>JAQIUQ010000921.1:0-111270 GCA_030378365.1 Hybognathus amarus | reverse complement strand
GTTATGTATTGCTGTGTTAGAATCTTGATAATTAATCAAATAAACTGTCAAATCATGTGTAAATATAAAAATTAAGTATTTTAGTTCCTGTATACACAAAATATACCACATAGCTTATAGCTCTATCTATAGCATTTGAAGAGAATGAGAAAGTCATAAAACCAACTGTAAAGTGTTCATGTCAGGTAGGATGCACAGCTTTTAGATTGTTAATATATATTAAAATAAATATGAGCTCATGCAGTAGAGAAAAAAATTCAGTATTTGCACTATTTTACCGTTTATTTTGCATTAAAATGCAAGCACGGTTAATGCAATGCATATTTTTTTTTAATTAGTGCAATTCAACACGCTTTTTTGTTTCAAACACATTTGGCATTAATACTCTTCCATATGCTTTTTTTTTCAAAAGTACATTAAATATGACTGTTGTTGTATCATTTTGCATTTTTAAACATAATTCAAATTGATTTAACCATTATCATATTCAATGTCTCATATCACATTACTTAACAAGTTGCATGTTTCTTTAATATTGTGCAGAATCTTGATTTTGCATTACAAAAAGAAACATGCAGTAAATTTGTCCCTTTCCATTTATTTATTTTATTTATTTATATTTTTTACACATTAACACGTGGAAGGGGCTTATCAGTGAATCCTGGAATGTGTGGCAGGCCAATGAGTGTGAGCAGCAAGGTCCCTGACTTACCATTGGGCTTTACTGGGCTCAAGCCCATGGGCCCCGCCCAACAGGGGCCCCGCGCCGTTTACGTTTGATTTTTTCAATAATTTATCAGTCATTTAATTTTTCATTTAAAGTTTGTTGATTGGTCTCGCATTTGTTACCTGGCCCTGCCCTGCAATGAAAAATTTAATTTTAAGTCGCTTATGTTTCAGGTCTGTGGAGTAGGCTATAGCCTAGGCTACTTATACGCTGAGTTTCGGTATATGAGACACGCTCCAGTTCACGCGCCGTGCACCCGTGATTATCTATAATTGTCTGCTTTTACTTCCTATTTATTAAATCCAGGCAAATGAAGATCAAATTAATACAATACGAAATTCACTTTAAAGAAGGTGTTGCGCTTTTCTGTTTGAGGTCTGTGAAAGTTTTAAAGCAGTCTTAAGTGCGCTTCAGAGCGCTCGCGTCTGTAATGGAGAACTGTCACGTCTGTCACTTTGTTTTTTCCTCATAAATGCGAACACTTACCAGGAACAGTTTTTTTAAAAGATGTATACACTCATTTAGCTATTTTTATTTAATACAAATGATTTGTTATGATTGCAACCAGTGGTGTAGTGCAGCCAGGGAAACAGAGTATACTCACTTCTTTTTCAGTCAGCATTGCGTATACCCACAGATCTAAATCCCCTCTGATGCGCGTCATTTAGCCTAGTTGCTGCTATCCAATCTCGTGAATAAAAAAAACACCCAGTCAGGGTCGTATCCCTAATATATAGGCTACTCTAATTTTTTGCTGCAATATTCTCCCATCGCGACGATAACTGACATTCTCATCTGATCTGCTTCAGCACTCAAACACCCGCTCGTCAATGTCCAAATGTTTGTGAGACCAATCAAAGAATGCAGGATTTTTGTTCACAGAAGCGCAAACCGAGCGCTAATCCCAACACGACGCTTCACTTCAGTTAACGATCATACAGTGCAAGATAAGATGCAAGTAGCTAAAATATACGGCTGTTTTTCCGATAGTTTTAAATGGCCGACAGAAATAATCAGTTTGATCAAAGATAGTTAAAATTATAAGCTCAATTTAACAACACAAAGCACCCTATTAAATATATTGCCATTATTATTGTATAAATATATTTGTATAACGTTTCCTCGAATGTGTTCGACTTTTCACTGTTTGTATCACTCCTTGCATCATTAAGCCAGAAGGCGGCGACAAGTGACAAGTGTCTTTATGAGTGAGCAATTGAACCATTAATTAAATAAACAGATTATTCCAAAAACATTGATTAATTTAGGTAAAAGAAAAAGTAGTATCTGATCAAATGCTTTTAAAGCTACTGTTTTTATTTTTTGGCTATCAAAACTCTTAAAATGAGATCAGGAAAATCGAAATTTTCTTGGGGGAGCATGCCCCCAACCCCCCTAGCAATAAAGCGAATAAAAACCTGTAGGCTACGATGCTAACGTCAGGTTATTACGTAGCCGACTGTTATTATCGCTTGAGCCGTTGGATGGAAACATACTTTCACCAGCTTTATTCACATTTTTTTTTTACCGAACCTCAGATAATTGACAAGTGAATGGAAACTTGGCCTATGAAACAAGTGTATTTGATTGAGGAATTGAATCATTCAAACCCATTTTTTTATAATTCAGATTAATTAAACATCTTTTAATAGACTTCAGCAATTAACATAAATTATGTTATTTTGTTAAGTTGTTTGTTCAGAATCGTGATCTCTATTTTTATTCTCAAATTATCCAGAATTGTGTAGCTCTAATACATATGTGTATGTATCATTTAGTTGTATTTAAAGTAATGTATAGAAGGTAGGGCCCGAAAGTGACTCGAGCCCAGGGCCCCCACCACTAAGTCCTGCCCTGGTGAGCAGATTAGGGAATGGCCACTGTAGTAAGTGGCTAATGTGTGGCAGGGGGAGTGAACAAGCAAACTTATTGACTCGTCTCTCCAACCTGCGGCTCAGTGTGCCAGTTAAATTCACTTGCTGACTTTCAAATTAATACATTACAACAGCGATAATAAAAAAACGTGAACAAAATGATTAGGGTGAAACGAAACACAAGGTGGTGATGCCTTTGGTGTGAACGACCAGGGTTCGAATCCACTATGAGACTATGAGACCAATATGTCCCTGAGCAAGACACTTAACCCCTAGTTGCTCCAGAGGCGGTGGACCTCTGACAAATATAGCAATAAAGTAATAAAGCTGACAAATATTGCAATGAAAGTCGCTTTGGATAGAAGCTTGTCAGGCTAAAGAAAAATGAATACATGTAAATGTAAATGATTACTCTTTGTAAAAACTGTTCAATGTCGATAGCCAGATCTCGAACACTGACCTGTCTTTAACGCTGCGCTACCAGGGCGCACGAGCGCAGGCGAGACCTGAACTGCAGACGTCACCATCGGTTTTTAAGACTCCAAACTCAATTAAAGGGCACCTATTATGCCCCTTTTTACAAGATGTAATATTGGTCTCAAGTGTCCCCAGAATGTATTTGTGAAGTTTCACCTCAAAATACCCCACAGTTAATTTATTATAACCATTTGAAAATGTCATTTTGGGGCCTGTTTAAAAATGAGCTGTTTCAGGGGGTATACCACCTTAAATGCAAATGAGCTGCATATCCCCGCCCTGCCTTTGGATGAGGGCGTAACTTGATACCTATGGCTGGCAGTCGGTACTGAGAGAGTGACGAGAAACCGCTGTTTTGAATGTCATTCAGCGTATGTTTGAATCGGAATATATAAATAGTATGAAGAGACTCCGGCAGAATAAACAAATGAGAATGGACCAGTACGTCTCTGGTATGGTTATTTGATACATTTATGTACTTATAGAGTTGTAATCGCGTCCCATTTGAAATGATGGATGTCCAACACACACAGACACACAAACACGAGCGCAATTTTTTGAAACTACATACACATTCTGTGATAAAGTTTGCTACGTACGAGCGAAATTACAAAAATGCGAGGGACCTGTAGCGTCATGTTTAGCTACTTGTCATACATGTGCTTCTGTGGTAAATGTGAGAAGATGGCTAACTTACAGAACACCAACATATATGCAGTTTTTAATACAATATCTTTAAAAATGTATATATTTATAAACGTGTGGTTACACACTATACAAACAAGGTTTTAAATTATATACACAGACATCCTATGACGGCAATAACTTTAGACGCATTTGTTGTTGAATTGGCTGACATCGACTGAAAAGACTATTTGCTCAAAAATCATAAAATACACTTACTGTTACTGGAGGTGACGGTGGATCGCAAACAGTAGACGACGATCCACACTTGAGAAATAACTTTTAAGCCACAACAACAGGATTAACCCACGACAGAACATTTATGTTTCCAAGGGACATTACCAGCTGTCGTTGAAACAATCAAGGATGGTGTACAGATCACCGAGGGCGGGGTCTATGCCACAACCACACTGTCAATCAAACCCCTTTCCCATGTTCTACGTCACAAAAAGCTGAATCTTAGAACAGCTCGTTCTGAGACAGTGCATATGAATTATTGAGATTGTAAAAAAACCACTGGGTGGATTTTTATCATTCTAGGGTGGTTTTGCTCACACACTGCCAACACACATTTATGTTCAAACAGCATGTGAAAGTGAATTTTGCATAATAGGTGCCCTTTAAGTTTAGCCAATGTAAACATTCAAGATGTTTGTGCATGTATATCTGTGCGCGCACATGTGTGTGTGTGTGTATGTGTAGGCTACTCATCTCAGACAGCACCAACACGCAAGTATTGAGTTCTCTTTCAAGTCTTGCACTTGAATAGACAAATTCACACAAATGTATGTCAACATGTCCGTCTTAGATGAGTATCCTAGCCAACATAGTCTGTTATGCCTTTGGTGAACTTATATGGTCAAAAAAAAAAACACTCACAGTATCGTGTAGGCCTAATGAATCAGCTATGAATTGAATAGCTTTTGTAACTTAAATAAGGATTAATCTTTAATTTTATATAGTCAAATATGCAATGTTATTTTACATTTGATTATTTTATTTATTTCTGTACCTTAAAACGAATGTTACCTACCTGAAATGCATCGTTTAATTTATTTAGAATCTTTGCTCTATTGTATTTATATGTGCTTTTGCTTGTGGTTAGATTATTTGTTCATATTTTCTTTATTTTATTTGACAGTAGTCTTTTTTCCCTGAACATAGTACATACCGAATCATATCGAAACTGTGAACCTAAAACCGTGATACAAACTGAACCGTGAGCTATTTGAAACGTTGCAGCTAGTACAATGTCACAGTCGGAAGATGATTCAGAGTGAGAGGTTTTTGTGGAACATCCACCATGTTTGTGAAGACTGGCTGCGATAATTCAGCTGGTTAAGGTAGTACTGTAAGGAGACTAATTCCATGAACCATCAACTGCGAATGTTACAGTCAGCTACCCCATTAATGCGGGGAACAAGAAATTAGCTGACAGTGCAGGCACCTCACAGTTTAAACCCAATACGCTCAGTTAAACACAATCTTAGCCTCAAGCATTGTATGCGGTGACATGTTAATAAATCAAAGAGCAACGCCACTGCAGGTTGCTTTTAGAAGACAAGAGGTTGTAACGTTAAATCAGGAGCGCAAAGGCATTGCAATTTCTGCATCTATTATCAAAGTATTTATTAGTAATATACTGGAAATTTGATTAGTAATGTGAATATCTGGTTAGTAGGTTGATTTACGGTGTGTGCTCCTAAATTTTCTGGTTGTGCCCTTAAAATTTTCAGTTGGGGGCAGACTTTCCTAGTGAAAAAAGTTAGCCTGGAGCCCTGATTATGTAAGAGCAACTGTCTCCACTAACCTCTGAACAGCTTTGAGATTCCTGTAATGGGTCTCTCTCATCTCTCTCTCTATGTCTTAGAGACCCAAAATATTCATTGTTTATGAATAATTCATTAAACAGGTCCAGGGAGGTAAATGTATCATTAAAGTAGTCCATACATTTTTTGAGCACAAAATACCCCACAGTTAATTTATTATAACCATTTGAAAATGTCATTTTTGGGGCCTGTTTTAAAATGAGCTGTTTTGGTGTGTACGACCTGCCTTTGGATGAGGGCGTCAGCTTGCATACCTATGGCAGTCGGTAAGCAGAAGGGCTGAGAGAGTGAGATACCCGCTATTTTGAATGTCATTCAGCCGTACCGGAAAATATATATATAGTCTCTGATCAGACCCAGATGATGAAGAGACTCCGGCAGAATAAACACCAATGAAGAATGGACCAGGGACGTCTCGGTATGGTTATTTTATTTGATACATTTATGTACTTAGAGTTGTAATCGCGTCCCCTTTGAAATTATGGATGTGCAACACACAGGCACGCACAAACACTAACGTTGGCGCAATTTTTAAAAACTACATACACATACTGTGTTAAAGTTTGCTACATACAAGCAAAATTACATTTATGCGAGGGACCTGTTGCGTCATTTACTTGTCATTAGGGCTGGGCGATAACAATAACGATATGTGTCGCGATAGACACATGATCGATATCAATAAAAAATGTGTTCGATATAACGTTCGATATTTTTTTCCGACGGAAGAAATCACAGGTTGCGAAGCAAGTTTGGTTGCATTAACAAAGGCACGCACTATCTGGTAACCTCAGCGGCGTGGGGAGTGACGCGCTAACAGGCAATCATGTAACGGTGTCAGTTTGATTGCGCCATTTCGATGTCTCGATCACTCGTGCTGCTGGATTCCTCTTCAGTAACCGGGGATTGATAAACAGAAAATGAGTGCCCTTCATCTGCATGCCGTGCAGGCTAGAATTGTGAGACATTATTGGAAAATTCGCTCTATTCGCGTTTGATGTGAACACAGCATAATGAACTGGCTGCGATGTCAAGATTGTAATGCTGGAGTGAGTGTGTGCGCGCGCGAGAGAGAGTAAGCACGTGCGCGATCTAACTTTGTGTGTGTGTGGAGAGATAGAGAGACAGACACGCGACGCGAGTGCGATCAAACAGTGGAGACATAAAAACATAAGCTGTCATTTTGTTAATACAGGACATCATTCAGTCTGCAAAGTGTTTACTTATAATTGTGTAGGCCTATACTCGCAATAAAACACATATAAAACATATATCCAACCCCTTTTTTAAAACAGTCTGTGTGTTCCATCTTTTGGACAGTCACAAAAATAGTCTCTGACAGTCATCATCAAACCGCATTGGTTTCCATTTCTTGTCCTCAAAACAGAGCACTAATCTGTTTATTTTTAAGTTACACATTAAAGAGAATAAAATGTGTTGGTAGTATTTTTTTTATACAGAAATCTATTTATAATTCTGATGAGAATAACGGGTTAATTCAAATTAAGGAAAACAAATATATTGATCTGAAATATAGCTAATTAGTTTTAAATTAATTCAGGTACAATTACAAAACATATCTCAAGGTATTTTTATTAATTTAATAAACTAATTACATAAAACTATTATCACTATAGATAAACCGGTTATACAGTATGTCTTTATTAATAAAACATATTTAAAAAATACAAGGCTTAAGACATTTATAAAAATGCCTTCTATATTTCTGTTTTGCTTTCCACTCCATTGTACCAAAATAGTACCGAACCGTGATGTCTGAACCGAACCGTGACTTCTGTGTACATTACAAGGCTGAATCCAGCTTCTTATTCAGCAGCTTCTTATCGACGCTATCCGTTCCACCAATAAGAAGCAGCGAATAAGAAGCTGGATTCAGCCTCGCTTTTTAATTATTTGAGTTTTTCAAGGTTGTGTTGACATTTCTGTCTTGGGATTATAATCAGAGGAAGGTTAAGTTTAAAATAAAAAATGTTTAATTGTAATAGATTTTTTCTCCTGGACCTTATTTTAAATGGGTCATAAAAAATTCAATAATTATTGTTATCGACCGATATGAAACACTGATATTGTGATAAAGTTTTCAGCCATATCGCCCAGCCCTACTTGCTTTTGTGGCAAATGTGAGAAGATGGCTACAGAAAAAGAAAAAATATGCAGTTTTTAATACAATATCTTTAAAAAAAAAAATATATATATATATATATATATATATATATATATATATATATATATATATATAATACGTGTGGTTACACACTATACAAACAAGGTTAAATTATATACACAGACATCCTACGATGACAAAAACTTTAGACGCATTTGTTGTTGAATTGGCTCACATTGACTGAAATGACTATTTGCTCAAAAATCATAAAATACTCTTACTGGAGGTGACGTTGGATCGCACACAGTAGACGACGAGCCACACTTGAGGATTAACTTTGAAGCAAGACCTGCTTTGAATTGACCCTCGTTCACAAAACAGTCAGTCAGAAAATGATTTCGCTAAACATAAACTTATGTACGAAGGAAAGGCGCCACTTAAACTTCCAAAATACAATACATCCACTGTGTTTTCAGTGGCTCTGATGTCGTAAATAAGTGAAAACTTCTATGTTTGTCATTATTACATCCCATCCCCTAACAGAACACTTATATTTCCAAGAGACATTACCGGCTGTCGTTGAAACAATGGCGGATGGTGTACAGATCACCGAGGGCGGGGTCTATGCCACAACCACACTGTCGATCAAACCCCTTGTTCAATTCTACGTCACAAAGCGCTGAATCTTAGAACAGCTCGTTCTGAGACAGTGCATTTGATTTATTGAGATTGTAAAAAAAAACACTGGGTGGATTTTTATCACTCTAGGGTGGTTTTGCTCACACACTGCCAACACGCATTTATGTTCAAACACCATGTAAAAGTGAATTTTGCATAATAGGTGCCCTTTAATATTTACATATTCATCTAAATACCACTCTCAGCAGTGTGGGTGGCATCAAAATGTTCACTAATAGTATACCACATGCTCCATATTTCAAACTTTTTTTGTACCCCAAAGTAGGGCTGAGGCGATTACGATAACAATAATTATCACACTATAATTTTCCACAATAAAATTATGACAAATGTTTGATACATGTTCAATATACTGTTTATGCACAAAGTAAATTAATGCTGAGCATTGCGTGTTGTACTGGTGCCAGTACCAATTTGCCTGACTGATGATAGGCACTGTTGTATATGAGAAACATGAAATGGCAAAGCACGCCAAAAGTGAAATGGCAAAAGCACGCAAAAAACTAAACAGAGCTGCTCGTTTGCACTGCACGCCACACAAAACATTTATCAGCTTGGCTCAAAAAACACCACAGTGTGAGGTTAAAGCAAATGCATTTCCTCTCTGACCATCTCAAATGCGTAACCACTAAACAGCACTGTGAGATCCAGTGAAAAGCATTCCAGTTTGGTTCTCCTCAACACAAATCAAAAGATTTGGGATTTAAACTTAGTTCAAAGCCAGATAAAACTGTGTTGACATTCTCATCAACACTGGCGAGGAAAAAGGAGAAACATTCAGCCACAACAATACAGTTGGAAGGCTTTTTTTATGAAAAACATTTACCATGATTTACTGTAGTAACACTAACTGAAAATATGGGTAACACTTTATTTGAAGGGGTGTGCATAAGACTGACATGACAGTCATAAACATGACATAACATCTGTCATGAACATGAAGGAGTCTTTATGAATGTTTATGACTGTTGTCATTAAGTGTCATTCGGTAAATTATGACAGTTTAAATGCAAAGTTGACATTGTCTAAAATGTCTTTGTTATGACAACTTGACATTAACCAAGACAAAAATGTCTTGGTTATGACAACTTGACATAACCAAGAAATTATAACCTGTAATGTGTTAACATTACATTACCCTATCATTTGTTATGGTTGGTTTTAACTTTGGTTGTCATGACACCATTATAACTGTGACATAAATATTTTACTTGTCCTCAAGTAAAGTGGAACACATTGTACTAGTTATAAAGATGTCATTAAGGGTCATTACACTGTCAAATGCTTTATCAACAGTGCCATTAATATTTCCCTTTACCTCAAGTAAAGTGAAACACGATTGGACTAGTTATGATATCTTGGTTAATGTCAAGTTGTAATAACAAATACATTTCTGTCGTTGTTAATGTCAAGTTGTCATAATCAAGACATTTTTGTCTTGGTTAATGTCAATTTGTCATGACAAAGACATTTTTGTCAAGTTGTCATAACAAAGACATTTTAAACAATGTCAACTTTTCATTAAATCTTAACCCTATAAAAATGAGGTTCTTACAATTATTTTACAGATGTTACCATTTTTTTAATTAAAGGGCGGATTTACTGCTCTTTTTCTTTGCATGATTGTGTTTATGGGGTGCAATATAACATGTATCCGTGGTTTTTCTTTTTTAAAAGTCTTATTTTTCATAAATTTCACCTTTATTGTCAGCCGCGCTCTCCTCTGTCCCCTGAACGAGCGGTTCACTTCCTGAGTCTATGAAAACACTCCCTCAGAATGACGTTGTGGGCTCAGATTGGTTCGTTTGGGCCGGTGTGTTGTGATTGGCTAAACTGTCGCTCACGTTGTCCGGAAGATTAACGCCCATTACCTTTACGGGCGAAACGGGCGGGCATGCCAAATGTGGATAACATAGACGGTGGATACACGTAAATAATGATGTCGAGACTGCATTATCAGTGAGGCAGAATCAGACCAAGAAAGCCGTGATGAATCGAGTCAAGCAGAACCTCACCACACACGGCTCATAATAAAGGTTTCTGAATGATAATTTGCTTCATTTTTTAACTTAATACACGTTCGTTTTACACAATAGCATCTGACTGGCAACGATAGCAACTGACTGGCTAACTAATGTTATACTCAAACAGCGTTTGCAGGTTTACGTTCTTGATCAAATCGAAAATAAAGTCATAAAGCATATATATATGAAAAATACATTTACAACATTAGTACTTATACAAAATTCAGGTCCATAATGTTTGTACGCGTTTGCCGTAGACACAAAATAGCCTAACTAGTAGCAGCTAGCCTATAAAGCCTACAAAGCAAGCGCTGGCATTTGAAATAAAAAAAAAAATTAAAAACGCTCCGTCGGTAATTATACATGCAAATACATTTAAAATGATGAAGTCTTAGTCTACTTACAGTGTGGCCCAACAACTGTTGACTTTTAACTGCTGGTTTTAAAGCTGGATCTGCTTCATGATGTAGAAACAGTTTCTTTTTTACGTTAATCCGGTATTGAACTCGTGGAGATTCTGGAAGCTGTCTCTCGTAAATGCGCAGCACAGAGAGCTGAGCTTACCATCGTCACTTTCAGGAATATAATCAAACACAAATTGTGTCCATTGTTGTCGAAGTATAGTGTCCGTGGGAAGCCCGAAACACAGAAGACCTGACAGCTGCGTGAACACAACTCACTCGACGCATGCCCTTTCCTGCATATTCCGGAGGGAGTGGTTGATGCAAATCTGTGGGTTAGTGACGTACCATAACCCAGCTGTAGTCCAAAACGAGTCGTTTTTGTAGGCAATTTTACTTCCTGATTTTTAAAAGACGATATCTCTGCTTACACTAAACTTTCAGTGCTGCAACTTGCAGATACTCTTCATGCACCAATAGCAACATTACACACTATTTGAAATCAAAAAAGTGAAATTGCAGTAAACCCGCCTTTAACATAAATGTATATCTGCTATAGATATCTATATCTTTACATCTATATATGTACTCTTGTACTGCATTTTGGGGGAATGTTTACTGCAAACTGATTAGTTTAACAGAAGATTTTACCAGGGCAGCAAGAGAGTCACACCAGTGCCACTGATCTCAAACATCATACATGAATGCCTCTCTTAAAAAACTGTGTTTGGCTGGAAAAAGTGTGTCTTGTTCTTCTGCAGTATGAGTGAGCAACTCAAAAGAGCAACTTACTCCCAGCTTCAACAATCCACTTTACAGCTCTACATAAAACCTAGAAAAGCCATTTCTTATAAAGAATTTACTGCCCACAGGCAACCATGAAAACGGAAGCTTAAACAAAATGAAGGCTAAACAGACAGTGCTATTCTCAACATTAATAATAAGAAATGTTCCTTGAGCACCAGATCAGCATAACTGACACGTTCTGAAGGATTATGTAATCCTTCAGAATGTGTCCTGAAGACTGGAGTAATGGGTGCTGTAAATTCAGCTTTGCCATCATAGGAATAAATTACATATTAAAACATATTCAAATAGAAAATAGTTTTAGACTTCTTGTCTTTGAAAATCTTAAATACTGTAATAAAATTAATACTGTTTTATTTTATATATATGTTTCACGTCAAGCCTATAAAAAACTTGGCTTAAATACACAGGGTTTTTTTTCTTTTACCCTTGACCCCTGCACACCTTTTAAACTTCTGTCAAGAGCCTCTTCAGTCTAGAGGATTTCTAGAGAAATGGTATATATACAGCACATTTTAATATCAATATTAAGTAATCATTTTTGACTCGATGCTACATTAGTGGAGAACAGCAGTTTGTTTGGCAAGAAGGCAGAGAGGTAAGTACATACGTACCTCAAATAGTTAAAACGATGTGACACAATGTGAATGTGTGTGTAAAAATACATGCAAGGTCTGATCCAAATGTATGCATTAATTTATATCCAGATAGCAAGCGAAGTGTATTATATTTAAAGTAGTATATTTAAAGCTAGTGACGTGAGAATTTAAATGTTCATGCAGCCTACAGAAAAATATAAACAAATCAGAAACCCATTCGATTTCAGTTCTTTAAAATTTGAACACATTATTTTGTGGACACACACGGACGGCACCCAGCTAGGTACGTAAGTATCTTCTTTTATGTTCTACAGAAGAAAGTCAGTTATACAGGAGATTATGAATGACATGAGGTTTAGTAAATGATTCAGAATTTATATTTTTAGGTGGACTATCCCTTTAAGGGTGGGCTTCTTTCTGCCAGTAATCATCAACCTAGCAACCAAAATATAACATATATAACATAACACAATAAATAACATTTTCACATTCAAATAGAGAGAGAGAGAGAGAGAGAGAGAGAGAGAGAGAGAGAGAGAGAGAGAGAGAGAGCATGTGCGTGTGTGTGTGTGTGTGTGTGTGTGTGTGTGTGTGTGTGTGTGTGTGTGTGTGTGTGTGTGTGTGTGTGTGTGTGTGTGTTGAATCTGACGCAAAACAGGACTTAAAAAATCCCAGATTTACAAGAAGTGACAGGGAGGAGGGATCATCTCAGTAAGAGAGAATAATCCCACAAGGCACATGTTCTACCAGTCGAAATCAGTCTAACAAAAAGAGTTTGACCACAGCTGCTGGATCTGAACACACACACTTCACATAAATGTCTGACAAAGTTTACTGCCTCTCAACCAGTCTGAAAAGAGGAAATCATGACAAGAGAGCAGTAAAGCAGGCAGGAGATAATATCAGCGAGGCAACTGGAGAAAAGGCTGTGAGGAGGTGGAAGAGAGATCCATTGAGATGAACTGAATATATGGCTTTAATAACCATATTGAATGTTTTAAATTCCAGAAACTGAAAAAAAATAGATAAACAAACTGATGAAGAGCGTTTTATGTTTTCGGAAGACAAAAAATTCTGGCAAAGTGAATCCTCCATTGGCATGTTATGAATCATCAAATACAATATATACGCTGTTAATGTACTCTCACTAATATTGATATTAGCCCCTAAGGAAAGATCACGTCATTTGAAATGTACATGTTTTATTAAGCAAAAAGCTTTTTAATGTTTAATAAAACCCATAAATTATTTATTGGCTGTACTTTTTTAACAAGACCGTACCTGCAGTGAACAAAGGAACAATGATAACAGTATCAGTCAAAGCTAACCCAGAAACACTGTTATTGTTATAGAAGCGGTTAATGAGGCTTGTTACTTTAATACTTTGTTAATGAGTTGTTGGATACTTTGTTAGAGATTAAACAGAAAATATCTACATATCAGGGTCTGAAATGTCTCAGTGCTCTCCTGCTCTTTTGTTCTCTGAAAATCTTTCTCTCTCTATTTGAATTAGGTGAAATGTGCATCAAGCATGACCAGAAAAATGAATTTGTTTTACCAAAGTAAAGAAAAATATGTGAAATAGTGTAGAATAACAAATCTGATGCAAATGGAATAAACAGAATTTGTTTTATATGTCACAAGAGTAAAAAAACAATAGTATTAAATGAAACAAAACAAATCAAGATATAAAACAAAATCAAATGATATTTATTAAAAGATCATTTAAAAAGAAATTGCAGGGCAACTATTAATCGCGATTAATTGGCAGGTCCAAAATAAAAGTTTGTGTTTACATAATATGTGTATATATCTGTGTATAATTATTTTGTATTGTCTTGTATTGTTATTTAAATATAAAAAATGTATATATTTAACATAAATTATGTTAGTATGTACATGCAAATATTTCTTAAATATATACATGCATATGTGTATTTAAAGGGCGGGTTTACTGCTCTTTTTCTTTGCATGATTGTGTTTATGGGGTGCAATATAACATGTATCCATGGTTTTTCTTTTTTTAAAAGTCTTATTTTTCATAAATTTCACCTTTATTGTCAGCCGCGCTCTCCCTCTGTCCCCTGAACGAGCGGTTCACTTCCTGAGTCTATGAAAACACTCCCTCAGAACCACGTAGCGGGCTCAGATTGGTTCGTTTGGGCCGGTGTGTTGTGATTGGCTAAACTGTCGCTCACGTTGTACGGAAGATTAACGCCCATGACCTTTACGGGCGAAGCGGGCGGGCATGCCAAATGTGGATACCATAGACGGTGGATACACGTAAATAATGATGTCGAGACTGCAGTATCAGTGAGGCAGAATCAGACAGAGAAAGCCGCGATGAATCGAGTCAAGCAGAACCTCACCACACACGGCTCTTAATAAAGGTTTCTGAATGATAATTTGCTTCATGTTTTAACTTTATACACGTTTGTTTTACACAATAGCATCTGACTGGCAACGATAGCAACTGACTGGCTAACTAATGTTAAACACAAACAGCGTTTGCAGGTTTACGTTCTTGATAAAATATGAAAATAAAGTCATAAAGCATATATATATGAAAAATACATTTACAACATTAGTACTTATACAAAATTCAGGTCCATAATGTTTGTACGCGTTTGCCGTAGACACAAAATAGCCTAACTAGTAGCCCATAAAGCCTACAAAGCCAGCGCTGGCATTTGAAAAAAAAAAAAAAAAACACAACGCTACGTCGGGAATTATACATGCAAATACATTTAAAATGATGAAGTCTTAGCCTACTTACAGGTTGTGGCCCAACAACTGCTGACTTTTAACTGCTGGTTTTAAAGTTGGATCTGCTTCATGATTTAGAAACAGTTTCTTGTTTACGTTAATCCAGTGTTGAACTCGTGGAGATTCTGGAAGCTGTCTCTCGTAAATGCGCAGCACAGAGAGCTAGATTACAATAGTCACTTTCAGGAATATAATCAAACACAAATTGTACCCATTGTTGTCGAAGTATAGTGTCCGTGGGAAGCCCGAAACACAGAAGACCTGACAGCTGCGTGAACACAACTCACTCGACGCATGCCCTTTCCTGCATATTCCGGAGGGAGGGGTTGATGCAAATGTGTGGGTTAGTGACATACCATAACCCAGCTGTAGTCCAAAACGAGTCGTTTTTGTAGGCAATTTTACTTCCTGATTTTTAAAAGACGATATCTCTGCTTACACTAAACTTTCAGTGCTGCAACTTTGCAGATACTGTTCATGCACCAACAGCAACATTACACACTATTTAAAATGAAAAAAGTGAAATCGCAGTAAACCCGCCCTTTAAATATACAAAATAATTATACACAGTATACACAAAAGTGCAGTGTAAAGTAGAGTCTGAAATTTTCGTGTGTTTTTTAAGACACCTCTCAAAAAGCTTGCTATGGATGCGAAAAACGCAGAAAATTGAACCCGATCTGAATGTTTTTATGACGGACAAAGTTTTGGAGGCAGTGTGTAAATGTAATTGACAAAACGTGAGGTTGCATTTATTTTTTTTAACATGCGAAAATTTCGGACAATATTTTCGGACTCAGTGTGCAAGGACCTTAATAATTGTAATAATCGATTTAGTATAATTGAGTAATCAGTGTTTAACTCTACTATGGTTTTCAAAACATGCAGATACCTAATTTTATATAACAAATCGTTAACCACTTTCCGAACCGGAGGGACTTTTGCAGTTCCTTAGAACCTAACGTTCCTATAACCCTTTTTTTAGGGTTATAGGAACGTTAGGTTCTAGGAGTAAAGGGGTTTCTCGCAATCCCGCACTGTTTTACCATGCCTGGAAGTCACTGCTGCGTTAAAAACTCCTCCAGTAACTCACACGAGACATATGAAAAACATAGGAACAATGGAATACAGTTTTTTAGGTTATCGAAATGGACACAGCATCAGGGAGAGTATCTGACGAGGAGACGCTGGATTGCATGGTTGGCTGATGCCTTTAGTATACGATTTTCACTGTTTGCTGTGCCTTAACGAACATACGCAAAAGTGTTGTTTGAGTGCCTTGTTCATTACTTTTTTATTTCTTTGAAATAAATGTTTGAAACAACTTGATATGGCTTAACAATATTTATTGAGAACTGAAATATATGTATAATTGGACAATATAAGTTTCATGGACAACATCAGTAATAATAATAAAATAATAATACTGTTATTAGTGCAAAAGAACAAATGTCTTGATGCTGCTTCTCCAAATACAGCTGTTTTGCGCTTAGTGTGAATTTGTTCCTGTAAGGTCCCTTTTCTTTTCGCCCTTATCTTTTTGCATTGCTTTACTTTCTTCCATTTTTCTCGTATTCTTAGATCTGTCTCTGTCCTGCCAAAATAATAAATGCGCAAAAATAATAAATGTGTGAAAATTAAAGAGCTCTGGAATGTTTAGTCGCGTCTCTGTGGGGTCTAACATAGGGTTCTAAAGGCGTTGCCGCTGGTAACCAATAGCGTCTCCAACCATCATGGCCGACCGGCTCAGACCCCGCCCAAATCGGCACGTGACTCCTCATTTTCAATAACTCTTTCAGTACCTAGTCTAGAGCGAGGACTTTTTTAGTTCCCTTTCCCTAGGTCTCCGTTGATTGGTTCAACTTCTAAGTCATGCCCACTGTCAACACGGAACTTGTAAGCGCTGTCTGCCATACGCTGTGTTTTTGCAAAACATTACAACGAGGATTAAGACAAACATAACACATTCAACCAGCTAATTGCTAATGCTAGCTAAACTTACCCATCGTTTTGTTTGCCTCCTATGCTCTGCTGTTTTATCTTCTTCCATAATGTAACTTAATATCATATTACGCTGGAACCTTCGTCTTCTGTGTTTCTCTGTACAGAACTCAAGCATAATCTTTAAACGCCGCCGTTCGTTCATGCTGGTTTGTGGTTGTGGTATGTGGCCGCTCTACGTCTGAGCCGATGGCGCTATAAAGACCGCTCGCGTGCTTGCGTTACCCCTCCTACCAGTTCCTATGGACACTTGGCCAGTGCGAACGCAAGCAGCAAAACCGAAGTTTGGGGGAGAGTAGTTCTTAGAACTGTTTAGAAGTGGACAGTTCCTATAACTAAGTTCCTGTAACTACTTGGTCGGAAAGCGGCTATTCATGGCAAGTAAAAGTTCCCACAGTCCTGAAGCATATGAGCACTGACATGGTAATACTGAGATGCCCAAACACCACACAAACACACATGCCTACATACACGCGCACATGCACACACAAACACACACACAAGGGTGTAAATAGGGGAGAATGAGGGGTGAAACTAATAACATATTGTGGGGCGATTGACAATTAAAAGAATTATCACACAGAACAACACTTTTCCTGGTTAACTGCTCAATGTATTCTCCTTAGTGAATGAAACAAGCTTTCCCTCACAAGCCACCCCCTCCCTCCCCTCTCTAGTGTGATCTGCGCATTTCTGCCAGTCTTTCCTCCATTTAACGTTCTCTGAAAGCCCTTTATGTAACTCAACCTTACAGCCGGAGCAAATGAAACAGCAGACTAAACAACCACAACAAGTGCATCTCCTCAGCCTAGCATTACCCACAAACCCCTGCTGACAGCTTCTGCCCACATGACTTCCACCCAGAGATAAAGAGGCCATCAACACAACATTTTAATATTCATGAGAAGAGCATATACTCTGGTTCTCACACAAACAAATTTGGAATAAAATTAGGTTCACCATGAAAATGTTGTATATTTTTAATAAGTGCATGGAAATGATACCTTGAGAAAGATGAGAGTGAGGAAAGAAGGAAAAGATAAGCTAGAAAAAGTGAAAGAAGAAAGAGGAATAAAAAAGGGAAAAAATAAATTGGAAAAAGAGAAGAAGTAGAAGAGAAAGGAAGATGGGATGATAGTAGGAAGAAAGGAAAAGAGAAGATATAGAAATATAGGACATAAGACGAGGATGAGAAAGAAGAAGAAAAGGTAGAAAATAAGAGAAAACATGGATGACAAGGGAAAAAGATTTACTTAAAATAAAAGTACATAAGTGGCATTATACCACAGTGACCTATTAAGATAAGAATACCACTGAACAGTACTTTGATACCATTGTACTATTTAACTACCATATTCATGTATCATTGACTTGTTTAAAAAGAGCTGATAATCGTCATTGAACAAACAGTTACCAAACAACATGCTTGAGAGGCTAATTCACATACAGCAAAAGATAACATTATTAGCACATGCAAATTCAGCACAACTCTCACACGCGAGCAGAGATGCTGGAACGAAGAGGAAAGAGGATGTACATACTGCTGTAGAGAGTGTTTATCCAGGAGAGCCTGGGCAGCTCACGAGTGCTCAGATGCTCCATCCCCCCGCCTGCCGTCTCCTCCAGTGCTGCGTCTCCTCAGATCGCTTTCCTTAAACGATCTCTCTCTTTACTCGCCCACAACTCGTCTGATCTACTTAGTGATTATGGAGGGAAATTGACATATCTGAGTTTGAGATTCAGAGCCGCTATGTGTTGCTGAGGAAAGCTTGAACGTGTCAGTGTATCAGTTTGTACTACAGCTCCCTCACATGTAATGCGCTCACTACCAACCGTTGCTATGGGAAGGAGAGGCACTCCTCCCCCCTCTCCCCCTCTCCCTCTCTCCCTCTCTCTCCCTCTCTCTCTCTCTCTCTCTCTCTCTCTCACTCATTCACTCTCGTTCAATCCCCTTTTCTTCAGTTCACTGCCTCAATTTTGTAATTGCATTCAATCTTATTAGGGGCCAAGCACTGAAAATGTGTAGGCACCTCTTGAAAGTGTTGGCGTTCTTCTTCTTGTTATTCTTCTGTTTCTTCTTCTTCTTCCGTATGGAAGTCTTGCAGCCCACAGAAATGCTTGCGGGAAAGCACACTGATAGAGGAACAGAACAGACACCATAGAGCAAATTTGGAGTATCTAACTCAATCCCCTAGTCCACCAACTGTCCAACTGTCCTGCTCATGTTTATGCTAGTTTATATGCTAAATAAACTTTTTAACCTTAATGGCTAGAAACAAAAGATCCCTTGGCTCAAGACGATTTGATTGAACCCTATAATGTAATTTTCCGTAATGAAAATTTTTCCAGCATTTTGAATTCTTTGAAAACCTACTTTTTCGAACTCGTCACATCCACACGAAAACAGAGCTTTTCCCTATCCAACGTTTTTTTTCCTTCGTTCTAAAAAAAAAAGTCTGTAAACACGGCAGTGTCTCGAAAAATATCTGCGTACACACGAAACCACTGAAACTGACTCAAAACGATCTAGTATACATCCCAAACAAGTATGTGGCGCTGTAATTCTGCCACAGATACACTAAAAATGCAAGAAAACTTAGAGCATGCGCATAAAACCTTGCACACTGTAGGCTACTAAATAGACAGTAAAATGAATACTAGGCTATACAATAATATTAGGCACAGTCGCTTCTTTTCTTTTTTTCTTTTTTACCAAGCACTTTATTAAACAACCATAAATTGCCTGGTACAAAAAAGGAGAGTCACGATATTCAATTAGTTAGCCACTTCGCAGTATTGTGAACGCGCCTATGGAGTAGGCTAATGCACTTCATACAGATTAGGATATAAGAGAGAGTTATCTGTTTCTTTTCGTTTTAAATTGTTGCCCGATGTTGTTTAAACAGACATTTCAAGCTTTCTATATATTCCTGAGTTTCGGTTCACAAATACCTAGCAAACACCAAGAACTTCCTATAGCAACCACAGAAGACACCGTTCATTCGAACTCCTTCGTTCCCGCGAATTCCTCCACAGGGATTTGGTTTGATGTGGTAACAACCCCCTGCTCTCCACAAAACACTGGGTGTGTGTTAGGGTCGGGCAATTTAACAATTATACCATTTATTTTAGGGATGCACGATGATATCGGGACAACATCGGTATCTGGCAGATAAAAGCTTAAAATTACCATCATCGGCATTGGCCGATATGAATATTTCTGCCGATGAGCCTTGCCGATTGGGTGGTGTGTTTCCTATGCGCACGTGACGACCACGAATGAAGCATGAGCGCCAGCAACTCTAAACGTCCAACTCAGGGTGTGCGTGCGTCTCAGGTTTCTGATCGTGAGAGATTTTAATCGTCCACGACCTGCTTTGAAGAAAATTTATAGTAGGCTATCGTGCATTCTATCAATTCAATTCTGGGACCTTCACTCAGTTAACGGATGCTCTGAGGTAAAGTTTTCAGACGGGCAGACTCGGCAACAATTGTATTTAATTGTACAGTACAAACATAACATAACATACATTATCTTCATCATTTCATGTCATTAAACATAACAATATTGCTGGTCATACACTGATGAGAAAGTGCGCGTCCTGTGTACGATAAGTTACCTGGAGTTATCCTAGACACTACGGGGACACCGCAATTCACAAAAGTTCATTATTTGCATGTGCGTCAAAGTCTTGCTAGGTAAACATTAGGGCTGGGCGATTTTATTCGATTCTGCGATATAAATCGATATATTTTTTCTAAAGAAAGTATCGATTTTTTGCGGCGAGTATCGATACGTCCCATTCAAATCCCCTGAGTTTATCCCCGTTCGCGTTGCAGGAAGAGCGATTTGGTCAGCCAACCGCTAGTGTTGCTGTAGAGCGGTGTAAACACTAACTTTTTACACAGACACAGACGTCTACATCTTTCTGTTTACCAAGTCAGAGCTATGAGTCAGAGCTAGGATATTCAGAGAATGGCGCGAATCTGAATCCGGCACCCGCCTGCTTAAAAGCAGATGTGTGGGAACATTTTGGATTAAAAAAAAAGAAGGAAAGCAACGACTTGGATAAAAGCGTCGCGGTTTGTAAGCTATGTGGCACTGACGTTAAATATTCCGGCAATACCACAAATTTACGAGCGCACCTAAAACGTCACCACCTGGACAAATGTGATGCGATATGGGAAAACCCGTCGGATGTCGCGCTGGAACGTTTTCAGTAAAGTCTAAAAATAGACTGAATGTCAGTTTTTTGTCAAAATTTGTTTTTTATTAAATTATTATTCTATAACATCTTGTTTATCATCTCTGAATATAACTTGGGGAAATTCACTAGTTTACTGCAGAAAAATAGCGATTTATAATGACCAGCTGAAAAGCTTTAATAACATGCACGCAGGCGGAGCGGAGGGGGAAACACCAGGGGAAACACAAATCTCCCGTTTAGCTCTCCTTCTCTTAACACTACAAAGACAGTTCACCTATCAAAATAAACCACATAACAGAATAAAGTCCAGTCCTGGGTGAACTACAACGGCACGCAAGTTATTTATTTATTTATTTTTATCCAGCGTTATCGTGTGGTATGATGCAGAGCACAAGAGAGACAACAGAGTTTGAAGTTGCTCGTCTAAAAGACCTTGCTCGCCTCTCAATCGTCCAATTTCAAAACGGTTTTCACAGGATGAATTTTGAGTTTGTAAGCTTTAGAATGATACCCAATCTATGATGATTACTAAAATATTTGATATGTAAAAAAGGCAATAAAAGGGGAGCGCCAGTCGTTAGCGCTAGCAGGATGCGACAGTTATTTAAACCTGTTTTTCTCAAAATTCTGTTTCTGAAAATCATCAGCGATCAGCTGACTTAAGATAACCATAACTTTTGTTACAGACAACCGATAAAATAAATAAAAACAGATTTGGAAAGGGCTTGAACCCAGCTTTAATATGGTATCAAAACCTGTAATATGTCAAATATTACATATTTTATATATTGTGGTGGGTTTTCCCAGATCACATCACAAATTTATGCTAACGGAGGACCCAAAGCAGTAGCGGCCGCGTGACCCAAAGCAAACTACACTGGATGTTCTTAGTGACTTGAATTATTTGATGTTTTGGAGAAGCCATGGTACTACTATGTTTACTTACCTGGTGGCTGCTAGACTGGCTTTTCTTTAAAAAGCTGTTAAAGAAACTGTTTAGAACAGGCCACTTGCACTTTAACTCTCCATTGTTAATTTCAAACTGCAATGTTGCACTTTATTTTGTTTTCAAAGGCTTATAAGCTACAGTTTGCAGTGCACTGTTTTAATAAATGGAACTAATTTTCTAATTTCTCAACACATCTTCGATTAATTTAGTCCAGCATTTATTTCGCAAGCTGTCTGATGTTTTTTGAGTTTTCATTTCAATTAATCCAAGTAAATGAAACACATGATGCCACCAAAATCACTCTGTCCCCTAAAATCTATCAGTAAATGATGCAAGCGTACCGAATTATATCAGAATCGTCTCGTATCGTTGGCTGAATATCGTGATATATATCGTATCGTGAGTTGAAATGTCCGTGCTGTGATCTACGTAGATGAGATTCAGTGTACTGGCTACAGCCCTAGTAAACATATCACATTCACATGCTATACTAGATGCCAGCTGTTCTAACATCCAGCTTTTCTGAGCGCGTTCACCCCGACGCTTACAGGAACTAAAAAGCCTGTCACAGCGCCTGCATACTGGACTAATCTTCTCGAGTCTTTATTGCGCTGATACTGTCAAATACACACAAGGTTTACATAAACAAAGTTGGTTATGTCTAAAGTGAAAGCAAACAGAGAAATCTGCTTGTCAAATGCGTGTATATTAGACGCATCACTGCAGTCTCAAGAGACATGATAATTCGCTGCCGCCTTGTCCTTAAAGAGATACTGCACCAGAAATAAAATTCTGTCATTATTTACTCACTCTAATGTTGTTCCAAACCTGTATTCATTTCTTTCTTGTGCTTAAATATACTATGGAAGTCACTGAAGTACAGCAACTGTTTGGTTGGCCACATTCTTCCAAATAACTTTTATAATTTCAACAGAAGAAAGAAACTTGAGAGAGGAGTAAATGATGACAATTAAATATTTTGGGTGAACGATCCCGTTAATATTAATAAAACAACAAAACACAGAGGAAATCACTCACTGCTCTTGACTGAGAACTTTAATAGAAGCTTTAAAAAGCTTTTTTTGCACTTAAAAAAATACAAATATATCGGTATCGGCATCGAGCAAAATAAGTTTGAAAATATCGGCATATCGAATATCGGCCAAAATCCTATATTGGTGGTCCCCTAATTTATTTATTTATTGCCTTTGGATGATCTCAGTGTAAATGCAAGTTAAAAATAATTCAATTTAATACTAGGGTTGTGATGAGATCTCGCGAGACTAAAATATGACGAGATTTCCCGTTGAGTGAAACGCTGTTTCGCAATATCGCCATGACTGAGCGTGAGGGTGAGCTTACAATAGATTATTCCACCGCTACACTCACATTCGTTTTGCTGTTTGTATATAAAAATAAAAACATATAAACGAATGTAAAAGTCTGCTCTGTCACTTAGCACGAGTTGCCATTGCAATCAGTGCAGCACGAATCACAGTTCACTGTTCGCGTGACGATGGCAGAGGATTTCCTGGCTAACATAGAGTAAGGCTACGTTCACACTGCAGGCTGAAACGACCTAATTCCGATTTTTTTGCCCATATGCGACCTGTATCTGATTTTTTCATGACAGTCTGAACGACACAGATCCGATCTTTTCAAATGCGACCCAGGCCACTTGGGTATGTGGTCCAAATCCGATATGTATCCGATCTTTTGAAATGCGACTGCAATCTGAACGGCCAGGTCACATATATCCGACACGCACGTCATTGCACGCACCTGTAGCTCGTCGATACACTCCAGCTCCAACGCGTTTCTGCACTGTTATGGGCCGCCGGAGACGTGTCTCTTCCCGTGACAGAGTTGATCGGAGGCGCTCACAAACATAATCGAAGGTGGATCTGGTCATTCGGAAGTTACTGATGAATTCTGTATCAGTTAAGCCACTCACATCAGTATCCCACCACTCCTAGCTGCGACTCCGCACCCACACGCTTCTCTGTTTAATTTTCTTCTTAAAACGAGAAGATTGTGAGTGTGCTGGCTCTGTTGTGAAAATAACTTTAACACCGTGTCCTAACTACACGCGACGCCGCACGACACGCGATAAAAGGTATCTTTTCCTTGTTAATCAAGAGTTTTTGTCCTAACCAGACGCGACGGCGACACGCGAAGTTTCTAATTTAGAAACGGTTCCTATTTCTGCGACGTCGCGGCTGACAGAATGAAGAAATTATACTGGTTATGAGTACACATTATTTATTTTTAGTTAAAAATAGGTCACTGTGCCACAAGATAACGGATAATTTACCTCAGATTTTGAAATCATATAGCGTTCAAAATGAATTCTATGCAAACATACAACTGTACTTTGTAACAAAATTAGTCAGTGAGTATATTTTGTTAATGTTTGGATTTTTAATAATGTTATTTCTTGATTTGATTATGTCCATATCCATTTCCAATACGAGTGCGGGCCAGCAGTGCGCTTTCACGCTGTTCTGAATGGTTGTGATTTTTGATCACAATGTGTGGCGTCTCACAGTCGCGTCACGTCTCACTGTGGACAGTCACACTTGCAGTCGCTGGAATTTTATCGCGTTGCGTGTAGTTAGGAACACGGTGTCAATATTGCTAAACGAGCTCCACTGTAAGACATCCATTTAGCTACTTCCGCAAACAACAAGTGACGTCGTTGACAGTTGAGTACTCTTCTGCGCATGCGGGTCACTTCTGGGTCATTTCACGTTCACACAGGAGATCACAAAAGGTCGATTTAATTGGAAAATGCTGAACGGCCTTGCAAAAAATCGAATTTTTTCAAAAAATCGGAATTGAGCATTAAGCCCTGCAGTGTGAACTTAGCCTTAACGTCTGATAAATATCTTATCTTGTAGAATGCACACTCAGCACCGCTGCTCCAGTGCTCCCTATACAAAAAATATGCGCGATCACCAATTTGAAAGTAACACACCAGCCTCGTTTTCTCTCTACCCGGCTTTTTCCGAACTCACCGCATTAACCCTATAACTGCCGGTGCAAGATGAAACAGCAATTTCAAAACAATAATAAAGAGTCTGTGTGCTAACTTTGATTATGGTTGCACTTGCACTTATTGTTTGCACTTTAGACTTCAATGAGTTCAGTTAGGAGGCCACACACTGCCTCAATCAGAAGTTCTAAAAGCTCTTAAATGTACAGTAAGGTCTGAAGAGACTCAGTGAGGGAATCAAACAGGAGAAAAGACAGTCAATAAAAACCTTTTACAGTGCTTGTATATTGTTTTCTTTCAATGCATTTGATAATTCATACTGAATAGGCCTGAAATGACATGCATTAGAAGATTATTAGTTAAAAGATTGCAAATGCACCTGCATACTATTTTTCCAGTCATGAATTTTGTCATTGAGGATTTCTGGAAAATTGTGCAAAGATCCCGTCTCGTCTCGTTCTTGTGAACCCAATCTTGTGTCTTGTCTCGTCTCATGAGATAAGCGTCTCGTCACACCCTATTTAATACATACTAAAAAACTTTTTTTTATATGTGCCAATATGACAATGCAAACAAACAAACATCAACATTAACCATGTATATTTGTACTAAAGGATTTTAATATATCCACACAGAGACCTTGTGTAGAATCTTGAGTAATTCAAACAAATCGCTGCATCGGAGATTTGAATAAATTCACTGAAACAGCCAGTTTGAAATTAGGCATGGAAATTAAATAAATAAACTCTTTGTAACAACTCTAATTCCACTTTTCATAGATCTATTAAATATGTCTTGAATTTTATGCTTAAGCAAGAGCGAAAGTATATATTGTCTAGCTTAAATTTCAACTCAATATTCAGACAATGTGTACTTGTCTCATGCTGTAATTTGCAAGGGTATCAACCACATGAATTCTTCGTTACTCCAAAAAGAGAAAAGTAATTTCAGACAAAAAAAAATTACACCTCTTTTATGTAAAAGGACATCTCTGTATAACACCATTCTGATAAGTCTGAAATCTGGGTCTAATGTTTTAGCTCTATATGGAAAACAAGTTCCATCTGTCCAAGTTCATTCTCTCTCTCTCTCTCTCTCTAGACAGAGTAATGAATCGGTAGTAACGTCCTGCGGCAACAAGGAACCCCCATAACAAAACCCTGAAAACACACTCCTGGTGCTCCCCAGAACACCACCCCCACTATACACACACACAGAGGCAAGGGTTGTGATAAGCCAGTTGTCTGAACAACTTTCAACCAGGACACAGCAGGCGTGCCTGGGAGGATTCCCCTAACCTCTTCAGAGCAAGCTGCCCGGCGCTGAAACCCAAGAACAAAAGAACACAATCCACACACAGACAGTACACTCGCTTGATACAGATTCATAAACACTAAACAGTCAGTGCATATAGAGTATCCACTTAAACACTAAAGATCTATATGTGAACAAACTCATAAACACTAATGTCTCGCCAGAGGCTCGTTTGAAATGTAGACTTTTAAAAAGGCCCCCAAAGACCCCAAATTAAAGTGTTGTCTCTTGCCAAGTGTGCTGCTCAGACCAGCTGGTGGCAGGAGAGAAGCAGCAGTTTATTAACATGGATCTGACATAACACACATACAGCTCTTTGTTTCTAAGTGAAGGCCACCAGGACGTCTGGGCTTGTGATAGAGAAGAGCTTGCTTCACAAAGAACAATGTAAGACTGGAAAAGTTGGAAGAGAAAGCTACTTTCTGAGAAAACAAAGGAAATTAACAATTGAACTCTCTTGCAATGTTGCCACCCATTCAAGACACCATCACAGATGAGTTGATCACCTCCCAATCACATTCCTTCACCCTTCCATGCCTGAATTCTCCCAAAAATATATACAATATCAGTACAGTATTATACATGTTTAGTATCATTTAAATGTTCACAGTGTCACTGGTACAAATGTCTCATTCCACAAAGACATAAACCATTTGGTAGTAAATTCTTTAAGAGTAACTTGGACATGAGGAGGATGAGTCCTCCAGCAAATGCATTTTGCTCCTAAAAGGCGCCACTCAACGCAAATTCCCATTGTTAGCAAATGTATCAGTGTGAAAGAAGTTTCTGTCTTGGTCTGGGTATATAATGAATTGCAACAGAGGCTTGGCGGCGCAGATTGTAGCTCAAATCAGCCTGAGATGCGGAGAGTGGCCAAGACTCTCAAATCCTATCCATGTATTTTCTAATATCAAGTTTGCATCTTTTCTCTTTATTCCAGAGCGTTTGATGTTTTGTATTTACTATCTTTTTCCGTTTTGTTTTATATTAACTTCTGTATTAACAAATATTCTCCAAACAAACATATGATTATTTTATGCAAATAGGTGCGTGCACCAGCCTACTAAGATGTCAGAGTCAGCACTGTCAACTTCTTCTATGCAACCGAAAACATAGCAAATACCAGTTTATCTATAAATTATTCAAATGTCTCCTTGCTGTTTTTTCACGACACATTCATAATAATTCTTTTGGCGCACTGTGCGAAGATTTTATGCTTGCGCTTCAGCGCTGATTAACCCATGTATAGGCAATTAAAGGGCACCTCTTTTTACAACTCATATAAACAGACTCTGATGTCTATTCTAGAGTGTGTATGTTAAGTTTTCACTCAAGAATCCCAGTAGATTCATTTTCAGCATGCAGAGCTTACAAGAACTTAATACTCCGGTGTCAGGACAATTTCATCTACGAATGAACAGAACAGAAACTGTCAGGTAGCACTGTTCAGTTTGACCTGGAGTCAGACAATAATGCCTACAGAGCCAGAGATTTGCTGTATGGAGATAGAACATGCATAGTTCTTTTGATTACAGTTATAATTTGCATTTATACACTATTGGTACAAACCTGTTGTCGATCCCAATAGCGAATGATGGCCAAAAATGTATTGAGTTTTATGAAGTTTATTGTACTTCACACACAAAAGATGAAGTTTCCGTTTAATCACCTTATTAAAACAGTTAAAGTGCGCATTAAAAATCTTATGCATAAACTCTCTCTTTCCCTTGCATTATCAGCAAATTACACAAAAACACTTGTTACAACAGTAAACAAATATATACAGACCATATGCCTTTTAGTATTTAATAAACTGATAAACTTAAACAACTCTGTAATAAACTGCGCACTCTCCCTTCCATTACTAAAATCGATCTGGCAGGTCAAACCCAAGGAAATCGGAAATCAGGATCGGCCTAGAAAACTGTAAGTGGGTGCATCTCGGCCTAAAGAACTGTAATCGGTGAAGATGTTACACACTGCCAACACACATTTATGTTCAAACACAATGTAAAAGTGAATTTTGCATAATGGGTCCCCTTTTAAAGCACATTAATATGATTTGGCTTAATAATATACATTTCCGATTAGTCAACTAATCGCTTGAATGACTAATAGTCGACTAGAAAAGTAAAGGGTAGCCCTAATTAAATTACCATTAAGTTTTTAGTGTACTACTTAAATGTAGTTTTAATGCACCCTGTAGTGACTAGCACTTTGCAACCAATAAAGAAATGTGCGCTTTTCCCCCACAGTAAAGCACATTCCACAAACAATGCCAGTCGTACTATGTAAGTTTACTAGCAATATTACACCAAATATAAAAAATGTAGCCTATTCACAAAACCAACGCGCTAATCCACAAGAAATGGATTAACGTAAACTGTAACTACTGTCATAAAGTTTGAACAGCAGGCACTGACGTCACTGCCATTACACCATCACACTCACTGAGGTGTCTCACTTGTTCCAAGTTAGTTGTTATGCTTTCTCCAATAGTAAGTGATATCATTTCACTGAGTTCACATCACACTAGTTAAAAAAAATGTGTATATATGTATATATATATATATATATATGTATTATTTTTTTTTACATAACTGTTTTTGAAATTACGATTGGTATTATTATACAGATGTAAAGTAATTCTGCTGTATACTGTTTGTTCCTTAGTGTAAAATGGAAATGCATGCAATTTTATTTTATATCCTAAAAGACTAAATGGTGTAAAGAGTTTAGAACTAGACAAATCTCTCTGCATTAATAGCCTAAATATGAAATTTAACTACAATAGTCCATGTTTGATTGGGCTTCAAAACCCAATATTCATCCTAATGGTCGTACCGTCAGTTCTACCACTCGGCTATGTCTTTAACTCAATGAAAGACGCCCAGATGTTTTTTTCTGACCTTTTACAGTTTTAAGAATATGATTTTATTTTAGCTGTTATGAGAAAAATAAATACATGATAACGCGGACGCTGCATTTGTCCAACTCTAATGCCAGAATAAAACCCGAATTTTAGAATACGCACTCAGCGTGATGTGTCAAAATACTTAAATCTTTATTTCAAAACTCTTTGTGACATTTTAAAAAGCCGTGAATAAATGTATTAAGGCCACTCTAAACAGGATTCGTATCTGAAACGCGCTGCATGTTATCTCTCAAAAATTATTTCTGCATGGAACCCTATTAAGTTTTATTTTCTATTTTTTTTTAATGTAAACTCAGTCAATCTGTTGGATGAGATGTGTTCCTTAATGTAAATGGAAATGCATGGTAATTTTCTAAATACCATATTTATTCGGGATTTGAAACCATGTCATCAAAATTAATGAAACCTAAGTTCCACCACTTCGACCACAACTTTTCTCACTGAGAAATGCCCAGAAGTTCGATTGTTAAAGCAGCATGTGCATGCATTCAGCGTCATTGATTGCACCAAATTTATTTTCACTGACTGCGAGATAGGCCTATTTTAACTTTTGATTCATAAAATGTCCTGCTATAAAAGTTTGCTATATTCTAGGGCTGTCTTCTAATAGTCGAAGCTTCGACGATTCGAACTAGAGAGGTCTGATTGGACTATGAACGTTATAGTTGAATAGTACACGGCCAGTTCAACTTCGTTTAAATCAGGTTATGTGTGTCTCCCGCTCACGAGCGCTCAGCTCTTAACAGACACAAGAACAGACAGGCTGCGTGCGTCATTGAATGTCCATCAAGCGCTCCCCGTTCACAGTAACCGGGTCGTCTCGTTCAAAACAGCCAGCCGTTGCTGTCAGCGAGCCACCGCACATGAATACTCATATGAGTCAGGCTGCGAATGTAAGTTACGTGTCCGCCCCACGCGCTTACACTAGCCTAATAAACGCCTCACCACGGGCGCCGCGCACTCGCTACATTCACCAGCACATCTAGTGGATGCATAAGCATTCATGCGTGACAAAAAATCTTTACGTTTTAGGAGGCAAAATATATTTTTTGTAATTATGTGAATTACACTGCTCAAATCAGATGAGGAAGGGTTGGCTCTCCACAAAACATAAAATATTATTTTTCGTGTTCACAGAGGAAAAACAATGTTACAGACCTGACAGTTCTCCGACGGACATGAGCGCTCTGAAGCAGCACTCAAAAAGACTGCTTTTAAACTCTCACAGACGTCAAACAGAAAAGCACAAAACCTTTCTTTCAGAAGTGAATTTTGTTTTTTTATAATTTTTTCTTGATTTTAATTAATGTTTTATCAACCAATTGTCTTGATTTAATCAATAAGAAGGAAAAGCAGATTATTAGGCTACTGATAATCAAGGAACGGAGGCACCGAAGCTCGCCTCATAAATATAACTACTGCAACTCAGCGTATACGTATAGTCATCTCCACAGACCTAAATATCTATATTGAAATGTCTACTTGTAAATAGAACGATTCAAAACGAAAGAAAACGTAATGCTCTCTGCTATATGAAATTAACTGTGTGTTTCTCTCTGGCGCATGCACCTGCGAAGATCGCGCAGCATCGTCAACTTCATCTTTATTAATAAACAATTAAAATGTCTCCTTGCTATATATTTGTTCTTTGTGACAGCTTTTTATTTTCGGCAGCGCCGCTGCTACCCTTAGGCTAAAGCGTTAAATTACAAGTTACAAGCCCACCACCGCATCAAAAACATGATTGCGATAATAAAAACATGAAAAATACTAGGCTACCTAAACATAGCCTAACTGTTTAAAAAAAAACACAGAACGAATAGCCTAATGTGCATACGTCCATCTCTTTTGTTTGAAATGGAAAAAATATAGCTGCTACTGACCTATCTAAAAAAAAAATAATAATAAAGGTTCGACTATCAGGCGACTACGGCAAAATCTAACGAATCAGATTCAACTATGAAAATCCTTCAGTCGAAAACAGCCCTACTATATTCTATTTAAAATGTAGGCTACTTTTACATAATTACATTTTGCTTTTGCTAAATGTCCCTTTGCGCCACCTGAGGTCATTCGGAACGTCTTTGCAAATACGAAGGTTTTTTGCGGCGGTGGCAAATGTGATCATCTGGTTGTACCACCTACTATATTAGCTCAGAATAAAAGGAATATAATAATTTCATTACATCCCTCCTGCTGCTGAGACCTAACCACATGCTCACAATCTCTCCGCAACCCGACCATACGCAGCAACCCGTTTGACTAAGGCTGTGCGAGCCCCACTCATGCGTTAATGCCGTTTCAGTGGCAACGGTTCGTATGGTATACCACCTACCGCAAAACCTATCTGCCCAACCACCCGTCATCTTCTAGTTGTCTTGGGCGAGAGTTGTAGTGTTGGAGGGGGGTTGACTGTGATTTCACTTTTTTTCATTTTAAATAGTGTGTAATGTTGCCTGTTGGTGCATGAACAGTATCTGCAAAGTTGCAGCGCTGAAAGTTCAATGTAAGCAGAGATATCGTCTTTTAAAAATCAGGAAGCATAATTACCTACAAAAACGACTCGATTGGGACTACAGCTTAGGTTATGGTACGTCACTAACCCACACATTTGCATCAACCCCTTCCCTCTGGAATATGCAGAAAGGGCATGATCATATTTCATATGACGATGCGTAAGTATAGCTCTCTGTGCTGCGCATTTTACGGAAGACAGCTTCCAAGAATCTCCACAAGTTCAGCACCGGATTGAGACAAGAAACTGTTACTAAAACATGAAGCAGTTCCAACTTTAAAACCAGAGGCAGCAGTTGTTGGGCCACAACCTATAAGTAGGCTAATCATTTTAAATGTATTTGCATGTGTAATTCCAGATGTAGCCTTGTGTTTATTATTTAAAATGCCAGCGCTGGCTTTATAGGCTAATGGTTATTGCTATTTTGTGTCAACGACAAACGCGTACAAACATTATGGACCTGAATTTTGTATAAGTACTAATGTTGTAAATGTATTTTTCATGTAAATATGTTTTGTGACGTTATTTTCGATTCTGATCAAGAACGTAAACTTGCCAACGCTGTTTGAGTAGTAACATTAGTAGCCAGTCAGTTGCTATTGCTGCCAGTCAGATGCTATTGTGTAAAACAAATGTGCATAAAGTTAAAAAAATTTAGCAAATTATCATTCAGAAACGTTTAGTAAGAGCCGTGTGTGGTGAGGTTCTGTTTGACTCTCTTCATCACGGCTTTCTCGGTCTGATTCTGCCTCAAACTGAACTGCAGTTCGACACCATTATTTACATCTGGACCAGAGCTCGCGTTTCCCGGTAAAGGTAATGGCCGTTAACCTTCCGGACAACGTGAGCGACAGTTTAGCCAATCACAACACACCGGGCCAACAACCAATCTGAGCACACAGTCTGTTTCTGAGGGAGCGGTTTCATAGAATCAGGAAGTCAACTGCTCGTTCAGGGGACAGAGGAGAGCGTGGCTGACAATAAAGGTGAAGTTTATGAAAAATAAGACTTAAAAAAAGAAAAACCATGAATACATGTAATATTGCACCCATAAACACAATAACATGCGAAGAAAAAAGCAGTCAACTCCCCCTTAACACCTTTTCTTGGTGGTTGCTCACCTGGGCGGAGGACTTTTGTCTTCTGCGTCTAATGTTTTGCTAGAGCAGGCGGCAACTTATTGGTCATACTAAGCTTTGCCTTCAATGCTAAAGCCAAACATTGCAGTACTTGGTCATGGCACCAAGTTAGACCAACCTTGGCTAAGAGCCACCTCACTTCCTGTCAAAATGTGCCTTCATGTGGCAGGTGATGAACACTAAGGGACAAGAGGGATCATCTCCTACCCAGAAGTTTAGGTTCTGCGGTGATGGAAGAACATCATGTTGACCAAATAAGGAAACTGATTCCTACTCTCTTCCATTGACCTAAGGTCTTGCCAGCCCATCTTGCGTTGTTCCACACTCTCCCATCTCATCCACTCTCCCTGCTTGGCCTGGGAAATGGCCTTTATATACCTCATTGTCCCCTGCTTTTGCACCTCGTTGACTGCCAGCTTTCTCCTTTGAGCTGGGCCTGCGCCTTGTGCCATTTAGGAGGAGACCTAAACTGAGCCCAAAACCCCTCTTCCATGCTGTACCTGTCCTATGATATCCCCCAATTTGTGAAGGGCAGTCTTTGCCTCTACTACAGATTTCTTTGCTGACCACTTTCTACCAGTTTAACACGGGGCTGCCTCCTGTGGGATAACAAATTTTATTAACATGGTTAATTTAATGTTTTAAATGGAGAAAGTCTCTAGATCTTTGAAAACAGTAGGAATTCCCAGCATGACACTCCTGACTGTCTTTTGACCACACGGGAAAGTTTATCTTTCCTGTTTCTCGTCTCTTCGTGTTAAAATGCCTGTTTGAAGTTTTCACCTGCTCTGAGACCATTTGCCTTGGAAGGCTCCAGGGTCACATTCATTAGCATTTGCTTTGTTTCAGTTTCTCCCCCTCAATGTAATCCCTCCCTCTTTGAAATGTATAAATCAGAATGTAAGGTTCTTTTACATCAGACTATCCTTGAGATGACTACAGCCACAACGCAATAAAGAACTTCTGCGCTGAAAGATACCTCAAAAGTCTCCTGGTCTCCTGAGTTGCTTACTTTTCTACAAGGAAAGAAAAGTTTTCTACAATTTGGTGCCGTGACCCGGATAGAGAAATCTTACCTGAATCCAGAACTGAAGCTTCAAGCAACAAAAGATTTCAACAGAGAATCTCAACTGAATCTTGAAAACTTCAAGCAGAACAAGATCTCAAAGCGGACTGAGTTTCCAGAACAAGAACAAACAGAACTTTTCTGACTGAGTTCCAGACTGAATCTTTTCATTACAAGCAACGATTCGGTGAGTTTTCACTCTATTCAAAGAACCAGACCAGTACAAAGTTGTGCCTCTGCGCCGTCGAGAGTTATCAGACAGCTGTAGTGTTTGATTAACTAAAGTATATCCTTTGAAAGTTGTCTTTTAAAGATGAAAGATATCCTCTGTTATCAGGCAGGGAAGATTGACATTAAATGTTAATATTTTGGGATCCTCTGAATAAGTCAGGGAAGTTAAAAGATATCCTCTAAACTTAGGGAAGATTAACATTACGTGTTAATATTTTGGTGATAACCTCTGTTCACAGAGAAGAATTAGCATTTTTTAGTGCTAGATATTTGTGGTCATCCTCTAAAAGTTTTGGAAGGTGAAAGATCCTTTACATTTTCTTTCAGGGAAGATTAGCATAACATGCTAATATTTTGTGTTTGTTTTTGTTATTTTGTGTTCTTACCCTCTAGAAAAATTACTTTAGAGATGAAAGTTTGATCCTCTGTACAAGCAGGGAAGATTAGCATAAAGTGCTAGTAATAGTGTGGATTTCCTTTGCTCTGTCAAAGAAGGTTTTACAACAGTCGGTCTGTGTAAACAAGTGTAGCATCTGTAGATCAGAGAAAGTTGGTTGTTTTGTGTGGTAACTAAGAAACTCACAAAATGGTTAGGAAAAATGCTAGGCTGATTCCTACAACTGAGAAAAGTGGCCTTGCCACTCCATTGTGGTCAGATAGTGAATTTAAGTCATTGCTAGGAGAACACATTGACTCCATAGTGACTCAGTCCGTCAGATTGAATTTGACAAAGAAATTTGGCATTCACACAGAAAAAGTCTGGTCTATTGAAGATTGTAAGAAAGTATTCGCAAGAACAATGTGTAATGATTTTGGCCAGACTGAATCAGACCGTCCTCCAAGGACTCGGACCCCCCCCCCCCCACACACACACACACACACAAACACACACACATACACCGCCACACACATTCTTCCACTCACTGGAGTGAGATCATGTTACAAGACTGTGGAATGTGCTTTATGTCTCTGACCCAAGAGATGGACTTTTCTGTGTTAAAAGACATTTAACCAGATATATTCAATGTGTTTCTATGTATGTGTGTTTTTCCCCAGGTCACCGTGAAATATCTTTGTTGGTTGCAGCATAAAACAGGAATTAGAAATAACTTCCTTAGGCATTGTAAACAGAAGTATATGTTCATTTAATGTAACATAATGCTCCTTGGTGTCTCTGAGAATACGTATCAGATGAACGACCCGAATATGTACAGAGATGTAAAGTAAAGTGTGTTTTTAATATGTTTTACTGCCAAGGATGATCGAACTGTTTCAATAGTAGCCCTTATGTGAACACACCCCCTCCCACGAGGAGCGCGTGGTCTGAGAACAAAGCACCATAAAAGAATGTTTCCCGCGTGCAGCCTCCATCTCCCTGATTGGCTCAAGCCAACAGGAAGGGGATGTATGTCCCCAAGAGGATAAAGGCAGTGCACCAGCTCCGCCCTTTCTCTTCCGAAAACGTCTCATGCCAAGAAGCACGTAAAGGATCTCCTCACGGAGATCCGACCCCCAACCGGGATCCTTTCTTTGATCGTCCAAAGTTTCGTCTTCTCCTCAAATGAACTACCAAGTTCGTTTCCCAGGAAAGGAAGTGGACTTTGCCGATCTATTTCCTCGGGGTAACGTCACCTCAAAGACTTTTAAGCCTTTCAAACATTCGCGCCGAATGCCAACGAACGCCACGTGACTCCCCACGGAACAAAGAAGCCACGCGCACGCAACCAACCATGCACGCGCCAGGACGGGCAGTGCAAAAGCGCCGCGCTCCACGGAACGCGCTCACGCGCTCCACGGAACGCGCGCACACAGGAGAGCCTCTCCATTCATCGTGCGGCCCAACCGGGCCTGGCCACGAGTCCGTGACACACACAGACCAAACATGTTGTGCAAGTATAACGTTACCTTCTTTTAGAGCTTCTCAGAAGCATAAAGAAAGTGTTTTCATGGTGTTCAGAAAGATTAATTGACTGTTTGGTGATTGTAACTCCCTCTCTCTCACCCTCACTCTCTCTCTCTCTCTCCAAATCACTTATCGTCTAACGCCCTGCGTCGTCTTAGTTTGTGTTTAATGTTTGTATATACATGTATCATTGTAACGTAGTAAATGCTTACTTAGTTGCCTTATTGAATGCTATAGTTGATTAATTAAACCAATATACTCATCCTGACTGATTTACTGTTCCAATGCTCATAATAAAGTCCCTGAAGTGTCGATCGAATGCTACATGCTTTACATAACTGAAAATACCTTAAGGGTATTTTTTTTATGGAGTTGGAATGCTGAATTCTTCTGGCCAGAGAATTAAGTTTTCCCTGCTCTATAAATTAATTGAGCTAATTAATTTTACTTGTCTTGTAAGACGTGGTCTGTGCAATCTATTACAATTAATTTGTGGTTAATTGCAGAGATACACATGTATACATATAAGTAAAGTTAACAGAAAGCCCTCATCGAAGGGATTTATTAACATGTAAGACCGGTCTGATCCAAATCTGTATGAATAATTATTAATTATGAATTATTAATTATGATATGCAAATTCCCCTCGATCAGACCCGCCCAGAGTCATTACAGAATGGTGGAGAATGAACGAGCACTTCAAACTTGTTTATGAGCAAATCAGTTTCAGTCCAAATGTGTATATTGTTATTTAATATTGTTATGTAATATTTAATATTACACGCGCACATCGGAGTGAACGCTTTGCGAACTTGCGATATGACTGAGCTGGGCACGAAAGCCGCCTCAGCCAAGCATATTTAACAAGCTGCTAAATGTTCAAACGTTTAGTCACTGTTAAATTGCTAAAAGTAAACTGCAGTTTCCTTAGTATTAAATTTGTTCTGACACAGATGGAAGAGAAACCTCTGTGCATAAACAACATTTTGAATAATTTTAACTCCTCTCTAGGACGAGATTCTCCTGAGATTGTCGAAGACAAGATATGTTAGAACGATGCTCTTCTACCATTCTTAAAAGGCCTTATATTATAATCGTTAGAAAAACGATGAGCTCCTGGTTGAAAAAAAAACATTGACTTAGCTACTCAATGTATAAAAACCGCATATTATCATAAGTGCTATTGTGATATATGTCTATTGGAGCAGGAAACAGATGAGTAATTCCTGTTCCCCTTTTGCACAATGCAGCGAAGAATCCTGCTAACGTGTTTGTAAAAAATATAGCACCAAAAAAAAAAATCCAAAACTGAAAACATTCTAATCATTAATACTAGTTTTGATAGATGTTATTTGGAGTTTTTGAAACAGATGGATAATTCCTGTTTCCCTTTTGCACAATGCAGCGAAGAATCCTGCTAACGTGTTTTAAATAAATATAGCACCAAAAGAAAATCCAAACTGAAAACATTCTAATCATTAACGGTAGTTGTGATAAATGTTATTTGGAGTCTTTGAAACAGATGGATAATTCCTGTTTCCCTTTCGCACGGCGCAGCGAAAAAAGAAAATCCTGCCAAACGTGTTTGTAAAAAAAAAAAATAGCACCAAAAGAAAATCCAAACTGAAAACATTCTAATCATTAACGGTAGTTGTGATAAATGTTATTTGGAGTTTTTGAAACAGATGGATAATTCCTGTTTCCCTTTCGCACGGCACAGCAAAAAAGAAAATCCTGCCAAACGTGTTTGTAAAAAAAAAAAAAATAGCACCAAAAGAAAATCCAAACTGAAAACATTCTAATCATTAACGGTAGTTGTGATAAATGTTATTTGGAGTTTTTTGAAAGCAGATGGATAATTCCTGTTTCCCTTTACACAACAGCGCAGCAAAGAAAGAAAAATACCTGCCCAACGTTGTTTGTAAAATATAGTACCGAAAAGAAATACGTCGAGATTTAAATTCCGCATCGTTAGTGATTATGCAGAAAATAGGTGTGAATTCGTACACGTCCCTCTGAAACAATCACATTTGAAAGGCGGGCTGGCTGAGTACTACTGCCAAACACTAGGGTGCACCCCCGAGTGTTTTCCAGTATCAGATGACCCCAGCCAGACTCAACCCTCCACGAACGCAATAGCGCCCTCGTGTGGACATTAACAGCTAGGTCATTTCTTTCCTCAAAATTCTGTCAGGAACACCCTGCTTCCTTACTGAATTTCGAACTAGTTTCCCTAATTTTCAATGCATGTGCAATCTACAGCCTGTTTCATTAACATGATTTTCCTTGCCTTGACTGTGTGCACTTGTTTTGAATTTGGTTCAAACCACATTTGAACTTGAAATTCAGAATTAAGTCTTAACAGTTTCTGATGACCACTTGGGAGGAAAGCGCCCCCTTGTGGCCATCACCTAACCTCACTGTCCTGAATGGCTTTCTCTCTCCCAGTCGGTTTTGTTTTGGTTACAGTCACTGATCCCTCACCGTAATCGTGATTGTCATCAAATATAACACCAACCTGTAATTTTACTACACTTATTTAAATTTGGTTTGAAACAAACAAATTTCAAAGTTAATTTGAATTAAGTCTCTCATTTCCCATTGGGAAATTGCTTTATGGCTTTATTTCTATATTTCCATTTCAAATTATTTTTAATAATTTTGATCTGGTTTTATTACAACTGTATCCTTACTAATCTAAAGGTTACTTAACCCCTATGCATTTGCTCAATTTGAATTGTATTTAAATCAGTTTGAATGCACTTCAAATCAAGCTCTCTGTCAGCCAAATTGACCACTAGGAGGAAGGGACACACACCCTTAGTGGCCAAAACTCGCCACTACAGATTGCTTCCTCCTGTGCTCCTCCCGCTGCACTTAATGCTATCTCTTCCCTGTATGGAGGTTGGGTTATTCTGATAATTGACATTGTCACAATTCCCTTTGTGTTTATACCATAGACTTTAGTAAAGCCGTTGCCTTTGATTTTTCAACAAAAATAGACACTCAACTTGATGTAGATAGAGGAGCTTTAATTCAAATTGAGGCACACTTGTTCTTCATCCTGTTTTGTGTTTGTAGGTAGAAATCTCTCAAGTGCTGTGGTGATGTGACAGTCACCTTCGCTTGGGGTCCGGCTGGCTGGTTCGTCTGATCTGCGCCACCATCGCTGACTGAGCGCAGGTCTCGTACTTTCCTGTATCTTTCTGTCTGATGCGCCCGCAACACACCACCAATCTGGCACCGCCGGATTGTGTTCAAGGTCAAGTTGCTTGAAAGGGCGCACCTCGGTACAGATGCACGAAATGCCCGGGACACTGCTGTCAGGTGTTGGGGGGTGACAGAGGGACCAGCCACGAGGCTGACTCCAACCGGGATGACCTCATTTCAAAATCACCCGAGTTTAAATTACTGTTAATCAACAGGCGTGCACTTGACCCTCGCGGTCCAACTAAAACACTACGCGCAATACGCATCTTGATAGCTGGCTTGCCTAAATGCAGATAAAACAAATAGCGGGAATTGACATCTCTACTTTGAAAAAAATGTTAGGCCTTAGACTCCCAACTGGTATCAGGAACTTCAGCATTAAAGCGTAAGTCTGTGTAACAGAAGAATCATCTCAGCAGCTTGTAATCTGTACCGATATCTTTTCCGCTTGGGAAACAAACAAAAAAGAAATCCAAAATCGCGGTATAAGTAAACCTGTTTCTGACGAAGACAGCTCAGGACAGAGTTATATGTATGTAGATCTGGGCGACGCTCCCCTTCTACAAAGTAAAGGCCTTAATTTTATTGTTAGATTGATGCAATTCACCTAAATTTTAGCTGCTTCTACAAGCAGAAAGCTACTAAACGATCAAAAGAAGTAACTCGCGGAAAAGTCAGCATCCATGCATGAGAGAGACGTAACTATATATGCTTAGGAAAGCTAATCTATTCCCTTACTCTGTAAGCAAATAGAACAAGACAAGCTTTGACTTGCAGCAAATCTATTTCCTTACTCTGTAAACAAATAGAAGACTGTGAAGTAAAGAGCAGAGTTCCATGAGAAAATTAGCAAATGCCAAAACACATTTGCGTTTTACTTAATGCAACCAAGTTCTTGAAAATCATAAAGTATAGGTGCCTCCCATTTAACCCGTTAAAACATGCATGATTCATGTAAAATACACAGACATTCTTCAGGTACTGTTGAATTGCTCTGACACCCTCTGGCTCCCATGACAACTTGTCACAGGAAGTGCTAACTCTTAATGTCACTTTTGTAAACAAACCAGCCTGGGTGGCTAAGCTAACCTAGCCTAGCATCAAGCTAACTTAGGCTAAGCTAAACTGACCCATCACTAAGCTAACTTAAGCTAACCTAACCTAGCTCCAATCCAATGCAGCTGAATAACCTCAACAGTTAGCAGTTAGCATTATTTTCTTGAACCCTTAATCACAGCGGTGTTCCACAGTGCAAAGTATTCTACAATACTTTCCTCAACACCTCTTAGGGTTTCTAATTATTCACTTTCCGTGTTTGCAATTCTTATTAGCCAAAGTTTACCCTCACAGGGTTAGGAATACTCCTTGCTAACCATTGAAGACTAACTTCACAGATGCCCTGTTAATTGAACTCAAGTTTAACTGCAGGTAAACTGCGTAACTAACTACAGAAGAATTTGTATAACCATAGGAATTTTTCGTCGGCATGTTGACTAAACCTTTGGAGGAACACACCCAATGTGGTCTTGAACACGCAACCGCTACAACCCACTATAGAGTGTTGATCAAAGCAAATCCAAAGTTTAGCCACTAATGCCACTGGTTATTCTCGACTTCAGATCATTCCCATGTTTTGATCATTTTATTTCCTTTTGCTTTAATTTTGATTTTATTTTTCCTCGTTAATTATTTCATTCCTTTGACATTGATAATAATAGCAAGCAGCTATTCCCTTGTCCATTAGGTCCTCTATATGATTTAATTCCTTTGCCTCTCTTGTCCGAGTGTGGTTCCATTTCCCATCAGGGCCCAGAAAGGAAGCAGACACCCTTATTGTTATTTTGGCTTAGTTCCAGCCAGTGCACTCGTTTTGTGACCCTCTAACACAAGTAATCTCAACAATTTACTAAAGGCACTACTAGAGTCCTGAGGATCGACAATAAGCAGAATTTAAATAAGAAAGCTGTCCTTTCCCTATTATCGTTCACACCATCAGAGCTATAGTGAACCACCAGCTAAGTCCAGAGAAATAATTTAGTCATAAGAACCACCTTACGTCATTTATTTCATCTCGGCTATGTCCTTCCCAGGAAATACCCTTGGAACCACACAAAACTTAGCCCCCTAACATTCGCAGCTAAGATTCAGGACACAAGAGACACTTAGCTTTATGCTTAGAATCACTTAACGAACCTATTAAGCAGTAGTTCTGAACTTTTAGGCCACAACATTAATCACTCACAACAAGTGTGCCAGAATGCCACAGAGCCCCTGCGTAACCTGACCTCAACCTCCCAAGGAACCACTGCCACAAACCACGGCATGGCTCCAAAAGGATTTGACCAAGCTAACCAGAAAAGCCACGACATGCAGACCAGACTGTCACTTGCAAACTGTCTAACCAACCTGACTGCATGAAACAGGATTCTGCTCGATATGGATTACGTCCAGTCGTGAGGTGCACAAGCTTCCTAGCTCGTCAAACAGAGACTGCCAAAATGGACTATTAGCTGTTGCAATAAGCTTCGATCGCTTAACTCCCTGATCCAGATCATACCAAAGGTTCTCACCGCCGTGGACATCAAGCAAGACCGACTTGAAACTCCACCGACTCAGAGCTGCCTCTAGGAGGCACCCCACACTTTCACTGAGAGTAAACCGTTCCAAGCCAACAGAGGGCAACACAACAGTCCTGGTGCTCATCGACCGCACCAGAGCAAGAGCTCTGAGCCGCACCTCATCACCAAGAGACTCAAGCCCAACCAGCCCAGAGCGGTACCCCTCTCAACACGCCACTGGTAAGCACAAATCTGAGCACACATCAGATAACAACAGTGCAGCCATGTCACTGACAGCAAAAATCCTGAAGGTGCTGAAAGAGTTTCTGCACAAGATCTCACAAGAAGGACAAGCCAGACATGCTATGTCTCAGCGCAAGACCCAAACAGACACCCAGAACACTGCTCGTCAGCATCACACCACAGAGCTCACTGCCACTTCACAAAGTGACAGCACCAAGCAGCCACCACAACTGACAGCTGCACAGCCTGAGCATGACAACACCGTGTCCCACACAACATCAGCCCAGACGCCAGGACTTCTGGGAAACCTAATCAAAAAGGGGGTGGCACAAACTCTGCCTAGCCACCTAGAGACAATGATTTGAGCCTTGAAGCCATGCTAGACACTAGCTCAAACATCACGCTACTGCCAGCCCAACTCTTTAAAAGACTCAAACAATCAGAGCGAACTCTCAAATCCCAAACAGGTAAGCTGAAGGTGCAATCCTACAGCCAAAACGACATCTGGCTCAACACAGGTAGCTCTCATTCACCCAACAATTGGTCCCTATGTGCCGGATTTACCCAGTGTACCGATCACGAACGATCACGTGCGCACGTCTGATTGGCCAAGATCTGTTAGATCGTTATGAGCCTTTACTCAGACTTTAAACAACTGAATGTCTGAGCTCAAGTTCAAGTACCCCTCCCCCTCCAGTCACACAGGTCAAAAGAACCTAACTGGCAGGTCACAGAGGTCACAAGAACTCCTGCAACCAGCCATAAAGGCACAGCCTCAGCACCAAATGTAAACGTGAACTTGCTACCCTGCACCTTTCAGCTTACCAAAAACTGAGACTAACCAAATGAACTTTGAGACAACCACCTCTCAACCCCTCCAACCGCCCAAACCGGCCGTCAACCACGACAACGGCAGCTCACCAAGCACATGCTGCTAAACGGCCCAACACTTGAAATTTATGTACCTCGTGACATCACTTCGCCACAGCTTGTGCTGCCACAGTACAAAAAGGGGGATATACCAGCCAGTGTATGCCTGTCACGCACCATGTGGGCTGCACACCGCAGCACCAGGACATCTCGGCATCCTCAAAGGCATCAGGCTGTCCCAGCCAACAGCCGCTGAAATCTTTCCTCCCTTTTCTCTCTCTCTCCCCTGTCTCTGTTACAGGATGCTGCTGCTGTGGTCGTCTTCCTGTGCCTCCAGCCAACCAGAGGACAACTGCAGTCATCACCAGGTCCGACATCACACAGCATAGGGTCGACCACCACGCAAGCAGAGCTAAATGGACACCCACGCCGCTGCTGTCAGAACGCAGTCAAACACCGGCATGTCCAGCAACAAAACAAACTGAAATCCTTCAGCCAAAAGGTAACTCACAACACAGAGTGCCTCCTCACAGACCATTAAGAAATGGAAAGTAGCTGTGACAGATCCACAACGCTCACGGCATTCTACTGAACCAGACAAGTGAACTCCAGCGAGACAACTGTTTACTGTCTGCCAGAAGGACTTTGCTCAAAACTCAGCATCCGGCAGCCTTTGCTCCGAGACTCGAGCTACCCTGCTGCGACTGAGCCTGAGTCAAGTCCCATCCTTTACGAAACCCATGATTTCACCCTGATTCCAGAACTGGAATTATGAACTGTGAAAAACGGGGGTGCCCAGCCGAACTGAACTTGTTCTCAGCAACATAGCTCTCCTAGCTGTGTTTCAACTGGACACCTGCTACACTGCACTGCACCACTGCACCACTGCATCACCTGTTGTCCAATCCTGGACCGCAGCTGATTCTGCGCTGGGTACCTCTACGGTAATCAACCACGTCTTGACACTTGACTTTCACACTCGACAAGAGACTCAACAAACGCAAACCTCCACAGCCACCACTGGACCCTCAGGAAGAGGGTACCACACTGGAGACTGCGTCCAACCTCATCAAGCTGAGCCCGAACCTCAGCCTAGCCACCACCTGCTACCTGACTTTCATGATTCACCTGCCCTCCATCCATTGCGATGGGTGTCGATTCGATGGAAGTCCACGTAAGGACTTCATCTAACGAAAAGGGGAGATGTAATGATTTTGGCCAGACTGAATCAACCGTCCTCCAAGGACTCGGACCCCCCCCCCCACACACACACACACAAACACACACACATACACCGCCACACACATTCTTCCACTCACTGGAGTGAGATCATGTTACAAGACTGTGGAATGTGCTTTATGTCTCTGACCCAAGAGATGGACTTTTCTGTGTTAAAAGACATTTAACCAGATATATTCAATGTGTTTCTATGTATGTGTGTTTTTGCTCAGGTCACCGTGAAATATCTTTGTTGGTTGCAGCATAAAACAGGAATTAGAAATAACTTCCTTAGGCATTGTAAACAGAAGTATATGTTCATTTAATGTAACATAATGCTCCTTGGTGTCTCTAGAATACGTATCAGAAGAACGACCCGAATATGTACAGAGATGTAAAGTAAAGTGTGTTTTTAATATGTTTTACTGCCAAGGATGATCGAACTGTTTCAATAGTAGCCCTTATGTGAACACACCCCCTCCCACGAGGAGCGCGTGGTCTGAGAACAAAGCACCATAAAAGAATGTTTCCCGCGTGCAGCCTCCATCTCCCTGATTGGCTCAAGCCAACAGGAAGGGGATGTATGTCCCAAAGAGGATAAAGGCAGTGCACCAGCTCCGCCCTTTCTCTTCCGAAAACGTCTCATGCCAAGAAGCACGTAAAGGATACTCCTCACGGAGATCCGACCCCCAACCGAGATCCTTTCTTTTGATCGTCCAAAGTTTCGTCTTCTCCTCAAATGAACTACCAAGTTTGTCACCTCAAAGACTTTTAAGCCTTTCAAACATTCGCGCCGAATGCCAACGAACGCCACGTGACTCCCCACGGAACAAAGAAGCCACGCGCACGCAACCAACCATGCACGCGCCAGGACGGGCAGTGCAAAAGCGCCGCGCTCCACGGGACGCGCGCACACAGGAGAGCCTCTCCATTCATCGTGCGGCCCAACCGGGCCTGGCCACGAGTCCGTGACACACACAGACCAAACATGTTGTGCAAGTATAACGTTACCTTCTTTTAGAGCTTCTCAGAAGCATAAAGAAAGTGTTTTCATGGTGTTCAGAAAGATTAATTGACTGTTTGGTAATTGTAACTCCCTCTCTCTCACCCTCACTCTCTCTCTCTCCAAATCACTTATCGTCTAACGCCCTGCGTCGTCTTAGTTTGTGTTTAATGTTTGTATATACATGTATCATTGTAACGTCAGTAAATGCTTACTTAGTTGCCTTATTGAATGCTATAGTTGATTAATTAAACCAATATACTCATCCTGACTGATTTACTGTTCCAATGCTCATAATAAAGTCCCTGAAGTGTCGATCGAATGCTACATGCTTTACATAACTGAAAATACCTTAAGGGTATTTTTTTTATGGAGTTGGAATGCTGAATTCTTCTGGCCAGAGAATTAAGTTTTCCCTGCTCTATAAATTAATTGAGCTAATTAATTTTACTTGTCTTGTAAGACGTGGTCTGTGCAATCTATTACAATTAATTTGTGGTTAATTGCAGAGATACACATGTATACATATAAGTAAAGTTAACAGAAAGCCCTCATCGAGGGATTTATTAACATGTAAGACCGGTCTGATCCAAATCTGTATGAATAATTATTAATTATGAATTATTAATTATGATATGCAAATTCCCCTCGATCAGATCCGCCCAGAGTCATTACAAATGTGAAGGCCATTATCTGTTGTCACAAAGAATTGAGCGTATCCATTGCACAAGAACAAGCTAGGTGTATTGCTAAGTTAAATGAACAGAACAAACAATTGCAGACTCAATTGTCCTGTTTCAAGACAAAGGTGGGCCATAACCAGGCCTCAACCAAATGTAACTCTGAAGACCAACAGTCAGATGAAAATTATCCTGACTTACAAGCATTGTTTGAAACAGATGTAGACATCCCATCAGTAACTGATAAGCATGTAAATGCAATTGAAGTGTGTGGAGCAAGACTAAAGACTCAGAGTAGGGTAGAAAATATTCACACTGTTCAATCTGTAACCCCCATTCTGCAGTTTAGGCCTGGGCGATAAATCGATTAAATGAATTAATTCGAATGTTTTGTTGCGGGCGATTTAAAAAATAAGTAAATCGAGTTTTTGTGTAATGTCACATCTTTGGCTCCCGGAGTTTCCGTAGCGTTAGTTTCACTCACGTAGCAGTATGGCAAGCGACAATAACAACATCATAGCACACACGAAACATCATACAGTAAGCGACAACATGAGAGCGGGCTACCGGTGAGAGTGGGAAGTTTGTTCCTTACACCGTGTCCTAACTACACGCGACGCGATGAAATTCCAGCGACAGCAAGTGTGTCTGTCCACACTAGACGTGACGCGACTGTGAGATGCCACAGATTCAGATGCTATGGTGTGAGCAGAGTCTCTCTGTGAAAGTGCACTGTTGGCCCACACTCGCATTGGAAATGGGTAAGGACATAATCAAATCAAGAAATTACATTATTAAAAATCAAAACATTAACAAAATAAACTCATTGACTAATTTTGTTATGAAGTACAGTTGTATGTTTGCATAGAATTCATTTTGAACGCTATATTATATGCTTTCAAAATCTGAGGTAAATTATCCGTTATCGCTTGTGGCACAGTGACCTATTTTTAACTAAAAATAAATAATGTGTACTCATAACCAGTGTAATTTCTTCATTCTGTCAGCCGCGACGTCGCAGAAATAGGAACCGTTTCTAAATTAGAAACTTCGGGACTAGATTTGATGGCTGAGCACGGGCGGTAATGCACTCACTAACTATGTGTGTGCGGTTTGCGGGAGAATAAAATGATTCGCGGGACTCCCGCAAACTAGAAATATCTATGATTAAAATGTAAAAAGTAATAGATTTGTATTCATCTGTTGCAGAAAAGCATCAAGAACAACTAAAACAAAATAGAAACGATTTACAGGCCAGAATTTCTATTTATAACATGTTTGTAGCATTGAGCGATGTGTATGTGTTGATTTCTTGAACGCAATGGCCAATTTAAGCATTTAAGAGACTGCCCTCAGCGCTCAAAACATACTTTTTCTTAAGTGCTGAATTCTGTATGCTGGCAAATCCTCAATTTTCCTCAGATTTTAATGTTTTGGTAATGCTTTAGAAAATGGTGCTATTCTATCAAGGTGAATGTTTGTCTCCTTTTAGTCTAGACTACAAAGTGTGACTTAAAACACAGCTGGGACTGATTCCTAGAGGGTGTTCATTTATTTATTATTAATTTCAGAAATGGGGGTTACATTTGTCTTGCTTTTGATTAAATAAATCGTAAAAAAATCGTAAATCGAATTAAAAAAAATAAATTCGGAGATTTTATTTTTAGGCTATATCGCCCAGCCCTACTGCAGTTACAAGCAGGCAATGCAAATTTAGGACCTAAAGACATTGAGCGACTGTCCCAGGGCTTACCCTCAGCACGCACAATTCACTGAATTTAAAAGAGCTTTGATCAGTAAAATGCATCTCTACGACATGTCCTTAACAGAAGTCACACAGTTAATGTCTCAAATTCTAACTGAATCTAAATTCAACAGTTTTGAGTCTGCTGTTACTTCTGAACTACAAAATGCCAGAAAAGATGACTTGAGAGAAGTTGTTTTGAAAATCCTAAAGAATATCCTAGGACCCAAGACGGTCTGGTCAAATATTACTAGGTGTATGCAAAAGAAGGATAAAAGTGTGACTGAATACACAGAAAGATTCTGTCAGACAGCAGCTGCTCATATTGGGATAGCGGACACTTCAGAGAAAGTGTTAGATGACAATGGTGCATTAGTTCGCGCATGGTTTGATGGGCTGTTGTCAGAACAAAGAAATGTGTTGCCTTTCTTAGAAGTGACATGGCAAACTGGAACCTTAAGAAGTAACCTAGACAGGTTAACTGCTTGGGATACAGATTTTGATGTTAAAGAAAGAGTTCAAATTGCAACAGCCTCATTTAAGGTCAGCACAGAGAACCCACAGAAACATAAATGTCCTAAGAGAGAGGGCAGGTGTTATTACTGTGGTCAGCCGGGACATTACTTTAGAGAGTGTAGAAAAGGCAGAAAGAACTTTAGAGAAGTCAACCTTTTTGGCCAACTTTTTCTCAGCTTTCTTGCTACTCTGAAGCTGCCATTCTCTACGCCAGTAAACTTGGGCAGCTTTTTGAGGTGTTAACCATTTGGGCTGTGAGTGCTTAATTTCCCCAGTAATTTACAACAGAGATAAAAGACTTATGTTTGTTTAACAGAACAAAAGGAAAGTGACTGTCTCAGCTTTTCCTTAGGGGGACTGGTTAACTAAACTCACAGACTTAAATGTTATTCTACAGCACAGGCTTTTCATCAATAATAATGATTAGGTCAGACTGTATGTAAAGTGCCCACATGCAGTGTAGGCCTAATGAATCAAGCAACAGTCAATTTTGTCACCTTTTCCCATTGGGGAAATTGGTTTAATGACCCTCACCCATTCTCACGTATGATGTCTACAATGACTGATGTTTTGTTAGAGGATGAAGAAAAATTAACTCATGATTGAGTTACGCAGATCAAAGTACACAAGTCACAGGACAGGTCAAGCCTTAGTGGCATGTGCCCCATTAAGGGATGTTGATCAGCAGTATTGTGTCAAGGAAGAAAAAAACTTGGTCTCATATTTTCACATTGAAAAATGTTCTGTCACATTGCAAAGTGTTCTGCAAAGTTCTACCCAATGACAGGGACATGATAGGACACGAAAACAGTGAGGAGCCAAGGGAAGAACCAAATGCAACAGGCTTTGGGGGCCAACCCTTAAGTGAAGACTCCCTCATAGGTTTTACCCCATCCATTTAGTCAATCCTCACCTCACTGTATTCATTTAGGTGTCAATAATTAAGTAATAGGGAAAGAGCGAACAATAGCAGACTCAGTGTTTACTCAGCAGGATACAACCCTTGTCTTTGAAGAAATACTGCTCTCCTGTCTTTTGTCTTCCTCTGTATGCAGATACCACTTGACGGCTGTCCCGAAACCCATACGCACAGACGTCTTCACCTGCGTATGAAGACACCACTTCCAGAAAACAACGAGACCCACTGCCGAGCCAACTATCACCAAAGTAAAGAAGAAAAAAATACACAACGCAGAGAACCATACGGAACCTTCAGTCTTCCATCAACATTATCAAGACTGTACTAACCATCCTGGACATCACACAAAGTGAAGACTCCAGAAACCTTGTTTTTGCTGGAAATGTTGCAGGCCACAGCCGAAGATGGCTGCATTGACTTACTTGTGCACAAACATGATGTTCCAACCAGATAGTCTTGATCTTTCAGCAAAAATTACAGCAGATAATTTATGACTGAAGTTAATTCTTCCGTAAGAACTTCACGGACCCTAATTGCATGTTTTGTTTTTTTGTGTCATCATGCAATTACAGAAAAAAAGCAAACACAGAACATGATCGTATGTGCCTGTAACTAGCAAAAGTTACAAGAGTGAACTTTTAATAATTTAAATTTGTACTTAATGTGAGAGTTATTAGTACTCTCAAGAGGGGGAAATGTGGGATAACAAATTTTATTAACATGGTTAATTTAATGTTTTAAATGGAGAAAGTCTCTAGATCTTTGAAAACAGTAGGAATTCCCAGCATGACACTCCTGACTGTCTTTTGACCACACCGGAAAGTTTATCTTTCCTGTTTCTTGTCTCTTCGTGTTAAAATGCCTGTTTGAAGTTTTCACCTGCTCTGAGACCATTTGCCTTGGAAGGCTCCAGGGTCACATTCATTAGCATTTGCTTTGTTTCAGTTTCTCCCCCCTCAATGTAATCCCTCCCTCTTTGAAATGTATAAATCAGAATGTAAGGTTCTTTTACATTAGACGATGTTGACGTGACTGCAGCTACGAGCAATAAACAACTTCTGCTTGGAAAACGTCCATTGTCTCCTGGTCTTCTCAGTTGCTAACTTTTCTACAAGGAAAGAAAAGTCTTCTACACTCCCTTACCGTACATTTACACCGCCACCGATGAGAGTGGCAAAATTCGTTCTCGCCACCCTGACAGTGACGCCGTGGAAAGATTCATGGACGCTCTGATGCTCTGACGTAGATCCAATGCTTGATCTTTTTTACAACTATTTTAAAGGGTCACTTCACCCATTTGCATTAAAGGCTGAGTTCGCCCATTTAATACATGAAGTTGTATGCAATCCGCGCTGCCGCAAACGTCAACAGTGCACACATTTCAAATCAGCTGTTGATAGCGTGCGACTCGCTGACAACCTGTCTGACTGCGAAACTTATGATGATGAAACCAATTGTTAAACTCAAGTGTTAATTTATTACTTTTTACCTAGTTGTCAATTGATTGTGTAAACACTATGGAACAGCTGATCAGAACATGCGCAGTGTTGACGTTTGCCGGCAGCGCGGATTGATAGAAATGGATAGAAAATAGTGCTGCATTAAGAACTGCGTGTTTTTTGTGTGGTAAATTAATCAAGCTTTGAAACGCAAATAATTTTTTCACGTAAAAACGCACAGTTTTGTGGCCCCGGAAAATAGCCGGGAGTACTTCATTGATAAACTTCCAGCGGTCAGAACTCTGACCAGGGGGGTGACAACAGAGTGGGTCAGTGTGTATGCACTATAGTGCTGGTAAGGATTGCATACAACTTCATGTCTTAAATGGGCGAACTAAACCTTTAACCCTCTGGGGTCCGACCGTACTCGCCCGCGATATAAGCACACTTTTATCCTTATCAGTGCAAAAAAGACTCAAATTACTCTGTTGATTTTAAACTTACATATTGTAGTGTTGCACGGTGCACCGATACTTCAAAAGTATCGCGATACTCGGAAATTAAAAACCTCACGATACCTATATTTATTTGTATCGATACTTTTATGAATGACCGCGTTCCAGATTTGTAAGAGACGTATTTCATGTTGGTGTGTGCCACGCACGCTTCCAGTCTCTCCCTATATCAACGTCTGTGTTTCTCCTCACGCACGCAGCAAAGAAGCTGCAGCTGTCATGAGACAAACACTACCGCGAGACGGCTGCATGCGCGAGCAGGCCATAATACAGTGGCCGCCTGTGCAGTAGCGGAGTGGCAATCCGGAGAGTCGGCTCTCTGCCCGGTGGGCCGGTAGTGTTTCAGAGGCCGCGAGGGCCGGTCTGATAGTTATACATTGCAAGTTATTAGCAACACATTCCAGCGGCCTGTACACAATAGTCTCTGCAACGGCGATAGTTTGAAGTGCGCGCAAAAGACGCTGTATCCATGCAACTGATGATAGCAGCGAAAAAGAGCGCTCTGCTTGATTTAAAAACAACAACAGATTTTAGCGCTTAGATCTCTTATTTAATAGCGAACTAAATTAATTATCTGCTAGTTAACTGGAGATGTTTAATTTATTTTTGTATTAGGTGTACAACTTTCCCCCCAACTTTCATAGATAGCATAAATAATTTGCAAGCTGCTAAAATAAAGGATACAAAACATCAGCAAAATGATATATCGGCTATATGATTATAATCAGAGCTTGTGCATGTCAGTGATTTATTTATATTAGGTTATTACAGCACAGACCTATGCAAAGGAGGTGCATGTGAAACGCTTTGCAAGAAATACTTTCCTTTTCAGGAAAAGTATCGAAAAGTATCGAAATCGCAATACTTGACTAGGTATCGGTATCGAAACAATAATTTTGGTATCGTGACAACACTACATATAAGTGTTGTACACCATTAGGTCCTGTTAAGTTTCTATTATTTTCCTGGATCCTCACAATAAAAACAAAGTGATCTGCTTTTCCTCAAATAAAGAAAAACAAACATGATGCGAGTTTTGTGTTCTCTCTCTCAGGGAAGTCCCTTCAGAAACACGTCCGAAAAAAGAACTGTAACTCATTTAAAGGGCGGGTTTACTGCTCTTTTCTTTGCATGATTGTGTTTATGGGGTGCAATATAACATGTATCCGTGGTTTTACTTTTTTTAAAAGTCTTATTTTTCATAAATTTCACCTTTATTGTCAGCCGCACTCTCCTCTGTCCCCTGCACGAGCGGATGACTTCCTGAGTCTATGAAAACACTCCCTCAGAATGACGTTGTGAGCTCAGATTGGTTCGTTTGGGCCGGTGTGTTGTGATTGGCTAAACTGTCGCTCACGTTGTCCGAAGATTAACGCCCATTACCTTTACGGGCGAAACGGGCAGGCATGCCAAATGTGGATAACATAGACGGTGGATACACGTAAATAATGATGTGGAGACTGCAGTATCAGTGAGGCAGAATCAGACCGAGAAAGCCGCGATGAATCGAGTCAAGCAGAACCTCACCACACACGGCTCTTAATAAAGGTTTCTGAATGATAATTTGCTTCATTTTTTAACTTAATACACGTTTGTTTTACACAATAGTATCTGACTGGCAACGATAGCAACTGACTCGCTAACTAATGTTATACTCAAACAGCGTTTGCAGGTTTACGTTCTTGATCAAATCGAAAATAAAGTCATAAAGCATATATATATGAAAAATACATTTACAACATTAGTACTTATACAAAATTCAGGTCCATTATGTTTGTACGCGTTTGCTGTAGACACAAAATAGCCTAACTAGTAGCAGCTAGCCCATAAAGCCTACAAAGCAAGCGCTGGCATTTGAAAAAAAAAAAAAAAAAAAAAAAAAAAACGCTCCGTCGGTAATTATACATGCAAATACATTTAAAATGATGAAGTCTTAGCCTACTTACAGTGTGGCCCAACAACTGCTGACTTTTAACTGCTGGTTTTAAAGCTGGATCTGCTTCATGATTCCAGAAACAGTTTCTTGTTTACGTTAATCCGGTTGAACTCGTGGAGATTCTGGAAGCTGTCTCTCGTAAATGCGCAGCACAGAGAGCTAGATTACCATCGTCACTTTCAGGAATATAATCAAACACAAATTGTATCCATTGTTGTCGAAGTATAGTGTCCGTGGGAAGCCCGAAACACAGAAGACCTGACAGCTGCGTGAACACAACTCACTCGACGCATGCCCTTTCCTGCATATTCCGGAGGGAGTGGTTGATGCAAATGTGTGGGTTAGTGACGTACCATAACCCAGCTGTAGTCCAAATCCAGTCGTTTTTGTAGGCAATTATACTTCCTGGTTTATAAAAGACGATATCTCTGCTTACACTGAACTTTCAGCGCTGCAACTTTGCAGATACTGTTCATGCACCAACAGCAACATTACACACTTATTTAAAATCAAAAATGTGAGACAGGAAAAAAAAAACCCTTTAATACTTGTCACACAGGCATGAGAGATATGTCTTTTAAAGCTTGTATTCTCTTCTTTTAAATTAAGTAATTTATTTTAAAAATAAATATTTCCAGTTTATGTAATCCGTTTCAAAGCAAGGAGAGGTACTGTTTTTTCGCTCTCCCCTCATTATCTTTAATTAGACGATGCCGCCACGCCCCCAGCGCTTTTCACATGGAAAATAGGTGATCTATGCATCACGCACGCCCCCGATCATTGCCCAAAACACAAGTATTCACTGAAAGTTCATCGCGTTATGAGGATGGCACGCTACTGGACAGCGATGATTCCGGACTGCGAGGATGAATTCATCTTTTCCTCAGAGGAAGATTGTAACTCCGGCTGCATTTTGAAGAACGAATTGATCCCGCAGAGGAAACAAGTTCGTTGTAAGTTGTTGCTATATAATTCATTTTCTGATCATACAGAGCTCAAATGAATATTCAGACTATATTTTGTCTAGTTTGGGCTATAGCTTTTGACACCTTACGGGAAAGATTGCCTCACAATATCCATAACATTCATGTAATGTTACGCTCATGTAAACTTTTTAAATGTGATATTACTCTCTAAACACATTTGTATTTCATTCAATTTCGATTAGCTTATGAGTGACACTGATTATCATGCTAAAATACTGCCTTGTGCGTAGCTAATGTATTTTGTTTGCAAATAATTGCTTAGGTTTTATAATGATTTAGTGAAATATATTTCAGCCTCGGGTAAAATACTGTATGTGATACTGTTTAAATAGGCTACAATATATTTTTTCTATATAAAAGCTCAGTTGTGGTTAGCCTATGACACTACTTATCATGCTAAAATACTGCCTTATGTGTAATACATTTTGTTTGCGAAAACTGCTCGGCTTATATAATGTGATAGGCTATTTCAGACTCCGGTAAAATATGTGATAGGCTGTCTAAATACAATATGTTTTTTATTTTTAAATGCTCAGTTTTGGTTAGCCTATGACACTACTTATAATGTGTAAATATTCGTTATGCACAAATGTTTGTGAATACAGGTGTAAATGTTTGGCATGTAGTGATGTGTCGTTCGCGAACGAATCCGTTCATTGTATCATAAATGCGTGCGCGTCTATATGGGCCATAAACAGATCGCGGTGCCTCCTCTGTATGGATAGAAAATGGTTATATTACAAGACACAAATTCAGATAGGCTTCTCAGAGGTTACTCAGCATGTTTTATTGTGACAGGTTTCAAAAATAATGAATTAAATAATGATAGAAATAATGTCTCTTCTGTATTAGATAAATAAATATATAAATAATAAATAACTAAACGAAAAACCTCCAAATTGAACAAAAATAGCTCTCACAAACTTACAAAAATGAACTAACAAAATATATTTATTAGGGCTGTCAAATGATTAATCACATCCGAAATAAAAATTGTGTTTAGGCTACATAATATATGTGGGTGCACTGTGTATAATTATTTTGTATATATACACACACATGCATGTATATTTAAGAAAAAAAAATTATCTATAGACCATTTCACAAGATGTAAACAACACTGGTCCAGAAGCACTTCCTGTTTCAGTTTTTTAACACTACATAAAAGCTGGGATAAAATACAACCAACAGAACACATAAAACTGAATCAAAAAGTTAAACAAACATCTTTAAGATGTTTTCTTTACATGTGAAATAAAGAAAACGGTTACAAACTGAAACAGGAAGTGTTTCTGGACCAGTGTTGTTTACATCTTGTGAAATGGTCTATATATAAAATATTTATATTTATAATATATATAATATAAATTATATATATACACATCTATATACATGCAAATATTTATTAAATATATACAAGCATGTGTTGTGTGTGTGTATATATATATATATATATATATATATATATATATATATATAATTATATATAATTATACACAGTGCACCTACATATATTATGTAAACAAAAACATTTATTTTGGATGCGATAAATCATTTGACAGTCCTAATATTTATATCTTTAGTTTTCTTCCTCTTTATCCTGTTTTTCTTCCTCATTCAGAGACACCTGCATGAAAGGCTCATTATTATGCAGGTCTTTTGTCTCTCAGGTGAGAATAGCCTAATTATTCATGATGGGGCTGGGCCGTTCACACCTCCACGCATATTGCCTTGGCAAAAAAAAAAAATGTTTTTCACAATTTAAATTCTCTATTGTGTTATGTGAATGAAAAGGCAGGATGATTTCCACATCATTTTGAAGCTAGAACTCGAAGCGACAACATCCATTAGTCAAAAGTCTTGTGGACACATATTTAGTATGTCTTTTGTGGCCTTATTTCAGAAACTTTCATTTTTAGTTTTTTCAATAACCACGCATAAACAATATTCTCTCAAAAATACAAACATGTACAAATATGTTGCTCACATTTTTTGGTAGCCCTGTTTGTGCTAAATAGAGTATAATTTCACCTGTGCCATTAATATGTTTATAAGCAACTGAAAAAAGCACAAATGTCACAGCATGTCAAAACATCTCAAGGACCCAAAAAAACCCTAGACCCCAGAGGGTTAAGCTTTGTATCTTTAGAATCCCAGTCATATTTTTGAATGGTCATGGTTTATTCCCTTATTTTCCCGAAATGGGAGAAAAAATATTTAAGTGTTTTACTTCCTGCTTATCATGACGTAAAAATAGTCATTTTGCGTCATGATAAGCAGGAAGTCAACATTAGCTCATTATTATTCCAGGGTGTGGGACCCACTCACCCTACAGGCCTATTGCAGATCAGCGGGTGGGACATCACTTGCAGAAACTGAATCAATATCCGCCACCGGCCTCACCGTCCTACTTACATCCCTCGCCCTCGATCGCCTTGCTCGCCACAGCCAACTAGACATTTTGTGTGAAATGAATTTCAAACTCTGGTGACCGCTAATGTTAGCAGTGTAGACAGAAGAGTGAATTCTCTCTTTGTGCTGTTCCGGATTAGTGGGTGTGGCTTGCAGAGCTGTGCAATGCGGTGCATTGTGGGAGCCGTAGTCTTTTAATACAAACGTGGTGCGTGTGAGATCCGCGTCTCAGCAACAGCTGCTCTTAAAGGGCCAGCAGCAAATAAAGGGTTCTGTCAGTAAAGTTAAACAAAGAACAAAGTGAACAGAGAAAATTACTAACTGCTCTTGACTAAAGAACTTTTGTAGCTTTAATAAGGATTAGTCTATATATAATATATAACTCATGCAACGCAGACTGTTTGATAACTTTATTTCAATTTCTGTATCCTACCTGTTAAGACAGGAAGGGCACAGTTAAATATGGCATTTATTATAAGTTAATGTGAGGATTGTTTGAAGTTCACTTTAATTTAAAAGCTGTATTTTTTAAGCCTAATAAATATTTTAAAAGTTGATAGCTTTCAATTGTAATGATGGAATCACTGTAATGTTGGATAGCTATAATTAACATTTAAAATGTGGGGTGTTGTCATTTCTATCGCGGACATCAATGGTTTATTGATCATTATATGTGTTATCAATCATTTACAATAGGTAGACAACCAGAATGTGGTTTTTACCGCCGCAGTTTTGCCACGGCGGTAAAAGTTGAAGTGTATTTGCTGCCTTTGGCCGCTAAGAGGCGCTACAATCACAGACTTTGAAAAGTGTCCGTTTTTTTGTGTAATCTACAGCTGCGCCGCGGCTCTTTCAGAGCGATTGAAAGTTGGTATCAGATTAATTCAAGTAAAACGTAGTTAAATTAATTAATTAATCACAATACTGAAATTAAATTGAAAAAAAACAATAAAACCTTAAAACATTGCAGTCGAAACACATTAGGCTACATCAATGAGGCTTTACAATCGTATAAGACAATAATGCATAAGCAGTCTAATGATAGCTGTGTGGTTAACACATCATCCTCAACCTCATAGACCTCCAAACGACGTGAGATCGAACCTCGTTACATGCTGTTGTCCGACAGCTTTTATGTTTTACCGTTCTTAACTTAAATAGGTAGCTGTTTATTAGCGAGTTTATTAACTGTTAATTTACTTAAAGTGTCCGACATAATTTGCCACTTCTCATGAGAACTGAGGTTGCAGATAAATTCAAGGTTAACACTGTAGCCGCTATACTTGGGGACGGGTGGGACATGTCTCGACCACTTTTTGCCAGGGTCCACTTTTGAAATCTTAGCGAACAGCATTCGTTTAATTCGTTTGTTAAATTAGAGGCGATCTAGCACTGGAATGTGTTGTGTTCACTCGGACGCGCGCTGCAATCCGTTGTGGAGGTTTAATTCGTTCCGGTGAAATCACAAATCAAAATAGGCTACACACAACGTGTCCCTGCTTCTCTGGGTTCTAATCCGCACTCGTACAATTTTTTTCACCCTCATCAGAACCGCTCGTTTTTCAGTGGTAGTATATCAATACACATATGGTTTTGATGAGGGAAAAAAACTATACGAGTGCGGATTAGAACTCAGAACCTCCGACACTTTGAAAACATTAGATCTCATACGACCAATTAAACCCAAAGTACCATAACATTTTTGGTCGGACATCACATCTTTGTATACATTTTATTTATTTACATCAGTAAGCTACAGGAAATGACCTTCGTGAATGAATGCTTCATTGTTCCCAGCACTTTTGAAAATGCCCTTCCGTCTCTATCCCAAGCACATTTCAAACCATGACGCCCATGAATGTAGCTAAACGAATTCATAATCACAATGCTGAAAAAAGTAAATTCAAATGAAATAAATGTGAAGTAAAAAAGGCCTCTATTATTATATAAGTAGGCACACTTCAACATTAGGCTGTGTGCTCAGTTTTTCTATAATTTAGAAAGGCTATTTCAATAGGTTATATTTGTCTTTTACTTTGTGTTATTCTAATTTGTTAGTAGATGTATTAAATTAAACCAAATGATCATAAAATTAAAACATTTTCAGGGCTTGCAGTTAGCCTACTAAACCATGTTACTGCATTTGTATTTAAGCCTATGGTTTAAGCATGCCGAAATGCCTACCGCGGCAAAAATAAACAAGTCGCATTAAAGTCGGACTTGGGACATTGCGGGATATTGTGCAAAACAGCAGCAATTGCTGCATTTTAAAATGTAAGTTTACTATCTGTTTATTAAAAAAATGCTGTCTCTCTGCTGATATGGCCTGGAGGTCTGTTTTCATCCAAACGATTTCTGTCAACAATAGTGGAATGATTAAAACATTGTATAATGTGATAAATAATAATTAAAAGCAGAAAACTGTTTAAATCAGGGGTCACCAAACTTTTTTCTCTGGGGGCCACATTATCGTTCCTGACTGTGATGGGGGGCCGGGCCGGGTTAGCTATATAACATAGAATTGTACGACCCGGAGAAAAATGACCATCAGCAGGCTTCATTGTGTAGTAGAGATCACTAGCCTGGCAGAGCCATCCCCACTACTATATCTACACTACTATATTAACACTTGATTCCAAGTTTGGCGAAGGAATACATCCTGTTGTGCAGCCAGTCCGCCTTTCTTCCTCCGAATCCTGTCTTCTCTTGCTTGCCCTCGCAAGCTAGCATCCTCTTTGTGGCGGGTTTCGTAGTGACGACGCAGATTACATTCTTTGAAAACTGCCACACTTTCTTTACAAATAATACAAACTGCACAGTCCTTACACTGAAGACTTGTTATTATTTTCCAAAAAGCAATTAAAAAAAAATAGGCCATAACGACTTTTGGGGATTGCCTCATAGGGCCCGTTTAGATAGTGGGGGGCAGAGGGACTGGGGGGCCAGTCAAAGGGGGGTGGCGGGCCTGAGTTGGCCTGCGGGCCTTAGTTTGGTGATCCCTGGTTTAAATTCATAATGAACAACAATAAAATTAGTAGTCTTAAGGCCCGTTCACACTAAGCACGATAACTATAAAGATAACGATAAAGATAACTATATATGCGTCCACACCAACGACCGATAACGTTCTTTTTATTGTAAGCACGCACGCGCGCACGCCGCGTTTTTTATTTTGCTTATTTATTTAAATACACTGTAGATTACGTCAAAATACGGTACAATGTACCATACAAATTTGAAGGATTTTTCCATTTTTGCGTATTTGTCTTTGTTTTTGTCGAAGCTTGCAGGTTTTTTTTTTTTTTTTTTTTAAGTTGGATTTCGGTTGTGTGGATATTCTGACACTAATGTGGTAAAACCCGAAAATTGTTTTTCTAAATGTCAAATAAGCTGTTAACATAACTTTAACGTTAATTAGTTAGCCTACCATCTGGCATGTTAGGCAAATGAATGTCTTGAGTAGGCCTAGCCTATTTTTTACAGATATTTCTTCCCGAGCGCACCCGGTAACCAGTTGTGATAAAGTGCAGTAATGTTACTAAAGTTAGTGTTTTTGGAGCAATTGAATGCCTTAAAACAAAAGCTACCGAGGAATCATCAAGAAAAGTAAAGGCCAGTATTAAAGTTTTACAAAAAAATAAACCATGTTCAATTTATAGCCTACATATTGTTCTTGAATAGCCTGGCAAACCAGACCTATCAAGATGTTAGGTCTGGGAACTCACAATTGGCATACCTCAATCCGGGGGGCGGGATAAAAGGTTGTCTTTCAATATCCCTCTGCACGCCATAGGATAGCGCTAACCAACCAGAGCGATGATGGCTGTGGCTGAGTGAGTCCCATGCGTTTTCCCCATGGTTTTCTCTCCAGCGGAGCAAGTTGATATATTAAACTTTTGCCTTATCCGGTCGTCAAAACTCTGAACACATCTTCCTTTTTAAGAATGACTTTACGTTCTTAACTCCAAGTCATCCGAGTTGCAGCCAAAGCCGAATCGAAAGACCGCTGTTCGCCAGCTGCGTCTTGTTTGTTTTTAAGTATCAGGGAAATCACCTATGTAAATCACTGCGCAGAACCGTCACAACTCTGCCGTCATTGTGTTAAGCCCGCCCACCAACTCTATACACGATGTGATTGGCCAGACCAGAGTTTGGATTTTCCACTTCGAAAGTCAACGGAGAGTTGCTAGACCACACTTTGCAGCAAAGTAATTTTTGCTGCCGCTAGGTGCGTCTAGATTTCTAGGCTAGTTCTTGAATTGTTCAAAGAAAAAACGACATAAAAACACCAGCCTAATCAGGAGATGACTTGAGTACGCTCATGGCATTTAAAAAACGTGGCGCTCCCATTGAAAACAAATGAAAACATAGGCTACGCCAGGCGTGTGGAAAAACGCTTTGGTGGACACACGGTCTTTCAAGTGGGGAGGGCGCATATTTGCATTTGAATGTTGTGTTACATTCTAAAACATTTAACGTGTGACGCACACACACAACTGAGAAACATTTATAAATGTGTGCCCACTGATTAATAAACCATACCCACGAGTTCCTAATCCATGCTCTCAGATTTGTAAACCGTGCCCTCAGTTTTTGCAATCTGTACCCACAAATTCATAAACCGTGCTCACGCTTTTGAACTCTGGTCCAATGTTCTACCATTCGACCACGTCTTTACTCACATTCAAGGAGGAGCCCAAAAATACATATTTTTGCAGTGTGTTTGCTCAAATGAGCAAGAAAACGTTTTGTAGTTAGCCTATTGTGAATGTAGGCCTGGGCTACTTTACATCACATGAAAAAGGAGACCTTTACAGTTTTAAAAGATGATTTTATTTTAGCTGTTTATGAGAAAAATAAATAAATTCAATTGAGCACCGCAGCGTTTGTCGAACAATGTATTAAGGCCACTGAAACGTGCATGTCTCAATACAGGAGCAGAAGCGCTGGTTCAGATTTTATTAGGCTATTTGTTGTTCAAACGTACATGTTGCATATTTAAAAATATATACACATATTTGATATATCGGGAAAGGGGGAAATATCCCACCGGCAAATCGCAACTTGCTTAGCTTGGTTATGGTTTTTTTTTTTTTTTTTAATGGAATCCCAGTTTTATTTTATTTTTTTTTACATAACTGGTTTTGAAGATGTAAATTCAGTCAATCTGTTATAAGAGATTTGTTTCTTAATGTAAAATGGAAATGTAAGGTAATTTTATGTTTATGCAGGATTTGAAACAGTGTCATCAAAATGATTGAACCAATGTTCTACCACTTCGACCACAACTTCTCACTGAGAAAAGCCCAGAAGTTCGGTTGTTCAGCAGTCAGTGTGCGCACGCGAGAGAGAAGCGCTCTTCAGTCTCTCAATAGCGTTCATTCCTCAATAGCCGTCATTGAAAGCACCCAATTTATTTTCGCTGAATGCGAGATAGGCCTATTTTAACTTTTGATTAATAAAATGTTCTGCTATAAAAGTTTATATTCTAGTTGAAGCTATTCTATTTAAAATGTAGGCTACTTTTATATAATTACGTTTTGCTTTCGCCAAATGGCCCTTTGCGCCACCTGGTGGTCATTTCACAACCAACTTTGAAATACGGCTGGTTTATTTTTGCCGCAGTAGATTTACCGCGGCACTTGCCGCGGCAGTAAACGACATTCTGGTTGTCCACCTACTGTAGTTGTTTTTGCTAGTTTGAGTTGAGAAATACACATTAATACACAGAATGATCACTAACCTGTGTGTGCATTGTACTTTATAACCAAGAAAGTTGACTCAAGAAACCATTTGTTTATTATATTGCAATTGCATATCGTAATCACAATACTGACCTCAATAATCGCAATATGAAATTTTCCCCCAAATCGTGCAGCCGTATAATAGCCTGACTTCGTCATCTCATATTCTAATGAGAATATGAGTCTGAGACTGCTCCATTAAGCTTTGATTATGAGGCGTGTCGTAAGTCAACTCCTTTGCATACAGTTTTCAACTACAGAACTTGCTTATTTTAGAAGTTAAATAACGAGTGTTGCTTCTTTTACTTACTTCTCCATGAGTGAGACCAAAGCAGAAACCACAACGACCACAGGCTTTTCATTACGTCCCATCTTCTTAGTGACCATCGGAGCCAGCTGATATAAGTTACACTTTTCCCGAATCATGTGGGAAGGACGCCAAAATATCTTTCCGATCGACAAATGCCTTGATTGCAGTTCTCTGTTTGTCTATTAAAATTAATGCGCTGTCGATTTATTTTTACAATAGACGCGGCAGCGGAACGTTGATAACGTGATGATTACTTGCAGATCAATCTGACCATCATCGTATAAAGCCCGCCCTGGCAATTTGATTGGCGCAAACATTGTTTGCCTGATCATAATTACTCCTCAATGGATTCAGTCCAGACCGAACTTCCCGTCCAAAAAATGTTGTGGGCGGAGTTCGGGCTGGCATCCAGGCTAGCCGTATAATACATTTTATCATATATTTCATTTTTGACTGGAGGAGGCCACGAGGATTACAATGATACCAAGCAAGGCATGCAAACAAGAAAGGAAAGCAAGGTTACATTCATATGCATGAGTACAGGCATTTAGAGTTTGTCTAACACATCTAGAGAAGTCATGATTATACTAAAATGACAATAAAACACATAGGTATGCAGTGAATATATTGTATTCTTTCCAGAATGAGTCAAGTTACAGATTTCAATGAAAGAATGTCTGTTTAAGTGTGTGTGTTTTTGGAGTGAGCTTTCTGGCCGCCTGGCCTGGCTCTGAGGAGATACTATTTGAGGCTCGAACCCCTAGCTGTGTGTAAACATTTGCCTGCCATAAAGGTGTCAGTGAACGCCATTGTGAACAGACTTTCTGGCGCTCACTGGTGAGTGGTGAATTTCTAGACGCGAGTCAAAATGTTAAAAGCTTTTTACATGTAGAATTTTGAATGAGTCCCAACTGACACAGTCCAGATATCCTACACCTGGCATAATTCACTGCACTTGAGTCTGTTGAAAGGACAAACACAAGGCTAAAAAAACGTTCACTTTGACATGTCCAGTTTAAACAGCTTGTTTGAGCCTATGTACATACTTCAGAAAGATCCCAGCATTAGAAAAGTGTGTATGGTATATTTTAATGCTGTTTATTTGCAGTTTGCAAATAAACTTTTATTGAAAGATGAAGCAGCCAACTGTACTGGATAGGACAGTAGCTCCATCACACGCCGTAAGTTTCATAAGTTTCATATTTCATAATGCTTTGTCTGTAAATGACAGACTTGGATGAATAATGGTTTCAAAACATGAGTGGGCGTTGATTTCGTTTTCTATTCTATGACATTAGCCAATTATAACAGTGGCCATTTACTGACAAGCCTTTAAAGGAGCTTTATAAACATTATAAGTGAACATCAATGAACATTCAAATAAATAAAAAAAATGTAATCCATGCCATGACCCCTTTAAATACCAAGATGAAACTTTTAGGCAATGCTCCATGAACAAAACTTCACTAAATATCTTTTGTATGTCTACCAAAATAAGCTTTGTGCATTGATACTTTTGAAGTTCCAACTTTCAAAATCTTTACATTTCATTATTTAAAAAGTCATTTTGACTGCACGTTTAAATATTAAACTTAATATTAAGTATTAATAATTGATTATTAATTAATTATAAGTTGTCTAAATAACACCTTTAGTTTAAGTTTCCACAAAAAATTATTTCAGTGCATCACTAATTATTACAATATTAGTGTTTATAAAAATTAACTTTAATTGAGCATTGGATGACAAAAAAGAATCTAAATGTGTGATTTACTGACTGACCTACTAACCAAAATACTGTGTGAGACGAATTGTGGTTGTAACGGCCCAGTGAAACAACAAAACACACACACCCACACAGAGTATATAGACGGCATGCAGACAGAAGATCAAACACACACCACAGGGCACACACATACAACATTTGTCCTCAGTAACACACTGCAGCTCAGTAACACACTGCAGACTGGGGAAAGTCTGTCGTCCTATGCCTCAGAATGACTGACAGGGCACCCATAGATCTTTTAAATAAAAATGGTATGGTATAAAATGGGGGTCTGTACACTTGTCAGAACTGTATTTCCTTTGACTTCACACCAAACGCAAATGTAATTATTTAATGTAATTAAATGTGTATTATTATAACAAGGTTAAGACACATTTTTTAAAAGTAGAGCCCGACCGATACAGGATTTTGAAGGCCGAATATCCGATACAAATATTTTGGGGTTTTAAAATCCGTATATTCCGTATATATATATATATATATATATATATATATATATATATATATATATATATATATATATATATATATATATATATATATATATATATTTTTTTTTTTTTTTTTTTTTTTTTTTTTTTTCAGAAACGTGCAACAAAACATTAACAGATTTCCCTAACATTAGTTATTTGTAGTTATTTATGAGTTTTAACTAAAATAATATGATAATGCATTTTAAAAAGAAACTTGTTTCTTATATTGTCACAACAGAACAGACTGATGAGAGTTGCATTAGCTAGCTTCGTGGTTAGCTAGTCTATGATGAGCCATAATTTAGCAATGGATAATGTCATACTGCAAATTGTACATTTTCATGACAGGCCAAGGAGAGATGTCTCATTGCTATAACTGTCACGCGCTATTAAAGAAATACTTCAGTCACATTGTCAAAGTTAAAAGGACAGTCAGTCAACTACACTGTACCAAAGTAGCGTAAATATTACTAGCTAATTTCGCTTCACTCTCGGCTTATTTAACAGCAGCAAAACTGGACGTCAGTCACAAATTTTGTCATGCTTATTTGAGTTAAGAGAACTGATGGGGATGATCTTTTAATTGCTATTCAAGCAATGTATGTATCGTGACCAACTCAACGAGTGTTGCCAACAGGGACTGTGTAGATTGCCCTCTGGTGGACAAACTATACAACTCCAACTCTCATGACATGTTCAAGTGTAGAGTTCTCAACGGGCCTGAAAATTATTACCCGACCCGACCTGGCCCGTGGCTTTTGAAGCCCGACCCGATGTAACCCGACACATCAACATGAATTATCCGCCCGAACCCGGCCCGCGGCCCGACTCGGACGCGCACGCGTTCTTGTACAGTCTATTGCCGTTGCAGCGTCTATTCATTCCGGTGAAATCACAAAATAAAATGAGCACAAACTTAGAAAGGTTGACTTACTAGTCCATCAACAAGATCGCCAGGTCAGCATCACCGTTGCATCCAGTGCTGCTTTTGAAGCTCGCGCCAATGAGTATAAAGCTCTGACCGAGAGCGGGACTCCTGTCAGGTTTCTCACGCAGTCAGATTCTCTTTTCCTTTTCCTAGTCTTCCTACCGCGTTTTGAAACCAGCAGGCGGGCTACGAGTTTTGAAACAAAATAGACCTAGCCTACAAACATAATCATATGCTTATAATAGGCATCGTGGAGGAAGATCAGTGCGTCCACAGTGGATAGACTGAGGCGTGTTCTCTCTCTGCCAGCCACCCGCGATGGACTTTGCACGCAGCAGCCAGACTTTCTTTACGGTGAACAGCAGCGATGATTATAATAATTTGTTTGTATTTTTACTGGGTGGAAAAGATTAAGCCCGAGGTTCGACCCGAACCCGAGTCATTTGCTTATATTTTCGACTCCGAACCCGGCCCAGAACCCGCGGGTCCCGTCGGGTTTGTTCGGGCCGACTCGAACCCGTTGAGAAACTCTATTCAAAGTGTGTTTCGTGCATTTTTATTTTATTTTTAAAATATTAATTTATTGGCCATTATAACTGCCGATACCGATAGTTTGGAAAATGCCTAATATCGGCCGATAATCATCGGCCTGCGTTATATCGGTCTGGCTCTATTTAAAAGTTGAACTTCTTTTAACTTGAGCGCTTAATTTTTTTAGAGCACAGTGTCATGTGCGAGACACTGCAGAAGATGCAAGAAGCGAGCGCAAAGGTCCTATGCATGTCCGTCTAGCGTGTTTGCATTGAAAAATAATGGAAAATATATATAAATATAGCTGCGAGCAGCGATTGCGGGCCCAAGCCGGTGGCACCGCAATCCCGGTGCCTTTAGTTACCTAAAGGCACCGGGATGGCGGTACCGCCGGCTTTGGCCCTCTCATCGCTGCTCGCAGCTATATTTATATATATATATATATATATATATATATATAAAGCCGGTGGCACCGCCACCTTGGTGCCTTTAGGGTTATTCTGCACGACGTGCAAAAGCGTAACCCCTGCTTTGGAATACATACTAGTATGTATTCCACAATTGGAATACATACTAACATACTAGTCAGAACTGAATAGTTGATATCTGAATGACAGATCACCATAGAAGTCAACGGAAAAAATGTGACTAGTAACAAAAGAATAGTTACTAGTCACCATTGAAATAAGTACTAGTGTCTAATGAATAAGTACTAGTATCTATTTAATAGGTACTAGTATCTAATGAATAAGTACTAGTAACTAATTAATAAGCATTGGTATGTAATGAATAAGGACTAGCATCTAATGAATAAGTACTAGTATCTAATAAATAAGGACTAGTTTCTAATGAATAAGTACTAGTATCTTTAAAAAGGTACTAGTACCTAAAGAATAAACACTAGTATCTAAAGAAAAGGCACTAGTATCTAAAGAATAAGCACTAGTAGCTAATGAATAAGTACTAGTACTTAATGGAATAGATACTAGTATCTAAAAAATAAGTACTAGTAGCATGAAAATAGAGACTAGTAGGTTAAAATGATTAAATGTTAAAACGGCTTGCCATACTCTATCTGTCGTTTCGACTAGTCACAATTACGTTACAGATATCTTAAATGATAATACAAACTATCCAAAATGTAATTACGACTAGAAAGACGTTGTTGATATCTACAATGTTAATTACGAATAGTCAAACTTAGCTTTTAAATGTTAAAAGGGCTTGCCATACAGAAGTGTAGGCTCAGAGAGACACTCAACATTTTCAAACCAAAATATCTGACTTTCTGTGGGTCCTAGCTCATGAGTGTAAATTAGAAAGTTGTCCGGCTTGAGGAGAATATATGAATATATGAAACGATGAGATCAACATGTGTACTGAGTTTCATATTATTACATGCAAGCGTGTTTGATTTATGGACCAAGTTTTTGGACCCCGTTCCAGGGGGCGCTGTCTAGCCCCCTTGCCACACCCGGGTACCATCTTCAGCCCGGCTCTGATGGCTGTGGGATCTGACCTGTGTGCAAAGTTTCAAGAGTTTTCAAACCCGTTAAGGGCCCCAAAAGCCGCTAAGAGTCTCAAAATCATCAAAAAAAAGAGAATGTTAAAGTTTGATGCGTTGCTATGGCAACATTATCTTAGATATTGAATAATGCTTTCACAGCTCTTCATCTGGCGTGTGTTTACATTTGAAGCAAATCGGGTAAAAGTAAGAGTGCGATTTCAAAGCATTTTGAAAGTGAAACACTTTCTGCTGCCAGTTGGTGGCGCTATATATTTGACTCACATCCATGTGATCGACCTCTTACAACGAACACACTGCTGAAGTTTCATCAAGATCAGTTAATGTATGCAGAAGTTTTAACACACTTCCTTTTTGATTTATTTACTTACTTTTTTGATTTATGGACCAAGTTAATTTAATTAATACACTAATTATATAAAACTATTGTCAATGCACTACAATTAAACAGGTTATATGCCTTTACTAATAAAGAAATAAAAATAAAAACTTATTTAAAAAATACCAGGCTTAAGAAATGTATTTACTTTAGCAGGCCAGACACACAGTGAAATGATTAAGCCCCCTCCCCCTACACACACACACACACACACACACACACACACACACAGACTGTGTGTCAAGAGACTCAAAGGCAAAGACAGGCCTAGGCTCAGAAAGAGCATGATCATATTCAAACTACAATATCTGACTTTCTGTGGGTTTGAGCTTATTATTGTTAATTAGAAAGTTGTTTGGCTTGAATAGAACAATATACACGGCAAGTTTTGTAACTGTCAGTAAAACTAACCAAGTAACACACTTTATGTGTCCTTTTTTAGTCAAAAAAATCTGCCACGGCCAAACCGTTCGAGATATCACAAATCCGTCCGGAATTTAGCATCCTCAATGTCTTGACTTCATGCACACCGAGTTTGGTGGTGATTGGTAACAGCATGGGTTGTAATTTGATGTTTTTCTAGGACATTTATTTAAAAAAAAAACACATAATTCCCGACTTCCGTTTGAACTGTCGTAAAACTTAGAGCACGAAAGTTGTTTGGCCTGATGTGATCTATGAGTGTACCGAGTTTCATATTAATCCATGCACGTGTGTTTGATTTATGGACAAATGTTCGAATCCCTAAAAGAATGCATCCTAAAAGAATGGTAAAGTTTGAATGCGTCGCCACGGCAACAGTTTCAAAGATATCAAGAATCCATTCATAGGTCTTCATCTGCCGTGTATTTACATTATACAGATGAAGTTTGAAGCAAATTGGGTAAAATTAAGAGGGTGATTTCAAAGCATTTTGAAAGTGACACACTTCCTGCTGCCAGTTGGTGGCGCTATAACTTTGACTCACAATAGTCACATCCATGTGATCGTCCTCTTACAGCGAACGCACTGCTGAAGTTTCATCCAGATCAGTTAATGTATGCTGAAGTTATGACACACTTCCTGTTTCACGTTCTCGCCATAGTTTCGTTTCCTCGCCACGGCCAAACCGTTCGAGATATCAAAAATCCCCACGCAAACTTTCATCCTCAATGTCTTGACTTCACGCTGACCGAGTTTCGTCGAATTTGGATCAGAGCTCTAGGAGGAGTATTTAAAAGTTCATTGCGTGTGTTTTACAAAAAAACCTCAATAGCCGACTTCCTGTTGGGCTGGGGTAAAGAGTAGAACGCGAGGTATAGATGAAATTCTGCTATCGACATGTGTACCGAGTTTCATATTATTACATGCAAGTGTGTTTGAGTTATGGACCAGGTGTTCGGACCCCATTCCAGGGGGCGCTGACGAGCCGCCCTGCCACGCCCGGGTACCAGCTTCAGCCCGGCTCTGATGGCCGCGGGTTCTGACCCGTGTGCAAAGTTTCAAGAGTTTTCGAGCATGTTAAGGGCCCCAAAAGTGCCCGAATAGTCGCTAGAAAAAAGAAGAAAAAAAAATAAATATAGCTGCGAGCAGCGATCGCGGGCCCAAGCCGGGTGGCACCGCAACCCCGGTGCCTAAAGAGCACCGGGATGGCGGTACCGCCGGCTTTGGCCCTCCACTCGCTGCTCGCAGCTATATTTATATATATATATATATATATATATATATATATATATAAAGCCGGTGGCACCGCCACCTTGGTGCCTTTAGGGTTATTCTGCACGACGTGCAAAAGCGTAACCCCTGCTTTGGAATACATACTAGTATGTATTCCACAATTGGAATACATACTAACATACTAGTCAGAACTGAATAGTTGATATCTGAATGACAGATCACCATAGAAGTCAATGGAAAAAATGTGACTAGTAACAAAAGAATAGTTACTAGTCACCATTGAAATAACTACTAGTGTCTAATGAATAAGTACTAGTATCTATTTAATAGGTACTAGTATCTAATGAATAAGTACTAGTAAGTACTAGTACTTAATGGAATAGATACTAGTATCTAAAAAATAAGTACTAGTAGCATGAAAATAGAGACTAGTAGGTTAAAATGATTAAATGTTAAAACGGCTTGCCATACTCTATCTGTCGTTTCGACTAGTCACAATTACGTTACAGATATCTTAAATGATAATACAAAAATATAGCTGCGAGCAGCCGTTGGGCCCAAGCCGGTGGCACCGCAACCCCGGTGCCTAAAGGCACCGGGATGGCGGTACCGCCGGCTTTGGCCCTCCATCGCTGCTCGCAGCTATATTTATATATATATATATATATATAGTAGTAGTGTGTGTATATATATATATATATATATATATATATATATAGTATAAAGCCGGTGGCACCCGCCACCTTGGTGCCTTTAGGGTTATTCTGCACGACGTGCAAAAACGTAACCCCTGCTTTGGAATACATACTAGTATGTATTCCACAATTGGAATACATACTAACATACTAGTCAGAACTGAATAGTTGATATCTGAATGACAGATCACCATAGAAGTCAATGGAAAAAATGTGACTAGTAACAAAAGAATAGTTACTAGTCACCATTGAAAGTGAGTGCTAGTGTCTAATGAATAAGTACTAGTATCTATTTAATAGGTACTAGTATCTAATGAATAAGTACTAGTAACTAATTAATAAACATTGGTATGTAATGAATAAGGACTAGCATCTAATGAATAAGTACTAGTATCTAATAAATAAGGACTAGTTTCTAATGAATAAGTACTAGTATCTTTAAAAAGGTACTAGTACCTAAAGAATAAACACTAGTATCTAAAGAAAAGGCACTAGTATCTAAAGAATAAGCACTAGTAGCTAATGAATAAGTACTAGTACTTAATGGAATAGATACTAGTATCTAAAAATAAGTACTGAGTAGCATGAAAATAGAGACTAGTAGGTTAAAATGATTAAATGTTAAAACGGCTTGCCATACTCTATCTGTCGTTTCGACTAGTCACAATTACGTTACAGATATCTTAAATGATAATACAAACTATCCAAAATGTAATTACGACTACAAAGACATTGTTGATATCTACAATGTTAATTACGAATAGTCAAACTTAGCTTTTAAATGTTAAAAGGGCTTGCCATACAGAAGTGTAGGCTCAGAGAGACACTCAACATTTTCAAACCAAAATATCTGACTTTCTGTGGGTCCTAGCTCATGAGTGTAAATTAGAAAGTTGTCCGGCTTGAGGAGAATATATGAATATATGAAACGATGAGATCAACATGTGTACTGAGTTTCATATTATTACATGCAAGCGTGTTTGATTTATGGACCAAGTTTTTGGACCCCGTTCCAGGGGGTGCTGTCTAGCCCCCTTGCCACACCCGGGTACCATCTTCAGCCCGGCTCTGATGGCTGTGGGATCTGACCTGTGTGCAAAGTTTCAAGAGTTTTCAAACCCGTTAAGGGCCCCAAAAGCCGCTAAGAGTCTCAAAATCATCAAAAAAAAAGGAATGTTAAAGTTTGATGCGTTGCTATGGCAACATTATCTTAGATATTGAATAATGCTTTCACAGCTCTTCATCTGGCGTGTGTTTACATTATACACATGAAGTTTGAAGCAAATCGGGTAAAAGTAAGAGTGCGATTTCAAAGCATTTTGAAAGTGAAACACTTTCTGCTGCCAGTTGGTGGCGCTATATATTTGACTCACATCCATGTGATCGACCTCTTACAACGAACACACTGCTGAAGTTTCATCAAGATCAGTTAATGTATGCAGAAGTTTTAACACACTTCCTTTTTGATTTATTTACTTACTTTTTTGATTTATGGACCAAGTTAATTTAATTAATACACTAATTATATAAAACTATTGTCAATGCACTACAATTAAACAGGTTATATGCCTTTACTTATAAAAAATAAAAATAAAAACTTATGTAAAAAATACCAGGCTTAAGAAATGTATTTTACTTTTAGCAGGCCAGACACACAGTGAAATTATTAAGCCCCCTCCCCCTACACACACACACACAGAGACTGTGTGTCAAAAGACTCAATCACACACACACACAGACTGTGTGACAGGCCTAGGCTCAGAAAGAGCATGATCATATTCAAACTACAATATCTGACTTTCTGTGGGTTTGAGCTTATTATTGTTAATTAGAAAGTTGTTTGGCTTGAATAGAACAATATACACGGCAAGTTTTGTAACTGTCAGTAAAACTAACCAAGTTATAACACACTTTATGTGTCCTTTTTTAGTCAAAAAAATCCGCCACGGCCAAACCGTTCGAGATATCAAAAATCCGTCCGGAATATAGCATCCTCAATGTCTTGACTTCATGCACATCCGAGTTTGGTGGTGATTAGTAACAGCATGGGTTGTAATTATGATGTTTTTCTAGGACAATTATTTAAAAAAAAAAAACATAATTCCCGACTTCCGTTTGAACTGTCGTAAAACTTAGAGCACGAAAGTTGTTTGGCCTGATGTGATCTATGAGTGTACCGAGTTTCATATTAATCCATGCACGTGTGTTTGATTTATGGACAAATGTTCGAATCCCTAAAAGAATGCATCCTAAAAGAATGGTAAAGTTTGATGCGTCACCACGGCAACAGTTTCAAAGATATCAAGAATCCATTCATAGGTCTTCATCTGCCGTGTATGTACATTATACAGATGAAGTTTGAAGCAAATCGGGTAAAAATAAGAGGGTGATTTCAAAGCATTTTGAAAGTGACACACTTCCTGCTGCCAGTTGGTGGCGCTATAACTTTGACTCACAATAGTCACATCCATGTGATCGTCCTCTTACAGCGAACGCACTGCTGAAGTTTCATCCAGATCAGTTAATGTATGCTGAAGTTATGACACACTTCCTGTTTCACGTTTTCTCGCCATAGTTTCGTTTCCTCGCCACGGCTAAACCGTTCGAGATATCAAAAATCCCCACACAAACTTTCATCCTCAATGTCTTGACTTCTAGCTGACCGAAGTTTTCAGTCGAATTTGGATCAGAGCTCTAGGAGGAGTATTTAAAAGTTCATTGCGTGTGTTTTACAAAAAAACCTCAATAGCCGACTTCCTGTTGGGCTGGGGTAAAAAGCAAGAACGCGAGGTATAGATGAAATTCTGCTATCGACATGTGTACCGAGTTTCATATTATTACATGCAAGTGTGTTTGAGTTATGGACCAGGTGTTCGGACCCCATTCCCAGGGGGCGCTGACGCAGCCGCCCTGCCACGCCCGGGTACCAGCTTCAGCCCGGCTCTCATGGCCGCAGGGTTCTGACCCGTGTGCAAAGTTTTCAAGAGTTTTCAGACACTGTTAAGGGCCCCAAGAGTGCCGAATAGTCGCTAGAAAAAGAAAAAAAAAAAAAAAAAAAAAAAGAAAAAAAAAAAAAATAAAAAAAAAAAATAATCGGAAGGAAAACAATAGGGCTCTGCGCCCTTTCAGGGCTTGGGCCCTAACTATCCAAAATGTAATTACGACTAGAAAGACGTTGTTGATATCTACAATGTTAATTACGAATAGTCAAACTTAGCTTTTAAATGTTAAAAGGGCTTGCCATACAGAAGTGTAGGCTCAGAGAGACACTCAACATTTTCAAACCAAAATATCTGACTTTCTGTGGGTCCTAGCTCATGAGTGTAAATTAGAAAGTTGTCCGGCTTGAGGAGAATATATGAATATATGAAACGATGAGATCAACATGTGTACTGAGTTTCATATTATTACATGCAAGCGTGTTTGATTTATGGACCAAGTTTTTGGACCCCGTTCCAGGGGCGCTGTCTAGCCCCCTTGCCACACCCGGGTACCATCTTCAGCCCGGCTCTGATGGCTGTGGGATCTGACCTGTGTGCAAAGTTTCAAGAGTTTTCAAACCCATTAAGGGCCCCAAAAGCCGCTAAGAGACTCAAAATCATCAAAAAAAGGAATGTTAAAGTTTGATGCGTTGCTATGGCAACATTATCTTAGATATTGAATAATGCTTTCACAGCTCTTCATCTGGCGTGTGTTTACATTATACAGATGAAGTTTGAAGCAAATCGGGTAAAAGTAAGAGTGTGATTTCAAAGCATTTTGAAAGTGAAACACTTTCTGCTGCCAGTTGGTGGCGCTATATATTTGGCTGCGTTTACACTTGGCATTAATATGCGACCTGTATCCGGATGTTGTCCACATACACATTGAAAAGACAAGTGTAAACGCGCTTCTGATCGGAATGTTATCCGATCGGCGTGTCCAGGTTCGGAGGTAGTCGAGGACGCTTTGTGATCGGATCTCAGTGTAATGTAAACGCAATCCAGCCATCGTGTCTGCATTCACAGGTGGACGTAATTTAAATCCCACCCAGTCTCCCCGCGTGGCTGTGAGAAAAATAATGGCCAGACGCAGTTTAGACAAGAAATAAAAACTTATTTGAATCTTACAATAAACGTTTATCTTTAAAACAGTTAATTTAGGCTTACATGATACTATGTGTGTCATTTTTCATTTTAATTGTGCAACATTATCTGAACGAGGCGATCGCCTGTACATTCACAGTCAGTCATGAGATCTTAAATAAGAGCTGCATGCTGCTTTGCCAGAGGAATAATCGCAATCTGATTTTTTAAATGTTGAATGTTTTTATTGAATGTCATTTGAGTTTGCATGTTAACCAATCTCCCATTTCTGTCAATATAGTCATTGCACGCTATAACCTTAAAACCAGATGATCGATGATATGACTTGTTTTATGATCAACCCAGTTATTTTTGTATGATCAACTCTGGAAGTATAACTTCGTTAACATTTTTTTTATCTAATTACTGGAGATTGCAAAGCGAATGAGTGAAAGTAACTGGGACATTGTTTTATTTGCATCATTTTTACTCTTAATCTGGTGTCGTGCAACATATCTAATTTAAATATTATGCAGGAAACAGAAATCCGCTCTTCTATCCAGATACAGAGGCTACTTAATGTGACCAAATGTAAACTCACCATGTCCTGATTGGCTAATGATCCGATCTGCTTGATCAGATCACGGTGATCGCATGTTAATGCCAAGTGTAAACGCAGCCTTTGACTCACAATAGTCACATCCATTTGATCGGCCTCTTACAACGAACACACTGCTGAAGTTTCATCAAGATCAGTTAATGTATGCAGAAGTTTTAACACACTTCCTTTTTGATTTATTTACTTACTTTTTTGATTTATGGACCAAGTTAATTTAATTAATACACTAATTATATAAAACTATTGTCAATGCACTACAATTAAACAGGTTATATGCCTTTACTTATAAAAAAATAAAAATAAAAACTTATTTAAAAAATACCAGGCTTAAGAAATGTATTTACTTTAGCAGGCCAGACACACAGTGAAATGATTAAGCCCCCTCCCCCTACACACACACACACAGGCAAAAACAGGCAGAGACAGACCAAGGCTTAGAGAGAGCATGATCATATTCAAACTACAATATCTGACTTTCTGTGGGTTTGAGCTTATTATTGTTAATTAGAAAGTTGTTTGGCTTGAATAGAACAATATACACGGCAAGTTTTGTAACGGTCAGTAAAACTAACCAAGTTATAACACACTTTATGTGTCCTTTTTTAGTCAAAAAAATCCGCCACGGCCAAACCGTTCGAGATATCACAAATCCGTCCGGAATTTAGCATCCTCAATGTCTTGACTTCATGCACACCAAGTTTGGTGGTGATTGGTAACAGCATGGGTTGTAATTTGATGTTTTTCTAGGACATTTATTCAAAAAAAAAAACATAATTCCCGACTTCCGTTTGAACTGTCGGAAAACTTAGAGCACGAAAGTTGTTTGGCCTGATGTGATCTATGAGTGTACCGAGTTTCATATTAATCCATGCACGTGTGTTTGATTTATGGACAAATGTTCGAATCCCTAAAAGAATGCATCCTAAAAGAATGGTAAAGTTTGATGCGTCGCCACGGCAACAGTTTCAAAGATATCAAGAATCCATTCATAGGTCTTCATCTGCCGTGTATTTACATTATACAGATGAAGTTTGAAGCAAATCGGGTAAAAATAAGAGGGTGATTTCAAAGCATTTTGAAAGTGACACACTTCCTGCTGCCAGTTGGTGGCGCTATAACTTTGACTCACAATAGTCACATCCATGTGATCGTCCTCTTACAGCGAACGCACTGCTGAAGTTTCATCCAGATCAGTTAATGTATGCTAAAGTTATGACACACTTCCTGTTTCACGTTTCTCGCCATAGATTCGTTTCCCTCGCCACGGCCAAACCGTTCGAGATATCAAAAATCCCCACACAAACTTTCATCCTCAATGTCTTGACTTCACGCTGACCGAGTTTCGTCGAATTTGGATCAGAGCTCTAGGAGGAGTATTTAAAAGTTCATTGCGTGTGTTTTACAAAAAAACCTCAATAGCCGACTTCCTGTTGGGCTGGGGTAAAAAGTAAGAACGCGAGGTATAGATGAAATTCTGCTATCGACATGTGTACCGAGTTTCATATTATTACATGCAAGTGTGTTTGAGTTATGGACCAGGTGTTCGGACCCCATTCCAGGGGGCGCTGACGAGCCGCCCTGCCACGCCCGGGTACCAGCTTCAGCCCGGCTCTGATGGCCGCGGGTTCTGACCCGTGTGCAAAGTTTCAAGAGTTTTCGAAGCATGTTAAGGGCCCCAAAAGTGCCCGATAGTCGCTAGAAAAAAAAAAATAAAAAAATATAGCTGCCAGCAGCGCACGCCGGGCCCAAGCCGGTGGCACCGCAACCCCGGTGCCTAAAGGCACCGGGATGGCGGGGTACCGCCGGCTTTGGCCCTCCATCGCTGCTCGCAGCTATATTTATATATATATATATATATATATATATATATATATATAAGCCGGTGGCACCGCCACCTTGGTGCCTTTAGGGTTATTCTGCACGACGTGCAAAAACGTAACCCCTGCTTTGGAATACATACTAGTATGTATTCCACAATTGGAATACATACTAACATACTAGTCAGAACTGAATAGTTGATATCTGAATGACAGATCACCATAGAAGTCACTGGAAAAAATGTGACTAGTAACAAAAGAATAGTTACTAGTCACCATTGAAATAAGTACTAGTGTCTAATGAATAAGTACTAGTATCTATTTAGAGGTACTAGCATCTAATGAATAAGTACTAGTAACTAATTAATAAGCATTGGTATGTAATGAATAAGGACTAGCATCTAATGAATAAGTACTAGTATCTAATAAATAAGGACTAGTGTCTAATGAATAAGTACTAGTATCTTTAAAAAGGTACTAGTACCTAAAGAATAAACACTAGTATCTAAAGAAAAGGCACTAGTATCTAAAGAATAAGCACTAGTAGCTAATGAATAAGTACTAGTACTTAATGGAGTAGATACTAGTATCTGAAAAATAAGTACTAGTAGCATGAAAATAGAGACTAGTAGGTTAAAATGATTAAATGTTAAAACGGCTTGCCATACTCTATCTGTCGTTTCGACTAGTCACAATTACGTTACAGATATCTTAAATGATAATACAAACTATCCAAAATGTAAATACGACTAGAAAGACGTTGTTGATATCTACAATGTTAATTACGAATAGTCAAACTTAGCTTTTAAATGTTAAAAGGGCTTGCCATACAGAAGTGTAGGCTCAGAGAGACACTCAACATTTTCAAACCAAAATATCTGACTTTCTGTGGGTCCTAGCTCATGAGTGTAAATTAGAAAGTTGTCCGGCTTGAGGAGAATATATGAATATATGAAACGATGAGATCAACATGTGTACTGAGTTTCATATTATTACATGCAAGCGTGTTTGATTTATGGACCAAGTTTTGGACCCCGTTCCAGGGGGCGCTGCTCAGCCCCCTTGCCACACCCGGGTACCATCTTCCCGGCTCTGATGGCTGTGGGATCTGACCTGTGTGCAAAGTTTCAAGAGTTTTCAAACCCATTAAGGGCCCCAAAAGCCGCTAAGAGACTCAAAATCATCAAAAAAAAAGGAATGTTAAAGTTTGACTGCGTTGCTATGGCAACATTATCTTAGATATTGAATAATGCTTTCACAGCTCTTCATCTGGCGTGTGTTTACATTATACAGATGAAGTTTGAAGCAAATCGGGTAAAAAGTAAGAGTGTGATTTCAAAGCATTTTGCAAGTGAAACACTTTCTGCTGCCAGTTGGTGGCGCTGATATATTTGACTCACAATAGTCACATCCATGTGATCGGCCTCTTACAACGAACACACTGCTGAAGTTTCATCAAGATCAGTTAATGTATGCAGAAGTTTTAACACACTTCCTTTTTGATTTATGGACCAAGTTAATTTAATTAATACACTAATTATATAAAACTATTGTCAATGCACTACAATTAAACAGGTTATATGTCTTTACTTATAAAAAAATAAAAACAAAAACTTATTTAAAAAATACCAGGCTTAAGAAATGTATTTACTTTAGCAGGCCAGACACACAGTGAAATTATTAAGCCCCCTCCCCCTACACACACACACACAGAGACTGTGTGTCAAAAGACTCAATCACACACACACACAGACTGTGTGACAGGCCTAGGCTCAGAAAGAGCATGATCATATTCAAACTACAATATCTGACTTTCTGTGGAGTTTGAGCTTATTATTGTTAATTAGAAAGTTGTTTGGCTTGAATAGAACAATATACACGGCAAGTTTTGTGAACTGTCAGTAAAACTAACCAAGTTATAACACACTTTATGTGTCCTTTTTTAGTCAAAAAATCCGCCACGGCCAAACCGTTCAAGATATCAAAAATCCGTCCGTAATATAGCATCCTCAATGTCTTGACTTCATGCACATCGAGTTTGGTGGTGATTGGTAACAGCATGGGTTGTAATTTGAATGTTTTTCTAGGACAATTATTTAGAAAAAAAAAAAAACATAATTCCCGACTTCCGTTCAAACTGTCGTAAAACTTAGAGCACGAAAGTTGTTTGGCCTGATGTGATCTATGAGTGTACCGAGTTTCATATTAATCCATGCACGTGTGTTTGATTTATGGACAAATGTTCGAATCCCTAAAAGAATGCATCCTAAAAGAATGGTAAAGTTTGATGCGTCGCCACGGCAACAGTTTCAAAGATATCAAGAATCCATTCATAGGTCTTCATCTGCCGTGTATGTACATTATACAGATGAAGTTTGAAGCAAATCGGGTAAAAATAAGAGGGTGATTTCAAAGCATTTTGAAAGTGACACACTTCCTGCTGCCAGTTGGTGGCGCTATAACTTTGACTCACAATAGTCACATCCATGTGATCGTCCTCTTACAGCGAACGCACTGCTGAAGTTTCATCCAGATCAGTTAATGTATGCTGAAGTTATGACACACTTCCTGTTTCACGTTTCTCGCCATAGTTTCCGTTTCCTCCGACGGCTAAACCGTTCGAGATATCAAAAATCCCCACACAAACTTTCATCCTCAATGTCTTGACTTCTAGCTGACCGAGTTTCGCGAATTTGGATCAGAGCTCTAGGAGGAGTATTTAAAAGTTCATTGCGTGTGTTTTACAAAAAAACCTCAATAGCCGAACTTCCTGTTGGGCTGGGGTAAAAAGCAAGAACGCGAGGTATAGATGAAATTCTGCTATCGACATGTGTACCGAGTTTCATATTATTACATGCAAGTGTGTTTGAGTTATGGACCAGGGGTTCGGACCCCATTCCAGGGGGCGCTGACGAGCCGCCCTGCCACGCCCGGGTACCAGCTTCAGCCCGGCTCTGATGGCCGCGGGTTCTGACCCGTGTGCAAAGTTTCAAGAGTTTTCGAGCATGTTAAGGGCCCCAAAAGTGCCCGAATAGTCGCTAGAAAAAGAAAAAAAAAAAAAAAAAAAAAAAAAAAAAAAAAAAAAAAATAAAAAAAAAAAAAATAATCGGAAGGAAAGCAATAGGGCTCTGCGCCCTTTCAGGGCTTGGGCCCTAAAAGTAATCGGAAAGGGAAAACAGGAGGGCTCTGCGCCCTTTCAGGGCTTGGGCCCCAACAATAATCGGAGGGCAAAACAGGAGGGCTCTGCGCCCTTTCAGGGCTTGGGCCTGAAATAGCGCAGTGGAATGGAAAAACGCATTTCTGTTCCTGAATGGCCCATAATGACACAGCCGCGTATCGTAAACTATTGTGTCATACTGATGCAACGTTTGCATTTGTATTACATTCAAAGCTATTCATCTTTATTCTGCTATGTTCTAACATAGCCTACGCATTTACAGTAGTAGCCTACTATTAAAAAAGCATCATGTCAAGTAAAATTATCAAAACAAATAAAAAACACCCACAACATACACAGATATTATTCTACAATTTCCATTTACAAGAAAATATAGGCTTAAATACCTGTTTCTCCACGGCGGGAGTGATATTTCAGGACACTGGGCAGTGCAAAAAAACCTAACTAAATAGGCCTTCTAAAGCTATTAGTCTCATCACAACATAACGTGAAAGAACGACAACATAGTGACATTTTACATTACATAATGCCAGTTAGATAAATAGATGAACAACCGGCCAGCATGAAACTTTAAATTTAACTGACAGCTAGAAGAGCTGAAGTTGTGAGCTGATTGGAACTTCCTGAGAACAGCATCCTTCCATGCACCACAACACTTTTTTTGTCAAGTCCTTCTAAATGCAAGCTAAACTAGACTAGCCTTTCTTGTGTGAAGCATGCTCCTCCTGTGTTCTGAAAACACATTTTTAGCTTGGAGGAATTAATTTTCCCAGATCAAGGTAGAAGCACCAAATACCAAAGCCAGGCTGATGTTGTCTTGCTGTATCTGGTCAGCAGAATCATTAATCAATGTGTAAAGAGAAACTGTGGTATTGAACCATTTTCTAATGTCCATTTTTGGAGAGTTTCCATCTGTTTGCTTTGTTTTAATGCAGCCAGGAATCTCGTGCCAACTGAAAATCATTTCATTCATGTATCAAAGGGCATACTCCACTTTTTTTTTGGAAATAGGCTGTCAATCTCACTCTAGAGTTAAAGCACAGTTGGGTTTTACCGTTTTTGAATCTATTCAGCCTGATTTTCTGATATTTAGAAGAATATCAGTAACCAGACAGTTTTTTGGCGTCCAGCATTGACTTCCATAGTAGGAAAAAAATATATACTATGGAAGCTCAATGAGACCAGAAAACTGTCTGGTTATTGAAATATTCTTCTAAATATCAAAATATCGGCTGAATACATTAAAAAAAACTGGAAAAATCCAACTGTTTAACTCCTGGGGGAGAGGTAAAATGAGCCTATTTCCAAAAAAAGTGGAGTATCCCTTTAACGTGCGTGATCTGGGGGGGGGCAGCAGGGGGGTTTCCCTCACAGCGCCACACTGTGGTTTTATGTTGGCTTTATTGTATTTTCAGCTAATGAGCAGTTTTGTAGACATATATTTGTATTATTTCTAACTGCAAATGTGAATTAAATTAAACTGATATTATTTTGTAATTTATATCATAATTCAATTTGGGGGCATAAAAAACATTGCCCCCATAACCGCCGGCACTGTCCCTGACAGCAGAGGGCAGATACTGGATCATGGGGACGTAACAAACACCATTATCAAATTTTCCTCTCCCCATTAACCATTTTGGTTCTGTCCCGCTGTCTGTTCTTTTCACAACTATAGTACTAATGTTGTAAATGTATTTTTCATGTATATATATGTTTTAATCGACGTTATTTCCAATTGTTATCAAGAACATAACTCTGCCAACGCGGTTTGAGTATCGCATTAGTAGCCAGTCAGTTGCTATTGTTGCCAGTCAGATGCTATTGTGTAAAACAAACGTGTATAAAGTTATAAAATGTAGCAAATTATCATTCAGAAACGTTTGAGTAAGAGCCGTGTGTGGTGAGGTTCTGTTTGACTTCTTCATCGCGGCTTTCTCAGTCTAATTGTGCCTGAAACTGATACTGCAGTTCAACACATATTTACATCTGGACCGGAGCTCATGACATGCCCGTAAAGGTAATGGGCGTTAACCTTCCGTACAACGTGAGCGACAGTTTAGCCAATCACACCGGCCCAAACTAACCAATCTGAGCCCACCGAACGTTTCTGAGGGAATGTTTTCATAGAATCAGGAAGTGAACCGCTCGTTCAGGGGACAGAGGAGAGCGCGGCTGACAATAAAGGTGAAGTTTATGAAAAATAAGACTTTTAAAAAAAGAAAAATAAACACAATCATGCAAAGAAAAAAAGCAGTCAACCCCCCAACTATGTCCTTATAATACTTCCTTCTATCTAGCGATGAGAAACCCAACCGTAGGCCAAACGTCAGAAAAATAACACAGTATCTCTATTTCTATATCTAAAATCCACACTCAACATAAAGATGTGCTGAACTGTGAACCTAGTCAAAGCTAAAGGTTATTATTAACAAACACATTAGCCATTAAAATGCAACATGGCCTTTGAGTGCATTAATGCTTTTATAAAATATAGCATATTGTATTATATACTGGTATACAGTGTCTTTTACATTTGTTACATGTATTTACCATAGTAATAACAGTAAATAAACTGAGCAAACTGGCAGCTGTGGTTACCAGAGTTTTCCTGTTAAAAATACAGTAGCAACATTTTAGGTTTTGCAGGCATTTAACTGTGCATAATTTTACAGCAATAAACCGTATTTCATTATCTGATATAATGTTAATTTACTGACCTTATGATGTATTAATATCTGTTTTGTTCCATTGTAATACACTGACAGCTAGGGCTGGGCGATAAAACGATAACGTATATATATATATATATATATATATATATATATATATATATATAAAAACGTATATATATATATATATATATACACGTTATATGTATCGCGATAGACACGTGATCGATATCAATAAAAAATGTGTTCGATAAAACGTTCTATATTTTTTTTCTTAGACGGAAGCAACCACAGGTTGCGAAACAAGTTGCATGAACAAATGCACTCTCTGGTAACCTAGCGACATAGGTATGGAAGCTTACTGTGTAGCATTATTCAATTTGAAATGTAATATGTAAAATGGCATTGCATTTTGTATTTAAATTTACATTTTACATTACCATTCTAGCAACGTTTGGTGCAAAATGAAAATGAAATTACATAATTTACATTTGCCATTTCATACACTAGTTTTAATATGCATATTGAAATGCTTTATAAGTGGCAAAATTAAAATGAAAATGCATTACAGCAGTGGTTCCCAACTCCAGTCCTCGGGACACACTGCTCTGCATATTGTGTATTGCTGCGTCCCAATTCGCCTACTTATACTACGCCCTAAAAGTATGTACTCTTTTTGTGAAGAAAAAGTATATACTTTTGAGTGTGCAGCAAAAAGAGTAGGCAAGCTTTGGGACATACTATCACGTCATCTTTAACGGACAGCTCTGTCGCGTGCTGCGTGCATCCTGTCACCTGTAAACTGCCCTGTCAATCATCTTGTCACAGTTAAAATCCTCCATTCTATCTAATTTGATTTCCTACCGTTTCAGAGCACGTTCATCTGCCAGTCGTGGGTCTTTCATGCAGATACTCTCCTCGTGTTTGCAATTTGAATATAATGATGCATTTAAAAAGTAATGGCTAAACATGTCTTTAAAAAAGTTCACAATGCTGCTGCATATGCAATATAATGTGGACAACATTGAATAAATTCATTTTTGTCAGGTTAGATACTGATAATTAATTACTCAAACCTGTTTATCTAAACCTCTCTACACAGCCGCGGGACCAGCGCGAACTCACGCGCCCTCCATGTCTGTAGTTTTTTTAACACTTTTTACTCGTGTTTGTAGTTCAAACCGAATCCTCATCCACCGCGCAATGGTTTGTGGGCAATATCAGCCGTTAGAGTGTGCATCGATCTACACTTCGGATTCTGACCGGAAATAGTAGACCATGCGGGTATCTTTGAAACACTAATTTCAACATACTACGGTTTGGGACGTACTAATTATATTTTTGAATACTATTTAGGACGGATAGTATGTGAATTGGGACGCAGCAAGCGTCTCCCTTGTTTAACACACCTGATTCAGATCCTCAGCTCGTTAGGATAGACTCTATGAACTGAGCTGAGTGTGTCAGATAAGAGAGACATAAAAAATGTGCAGAGCAGTGGGTCCCAAAGACTGGAGTTGAGAACCACTGCATTACAGAAATGATTAGATATGTGTAACATGTTCAAGCAAAAACTGTGGCAAAATGATCATTCAAATGTTATTTTTCTTAATAGCATTTAAACTCACAGTCAAGACACTTGCAATTGCATTTTCATGAAAAGCCCCGCAATAGATGTAGCAAAATTCAATGTGCACATTGAAAATGCATTCCAAGCCGAACACGCCCCCTCCTGGCCTGTCACTGCATCAAGGCGGGGCTCGGCAACAACAAGTAAACATGACATGTTATAGCTATGTTACGCGTTTGAGCTGTTGAAAAATTTGCTGTGGCAGAGCTAATACGAGCGTCAAATCAATTAGCAGATGAAGTGGAGCGTGAACAGAGAAAAATGCAGTATTTCCTGAAGATTATTACGTGTATGTAGGTGATAGAACAGTACGTTGTTGGAGCGTCTGGGAAGAATTTTCTGCCTTATCAGGCGCCGACACCTGTTTGCCTGCGGACCTCTTAAAGGTGGTGGAAGAACAGCTGTATTCAGATAGGCCTTGGGGAGGTGGGGGACCACCCGTGGAGATCCCTAGCGAGGCCATAGAGGGGTATCTTATGTATGGGTTAAAAGTTAAAGACATCGCGGCCTTGTATGGAGTTAGTCGATGGCACGGGACTTCGCCGAATAATCTTCGGAAATACTACCTTTTCTTTATTCACGCTCCACTTCATCTGTAAATGATTTAACGCTTGTATGTAGCTCTGCCGCATACATTTTTCAACAGCTCAAAACACATAACATAGCCATAACATCATGTCATGTTTACCAGTTGTTGCCGAGCCCCGCCTCGATGGTAGTGATTGACAGGAAAAAGACGCAGAGATGTAGACACGGGTCTCGTACCTTACGATGATTTGGCACTCTCAGAAAAAAGGTACAAAAGCTGTCACTGGGGCAGTACCCTTTTCAAAAGGTACACTTTTGTACCTAAAGGGTGCACTATTGGTACCTTCATGATACATATTTGTACCATTAAGGTACCAATATGCACCCTTTAGGTACAAAAGTGTACCTTTTGAAAAGGTACCGCCCCAGTGACAGCTTTCGTACCTTTTTTTCTGACAGTGCACCAAAGGTAGATTTACGCTCTGGAGTTCGGCTGATAAACTGATAAACGGCCATTAACTAACTAATTATATTGCTAGCGCTGATATTGACATGGACTAACGTTATATGATCACTAGCAGTTTTTTAGACTAGTTTATTTTTTTGTGCTGTGTAGGCTGAATCGTAATCGCGTAATTCGCGTCAAGACACCTGATTGGCTAATACTACACACTGAAGATAAATTAAATAATGTTTTATTAAATAATTACTGAAAATATCCCTCTCTTGTCTCTTCATCCCACACCCCAAACATGACATACAAAATGTTGTGGAACAGAAACAACAACCAGAGATATATTTATAAGCTATCATTTTATTGTCATCACAGTTTGCCAACAGTCCCGCGCCCATGATTCTACATTGATTAAAAAAGAAAATCAAATGTGTTTTAATGGTAATTATTTTATACGGAAATCATTTATTTATAATTCAGATGAGAATTACAGTTAGGGTTAATTAAAATTAAGGAAAACAAATATATTGATCTGAAATATAGCAGATCAATAGTACAATTACCAAACATATAAATCAAGGTCATTTTGTCTTTTTATTAATTTAATTAATAAACTAATTATATAAAACTATTGTCACTTGTCAGTGCACTACAAATAAACTGGTTCTATGCCTTTATTAATAAAACTTAAACAACTTAAAAATACGAGGCTTAAGAGATTTATAAAAATGCCTTCTGCATTTTTGTTTTGCTTTTCACTCCATTGTACCGAAATCGTACCGAACGTCTGAATGTCTGAACCAAGGTATGAACCCAACCGTGACTTCTGTACCGTTCCACCCCTAATGCAGTACAGTTTCATTATTATTCATTACTATCCAGAGAGCGGCTTATTATAAATAATTTGTGCGACCAAATCATGTTTTGCGCCAGTAACTGAAAAAGTTAGTAGCGCAAGTGCCACCAGTGGAAAAGGTTAGTGTAGTTCCCTGTCCTCTTTTACAAGATCTTACCCTGCGCAGTGATTCTTTGTCATTATTTTACCTTCTTAGGGATGCGCCGATCCGATACTCTGGATCAAGTATCGGCTCCGATACTGCCATTTTTGCCGGATAAGGTATCTGAATCATGAGCGAGAACGACCAAATCCGAATATTGTGCGCAATACTATTCTTTGTTATTGTTAAGCCCCACGAAAGCCACAGAAACATTCTAAAGTACCATAAAGTTTTTGTGCACTCTATTATAAGTGTTCTGAAGCCATAATGTGAGAAAGAAATTAATATTTAAGTCATTAAATTCAAGATCACGTGAAACTTTTCCCTCCACTGCGGCTGTCTGTCATTCTCCATTCAGCGTTCAAACAGTGCATGGCGTTCAATTACAGTCAATGATGAAACTATCTTCAAGATGATTCAATGTTAATAGTATTATACTTGATCTGTAGATAAAGGTCTATGGTTTTGCATAAAGCAACTTTATCTGGCTGGACTTTATTGCTGCAACTTAATCGTGTTACTCTCTACCTTAATCTTAGATCACAACACTAGAGTAGAGTCAGAGCACTATAATAATTGTTCTTCATGCGCACGGTCACTGACATTTAAAACTGTTAAAAGAAAAGGCTCAAAAACTATTGCAGATAGATACTGTATAATACACACTCCATCAATATGTACTGTATTTCTTTTGTGCTTTGAACTTCTCAATGCGGACTCAAATGCGCTGCGCGCTGTAACTCCATGTGGCTCGCATAAGCGCTTTGTACCGCACTGTATTGGAGCCTTTCATATCATAATGCAGTGATGCAATGAAAGCTTATTAATAGCCTTTCTTGCTCTGTCCTATCTATGTTTATGTTTATGTTTATTATTTTGATCCCCATTAGCTGCTACATTAAGCAGCAGCAATTATTCCTGGGGTCACAACATTTTTCAACAAAAACTTAACATCAAAGCTGTAAAACAATAAAGACAAATACAGAAGTGCACACAACATCATAAATCACAAACTCACACACTCACACTCACACACACTAAACATAACAACATAATATCACAATGTAAGCTCTTATATATGCAAAATATCTACTCGGGTACAACACAAAATATGAAAATCACATTACCATTATTTATAGCTCATTATCCAGTCATTATTAATTACAAATTTACAGTTACTCCAAAGTAAATAAATACAATCTCAATCTTTTGGAAAAACTAACATTGTGACTCTCTGAGACTAAAAATAATGGGAGCGAGTTCCATGCCACCATTGCTTTGTAACACGATGTTCTTTGAAGTTGATTTGTTCGACAAACAGGTAACAAGAAACGCCCTTCACTTGATTGACGAGTGGAATATATATGAACGTCACTGAAAAAGGTCAATCTACTATAAATAATTTCAGGTGCTTTAGAAATAATTATATTTTTTAAGAATTTAATAAGAGAATAACTAGACAGTTTAGAACAAGCCGAGATACTTTATTTTGTGCAATCTGTAATCTATTTAAATTATTCACTGTAGTTGAAGCCCAAATGATGGAAACAATAGTCCAGATAACACAAAACTATAGATTCCAACAAAGTTTTCTGTATACAAAACGGTATACATTTTCTACAATGACGAACTGCAGCCATACTCCTGCCCATTTTATTCAATATTAATTTTATCTGAGCGTTCCAAGTCAACCTGCTGTCCACAATCACACCGAGCAATTTGGCCTCAGTCACTTGTTCAATTATCAAACCACTAACTGACAAATTCAAAGCGGAGGAATCCTTTAAAAGATGATTAGATCCCAACATCATACATTTACTCTTCCTAACATTAATCTTTAACTTGTTTACTCTGTTCCACTTTTCAATTAATTGTAATTCATCATTTAATACAGTATTAAGTCTGGTAGAATCATAATCAGACACAAAAATAGTTAAGTCATCTGCATACAGAGCAATAGTGGCACACCTCAAAATAAAACACAGATCATTAATAAAAATAGAAAACAACAGTGGTCCAAGGCAACTCCCTTGAGGCACTCCACATCGCAAGACCTTTGTATCAGAGTAACTACCATTAAACAGTACATTAAACTTCCTATCAGTGAGATAACTATGGATCCACTGGATTGCACACTTTTCAAATCCATAACACCTTAATTTTTCTAATAAATATCATAATCAATTAAATCAAATGCCGCACTAAGATCTAACATTACAGTACCAACTACTTTTCTGTCGTCAATTTATTGCAACCAATCATCCGTCATCTGAACCAAGGCTGTCGTTGTAGAGTGCCCTTTCTTATAAGCATGTTGATAAGGTGAATTCAATTCATTTTTAGAGAAATACAAATTAATTTGATCATAAACTATTTTCTCCATCATCTTACTCAAAATTGGTAGAATACTTATAGGTATGCTATTTTTCCCAGAAAAAAATTTCCTTTTTATTTTTTGGAAGAGGCACAATTTTAGCTTTTTTTCCAGTTATCAGGAAAAACACATTTTTCTAAACTTAAATTAATAATATAACATATAGGCTTAGTTATCACATCCGCAACCATCTTTAATAGCTTGACATCCAATTCATCAACACCAGGAGGTTTATATTTCATTAACTTTAATATATTCTCTACTACTGTAGTAAGACTTACTCTATCAAATTTAAATGTACATGATTTATAGAGCATAATTGTATCTTTAATTGTCTTAAAAGATAAATCAGAATATTCCTGAGAGATCATATCTTTTTGTAAATTCTGAACTTTCTTTATGAAGTAATCTCCTAAAAAATTAGCTATATCAGAAGGTTTAGTCAAAAAAGTGTCACCTACATCTAAACATGTTGGTACAGGAGATTTATCTCTCCGCCCTGTTAATTGATTTAATGTATTCCATAATTTATTCCGGTCTAATTTTACTTCCTCAAATTTGTATTCATAATAGATCCTCTTTTTTTGTTCTGTTTAATTTTGTAACAAAATTTCTTAATTGCTTATACCTTTCCCATATTCCATTGTCCCTTGATAAACTTGCCTCCGACTTTAATTGATCTCGTTTCTTCATATATTCTTTAAGTTCAGCATCTAACCATGGAGAAACAATATTTCTTACTGTCATTCATCTTAATGGAGCATGTTTGTCAACAATTGGCATTAATAAATCTGTGAAAACCTTTCATATGTTGCTGCCTCATTAAACCTCATGTACTATACATTTACAACATGTTGTCACAATTTTATAGTATAGTAGCCATGGCTATATCTAAAATAATTTATCTTTTTGATTTTTGTTATCTTGTTTTTCAATAATGTATTTTACAACAATACAAAGAGCAATGTGTATTATCCACTAATCTAGTTTATAATAGCATTTTTGTCATAGTGTCACGATGCAATGCAGACGGAGAGAAGAGCGAGGAGACGGGATGCTCACGAAGGTAAACTTTAATAAACAAGGAACTGGAAGGTCAAGCCCTGATACGTCTTAGCTAGAAACTAGAGGTCTGTTTCTAGACTATTTTTGGCATTTTTGAACATAATCGGCATCGGCCAATATGACAGTATATCAAGCCGATTATTAATCAGGCGCATCTGTGGGCAGCCTTGTGTTGTCATGCTTGATGCGCGCTGCCGCTAGAGTTATTTTCCAGCCGAGTGAGCAGCAGACCTCATCCAGTGCCTAAGGAGCTAACGGCAATGATTCAGTTCGTATAACTCCTTTATATTTAATTAAAAACTTTTGATATGTTACTGCAAACTTCGAGAAAAAACCTGAATAAGCGACAAGACATTTGGCTACTTCGGATCGTAGTTGAAGTTGCATTATAATTTAAATCACAGAAGAGTTGCTATCATGTCACAATAAATAAGCAATCATTTTGCAATTAGAGTGAATCTGAGATTTTTATTTGTTCTGTTTGTGTCTTATATTTGAGAGGCAGAGAAATAAGTAATAAAAAAAGAGACCAACGCACTATAGGTTAGTGACAGACTGGCTTTGCTTTGCTAGCGGGTAGCTATAGACAGACCCGATGCTAATACGGCACTGCCTGAACCTTAACCACTGTTATCTTCCGCAACGAATATCAACGCGGATTTCTGTGCTTCAGTTTGGTGCTACTGTTATGCCAGTGCTTCTCTCGGATGCTCAGAAAACGGACGTTAGAATAACAGAAACATCGCTTTACATACCGTTAACAGTGGTGGGAAAGTTCGCTTTCTACATGAACTAGTTCAAAGTTCAGTTCACATATTTTAAAATGAACTAGTTCATTCACAGTTCTTTTTTTTCCATATGTTGCGAGCTTTTTATTAGTGGTGCTTGCAAAGCAACACTATTGTTCTCTTGCATACTTATGATTATTTTACTTCCGCGCTTTTTGGCACACTACTCCTCCCGCAGCTTTTGTCACAGACCCATGGGTGAGGCGTCGAATCGACTAATTTAGGAGAGGTGTGCTATGACTTTTATAAGCGATCGGGGTACGATGTTCAAAAGGCGGCCCAAAAATCCCACTGACTTAACATTGCTATGAACTTTGACCACTCGTAGCTCAGAGCGAGGAATTCACTGAAACGTGTGGGTCACCACATTTGAAGAGGCTGGCAGGCTCTGTAAGATCATACCACACAATGGGGTAAAAGTTGCACCCCTGGAGGAGCAGGAGGGGCCCAAAGTTGCCCCGATAGACTTACTGGTGAAGGACGTCCCATCAAATGCATGTGTTTTTCCTACTATGGTAAATTGCATAGGGATTTTGTATTGAACATAGCTCTGGATCACAGTGTCATAGAGACAAGGGGGCGGGCTCATTTTACTCAGACGACCAATCAGTCTCTCAGGATCATTGTGAAGCTATTAAGCCATGCCCTAGCAACCATATAGAGCACCTTAGCAACAAGTCCCATAGACTTCCATTGAAAGAGATCAAAGGGATATCTCAGGATAGAAGTGTCATAGAAACACGAGGGTGGTCTCGTTCGACTCTGGGTAGCAAACAGCCAATCATGAATCACCTCAACAATCTCTTGCCACGCCCTAGCAACCATTATCAAGCACCTTAGCAACCAAATTTTAAATAAGGATATCTTCCATTCTGAATGTCACAGAGGCATGGGAGTTGTATTATATCAATCATACTGACAAGCAGCCTTTTGAGATTCTTGATTGGCAGCTGCCAAGCCACTCCCTAGCAACCAAACAGAGTACCCTAGTAACCATTTTGCAAGACCTACATCTCTGCATCAGAACATTGTATAGAGATGGGGGTTGGTTTATAGCATTCATACTGAGAAGCAGCCTTTGGAGTTTCATGATTGGCAGCTGCCAAGCCACTCCCTAACAACCAAAAAGTGTACCCTAGCAACCATTTTGTAACAGCTATATCTCAGCATTAGAACATTGTATCGCAATGGGGTTTTGGTCTTTTGACTCAAGCCAGCACACAGAACTTTCAAAATGCTAAACATGCTAGCTGTGAATAGCTACATGCTAATATTGAGTAGCTAAGTGCTAAAACATGCCATGCACATTATAAAAACTCTACAGTAACCATATGTGAACACTACAAAACTAGGGCTGTCAACTTTAGTCGTTTAGTCGACTAATCAGTTCGATGCCGTCCTTGGTTCGACTGACATTCTTATTGGTCGACCAGTTCGCATTTTTTTTTTTTTTGCCAATAGAAATATATTTTCAATGATTTACTCCTTGATATTCATTCCTTTATAAAGCAGTTATTTATTACTGTATTCTAAATATAATTAGCCTTTGTTTTATCCCCAACTTTAAATGCGCCACAGTTTAGCGCACACACATAACACACTCGGGAACCGCACCTACTGGCTGCGCTGCTACTCGCGCTCAGTAAGGGATGTACTCGGTAGTGAGTTTTGCTGTATTCATTCAGTTCACGCTGACTTTAGTCGACAGAATGTCCAAGAAATCTAAATCTTTTGTCTGGCTACATTTTTGTGGAGGTAGGCGACGGTGGCGACCGCGTTGCTCCATTATGAGCGGCGCGTGCCTATTGAAATCGAACTTGAGCGCGCAAAAGACGCTGAGCAGCTCTTTTAACGGCTTTATCATACTGACTCAATAGATTGTTTTCTTAATAGGTTTTTATTTGTACACTTGACTCATTTGAAAGTAGTCTAAATAATGTAACAAAACGAAAATAAACTTGTATGTTATCTTATAACACAGCCTAGATTTCAGATTGTTTTTTAGGCTATGTTGTCTGTTGTTTTAAAACGCCTAACATATCGGCTGGACAAAAGTTAACCCATAGCTTTGTAAGTAAAGAAGAATACAGCCTGTATAAACAAGAGCTTTTGTTAGGATTTTTCATTATGTGGCAGATAGTGTTATATTATTTTGTAGAGTGTGGTGTGGTCAGGTGCGCGATTGTGACTGGCACCATGGCACCATGGTGACAGTATGCATAGACCTAGTGCTCCTCACTTTTTGCAGTTAAAAAAAATCACTTAATTTTCAAAGAATTGTATTATTATTATAGTTTTATTTTTTTATGTTTTTTCGTTGTTGTTTTATAAATGCTCTATGACAATTGTTTAAAAAATGTTAAATCAAAACATTAGGGCTGTATTCAACCAAAGAAATCCTCAGTCGACCAAGGTCTTGTCCTGCGCTGACGATTAGTCGACTAAAATAAAAAAAAAAAACGGATGTTTTGATTGAACATTTTTTAAACAATTGTCATAGAGCATTTATAAAACAACAACGAAAAAACATCGAAAATAAATAAAACTATAATAATAATACAATTCTTTGAAAATTAAGTGATTTGTTTAACTGCAAGTGAGGAGCTCTGTCCTTGGTCTATACTGACGGTCACAATCGCGCACCTGATCACACCACACGCTGACAAATAATATACCTGCTATCTGCCACATAATGCAAAATCCTAACAAAAGCTCTCGTTTATACAGGCTGTATTCTTCTTTACTTACAAAGCTATGGGTTAACTTTTGTCCAGCCGATCTGTTAGGCGTCTTAAACAACAGACAAAATAGCCTAAAAAACTATCTGAAATCTAGGCTGTGTTGTAAGATAGCATATAAGTTTAATTTTGTTTTGTTACATTATTTAGGCTACTTTCAAATGAGTCAAGTGTACAGATAAAAACCTATTAAGAAAACAATCTATTGAGTCAGTATGATAAAGCCGTTAAAAGAGCTGCTCACGTCTTTTGCGCGCTTAGTTTGATTTCAAATAGGCACGCGATGTGCGCGCTCATAATGGAGCAACGCGGTCGCCACCGTCGCCTACCTCCACAAACATGTAGCCAGACAAAAGATTTAGATTTCTTGGACATTCTGTCGACTAAAGTAGCGCTGAACTGAATGAATACAGCAAAACCACCTACCAGTACATCCCTTACTGAGCGCGAGCAGCAGCGCAGCCAGTAGGTGCGGTTCCCGAGTGTGTTATGTGTGTGCGCTAAACTGTGGCGCAGTTACAAGAAATAGCCTAAAAGCATTTAAAGTTGGGGATAAAACATAGGCTAATTATATTTAGAATACAGTAATAAATAACTGCTTTATAAAGGAATAAATATCAGGGAGTAAATCATTGAAAATGTATTTCTATTGGCAAAAAAAAAAAAAATGCGACTGGTTCGACCAATAAGAATTTCAGTCGACCAAGACGATATTGACTGATTAGTCGACTAAACGACTAAAGTTGACAGCCCTGACAAAACATCCGTTTTTTTTTTTTTTGGTTCACTGATCGTTGCGCAGGACAAGACCTTGGTCGATGTAAGGATTTCTTTGTGTTGACTACAGCCCTATACAAAACACCTAGAAACACCATAGCAACCACCCAGTATACCATAGCAACCACCTAAAACACCCTAGCAACCACCCAGAATACCCCTAGCAACCACCTAGCAACACCCTAGCAACCAACAGAACACCCTAGCAACCACCTAGTAACACCCTAGCAACCACCCAGAACACCCTAGCAACTGCATAGCAACACCCTAGCAACCGCCTAGCAACACCCTAGTAACCGCCTAAGCAACACCCTAGCAACCACCCAGAACATCCTAGCAACCACCTAGCAACCACCCAGAGCACCCTAGCAACCACCTAGCTACATCCTAGCAACCACCCAGAACACCCTAGCAACACCCTAGCAACCCCCCATAATACCCTAGCAACCGCATAGCAACACCATAGCACACCACCCAGAATACCCTAGCAACCACCTAGCAACACCCTAACAACCACCTAGCAACCATCCAGAACACCTTAGCAACACCCTTTGACTTTTCAAGAGATTCGATGGTACGATGCTAGTCTGGCTGGTGATAGATCGGCCGAAATTTTTTTTATTATTATTATAGTTTTATTTATTTTTTGATGTTTTTACGTTGTTGTTTTATAAATGCTCCATGACAATTGTTTAAAAAATGTTAAATTTAAAGCATCCGTCTTTTTTTTTTTTTTTTTGGTCGACTAATCGTTGCGCAGGACAAGACATTGGTCGACTTAAAGGATTTCTTTGGTTGACTACAGCCCTATACAAAACACCTAGAAACACCATAGCAACCACCCAGTATACCATAGCAACCACCTAAAACACCCTAGCAACCACCCAGAATACCCTAGCAACCACCTAGCAACACCCTAGCAACCAACAGAACACCCTAGCAACCACCTAGCAACACCCAGAACACCCTAGCAACTGCATAGCAACACCCTAGCAACCGCCTAGCAATATCCTAGTAACCACCTAGCAACACCCTAGCAACCACCCAGAACATCCTAGCAACCACCTAGCAACACCCTAGCAACCACCCAGAGCACCCTAGCAACCACCTAGCTACATCCCTAGCAACCACCCAGAACACCCTGAGCAACACCCTAGCAACCCCCCATAATACCCTAGCAACCGCATAGCAATACCCTAGCAACCACCTAGCAACACCCTAACAACCACCTAGCAACCATCCAGAACACCTTAGCAACACCCTAGCAAGCTAACAGCAATAACCTAGCAACCACCTAGCAGCACCATAGTCAACCACCTAGAACACCCTAGCAACTGCATAGCAACTGCCTAGCAACACCCTAGTAACCACCTAGCAACACCCTAGCAACCACCTAGCAACACCTTAGCAACCACCCAGAGCACCCTGAGCAACCACCTAGCAACCACCCAGAACACCCTAGCAACCACCTGAGCTACACCATAGCAACACCCTAGCAACCACCCAGAACACCCTAGCAACCACCTAGCAACACCCTAGCGACCACCCATAATACCCTAGCAACCGCATAGCAACACCATAACAACCACCCAGAATACCCTGAACAACCGCTGAGCAACCACCCAGAACTCCCAAGCAACCTGGTGGTGAGTTCAGCCACTCGATCCTTTGACTTTCAAGAGATCGGTGGTATCGATGCTGAGTCCTGGCTGGTGATAGATCGGCCGAAAAAAGTCCCATAGACATAACATTGGCACCAAATTTGTGAGATCATATCTTTTGACCAGTAGGTCATAGGGTTGGGCTCTTCTGACTAGCCTATCATGCAGCCAACAAGTAGTGACATACTGAACTTCACATTCACGCCCTAGCAACCATTTAGGGCAGCCTGAGCAACCATAAAACAACATATTCAAGCCATATCTCAGCTCCAGAAAGCAGAAGAAACATGGAGTTTGCCCCTTTTTTGACTCTAGACTGTCAACTAGTCTTTAAATATAAATCTCATACACTGTATGATCAAACTATAGCAACTATATAGAGTACCCTAGTAACCACACAAACACATAAGCCATATCTCAGCTGAATAAGACATTTCTCATCACAAAAACATTTTACAGACGTGTTTGGTGTCTCGCATGCAATTCTGTGCCACACTCTTGCAACCGGGTGGTGGGATTTGCCACTGCAAGCACCACTTCACATTTTCTTCTGGAAATGTACATTCTAGTTATTATTATTATTGCCACAGCCTATATACAAACACAGACAACAATTATTTTATCGACTGGCGAAGTTTGCACATAAATGTAAGATTTTAGATATGGTGGCTGGTGTTGCCAGATTGGGTGTTTTTTTCGCTATTAAGGCCTGTTTACATGTGTTTTAGCCAGGTTTTCGCCTGGAGGGCTCTATAGAAATCTGGCACCCTATTGTACGAAGTTAAACTGACAGAGAGCGCCATTTTACAGACATTAGAATGAACTAGGTAACGTTCATCAGCCAGCAATACAGTACGTTCCGCTCCACTTTCGCCCAAAATATGAACGCGTTTAGGCACAACACTGACCGTTACTAGTAGCTGGATTAAACACGGTTAAATGCTGGCCAAACAGTGTTAAGTGTGACTTTTTCACTGTAGACTAAAAGGTCTCAACAGCGGCATGCTGTTGTCTGAAGAACAACTACAGACGGATGGTGTCTTTGTGGTGCATTTAAAGTTTTTGTAATATCATTTTCCCATCTGGTGGTTGTTTTTGTCGTTCAATAGCAATTTACTACTGAAATACGTGCATTGGTTTAAGTTGAATTAAACTATATATAATAAATGTTATATGTAAAAATTAAATCATATAAAGTTTTTTCTCCTTTTTTGTGATAATTAGGTTATGTCCATTTGTCTTTGTCCATCAACAAACAAAACAAACCAAAAATACATGTTTCAGGACATGTTTCAGGAAATACATGTTTTTTGAGAGGATAAAATGTTTTTGTTGAGAAAGTTTGTCTGTTAAGTAATTATCATTTCTTTTCATTTTATCTTTCAAATAGAGGTTAAAAAACAAGCAAATATCGGCCGGATATCAAAAGATCGGTATCGGCGTGAAAAAAACCATATTGGTCGACCTCTACTAGAAACGCTTGCAAAGACATTACTTTGGGATTATCTCTTAACTCGTGGACCAAGAAGGCTTTAAAAACAATTGAAATATGTAAGTTTTTAATCTTTTGGTTTATATGTTATCTTTTCTGATAAATTATGTACCCCTGTCTTGTGTCTTTTTTCTTTACATTTATTTGTTCTATATTGTGACTGTTTTCTTCTTTGCTGTATAATGTTTTCAATTTAAAAAATTGCCCCTGACTTCAAGCATAACAATTACAAAGGCGTGACTCCATCGTGTTTTCTGCACATGTTTCTCCTGGTTTGCGATCCTATACATAGTTCCCACATCGTCACAACATACGGGCATTTGCCGCCCCTGCCATTGCTGAGGGCAAAACATTAGAAAAAGCAATACGAGTTTAACAAAGTGAAATGAGTTTCGTGCTATAAAGTTAAAATGGTCTCCTGGGCTGGGTCAATGATGATAAAATCGTGCCTCGGAGGTTCAAGTTAAATCGGGATTTTACACTATACCCGTCATTAGACTACATGGATGTGAATAGAAGACTGAAGCTTTTGTCCTGAACAATCGACGGAGAGATTATGGCTGGCGAGCATGAACAGGAAGAAACTCACTCAGAACACAAAAGAGTTTGTTTGACAAAAGCACAATGTTGTGTTTTTATTGCGAGTGTAAACAAACATGAGTTAACGCATTGCAGATTGAATAATGTCCTTGAATGCACAAAATGACTGAGGTATTAAAAACATACAAAACATTGTTTCCACTGTTTGATCTCATATCCCCGCATCTGCAATCTCGACACCATGTCCCTAAAGAACCCGCATATGATGTAGTTCCGCATTACATTAATTAAATTGCACTGAGCCATCCATTATTTATATTCATGCACCTTGACCATGACAGTCCCGCAAGTAACATGTAACAAATGAATACAGAAGCACCTCGGTGACTGGTTCCAAGGGGAACATAGAAATTAGGTTGTGCAGGCTATGGCTTTTTAATAGACAGATTAGCATCATGCTGACTTCGCTATTATATGTACTCCATTGATTGCACTTGACCAAAAATCACCAAACCAACCCCACGTGCCACCTGATGGTACGCGCCTCCAGCGATTTCCAGGCTCGGAAAATGCTCACATGTGTAAAGACTCCTCACCGAATACCAGATAATCAAAGCTGCATAATCATTGCTCAGTGCTTGCTTCGTTACTGCATACGGATCCACACCATTTATGAATGAATTTTTCGCATTGTACCTCTCTCTTGTATTGTTTTAATAGTCTCTTTATAATCTATTTTCACTTTGTCTTTCTCATGATTTGCATAACAATATAAACAGAAACAATTATTTGTTTGTAAAACACATTCTTTAATAAACCTTTGTAAACACCTATGCATTGATGTCACCTGAATGTAAATAAGTTATGGGACCATAAAGACAAATGAAAAATAAATCGGAAACTGAATTACTCAAATATTTATTGAAATCACACACAAATAAATAAAAGCTAAGAAAGTATCCTCTGGAAAATAGTTTGTTCATGTCTTTGGAGTCCTGGAGCACAGGAATAAACATTATAACTTGTACAGAACCAAAACTATTGACATTTTTCCAAAAGAAGTCCAGGCCTTTGGGTCTCAATGAATTCACTGAGTGCCAAGCCTCAAAACAGTTCCTCTCAGCAATCACACAGAGGGCCACATCACAGGTTTTGCATTTCCATCTCTATTCATTATTTTATGTATTATATCTTATTTTTATTCTCTTTTCATAATACATTTATACCACTATACATACTTTTTGCAGTAAATAAATAAATGGCACTTCAGCTTGGGTCTATCCCGTGTAAATCTAGCTCCCTCACCCGTCAAAAAAGCTCTTGTGCCTAAAAATTCGCATCATCCTGCAAATGCACCAGATAGTACCAGCGCTTCCATTAAATTGCCGAATTTCTTTGCAATTTTCTCTGGTGAAATCGCGGCTCGCCTCCCGCCTCTCCCACCTCCTAGCGGCTGGGTTCACGCTATCACTGCCGCACACCAATGTTGACGACGGGATCAGCCGGTAATTTGGTCAAAGCGATTACACGTGAAGCATCTACGTGATATCCAGAATGGCCGCTGAGCATCGAAAGCTAGCGGCAAAAATGAAAGGAATATTTTATGAAGTCACTGCAGCCTCTCAGAGTATCAAAAGTTCGAACATAAAAGCGTTTGGATTTATCGCTGAAAACCTCTGGAAAGGAAGCACAAGTTCCAGGCTGGATAGAAAACCTTCTGTAAAGGCTAGAAAGACACCCAGGACACCCCCGTGATGGCCAGCCCGTCATCTTTCTGCTGGAAAATAAAACAGTAAGAATATCGAGAAATCTGGTCATCGAGCTTATGCTAAACATTTATCGGAGGTGACGTGTGGCATCGTCGTCGACGATGCCGTGCGGTCTTAGAGGGTTACATAAACTAATTATATAAAACTATTGTCACTGTACTTAGACAATTAAACTGGTCATATGCCTTTACTGATACAAAATAAAAAAAAACTTATTTAAAAAAATACCAGGCTTAAGGCATTTTAATTTTTTTAGACGCAGGCCACACACACAGGCAGTGAAATGGTTAAGACCCCTCCCCTGACAAACACACACACAGACACAGAGACAGAGACGTGGGCTCAGAGAGAGCATAAACCACTATTCAAACAAAAATATCTGACTTTCTGGTGGGTCCTAAGCTGATGAGTGTCACTTAGTAGATGTCTTGGCTTAGAGGAGTACAATATACGTACCGATTTTGTAACTGTAGATAAAACCAACAACCTCGACTTTTGATAAAAGGTGGCGCGACTGAGGCCCTCACCACTTTAGTCTGATCTGCATTTGTTGATGCAAGGACGCGTGCGCACATGCACCTGAGAGGAGCTTGCGCGGTGTCCACCGGGCTATGGTCTAATAACGACGCACTGTGAGGGGTGTATGATTTAAGCTACTTAGTCAACACTAACAGTAGCGCTGCGGTTTGGTTTTCATATTGCTGCTCTCCTTCTAGTCACTTCTGAACTTGATGAACTTGACACTTCTGAACTCCTCTTGATTAAAGCTTAGGGTGACGGGTTGCCAGAACAAAAAGAGCAAGACAAGCCCATTAAAACGCAGTATAATAAGCACATGTGGTTAAAATATATCATAATTATATTATATATATTATAATTATAAACCTGATTTATGAAGTAAAGCAATGCATGAGATTGAAAAATTATTTTTGAATTGCATAGAAGATTGAAAAATTAGTTGAAAAGCACCTATGAGTTGTATTTAGTATCAATCTGTTGTGGGAATTTCATCTAAAAGTTGATGAGTCTTTTTTGTTTACTATATTTTGCTATAAAAATAGTTTACCAAATAAATAATTTACCCAATAAAATTGGAATAAAACAAGGTGATGTACTTTCATTTCTAAAGTAAATTGGGTTTATTTCATTGTACAAAGCCCTTTTGTTGATTTCTTTATTTTTTTATCTATTTATTTTTTGAGGATAACTATATAAATAACTATATCTTGAAATATATCGTTACCTGGTGAAAGATAAATTGAGTCATATCGTGAAACACAATTTTGGTCATATCGCCCACCCCTAATCTATGTGTACCGAGTTTCATATGGATTACATGCAAGCATGTTTGATTTATGGACCAAGTGTTCAGACCCCATTCCAGGGGTCACTGATGAGCCGCCCTGCCACGCCCGGGTACCAGCTTCAGCCCGGCTCTGATGGCCCGGGTTCTGACCCGTGTACAAAGTTTCAAGAGTTTTTGAGCATTTCTAGGGCCCCAAAAAGTGCCCAAATATCGTTAGAAAAATAAATAAATAAATAATCGCAAGGAAACCAATAGGGCTCTGCGCCCTTTCAGGGCTTGGGCCCTAAAAATAATCCCTAAGGAAAACAATAGGGCCTTCGCCCTTTCAGGCTTGGGCCCTGAATAATCGCAAGGAAAACAATAGGGCTCTGCGCCCTTTCAGGGCTTGGGCCCTGAATAATAATCCTTAGGAAAACAATAGGGCCTTCCTTCCGCCCTTTCAGGGCTTGGGCCCTAATAATAAGAAGATAATATGGTTTTGCCAGTGACACATTACATTAGGCAATTTTTGATATAACATTATAAATAAAAAGATGAAGTCATTAGTGAAGATTAAGTGAAGACAGTATATATAATATAGAATAGAACATGCAATGCAAACTAGTTTGGTTCCGAGCTCAAATAATTCTCATTGATTCAATCATTCAACCTGCCTCCATTACAGGCTTTTTCCCATCATTATAAAGTGTTTGATTAGCACATTTGAGTGATCCCTCCAAAAAATGTGTTTAAGTATATATTCTCATACAGTGACAGTTATAGTCAAAGGTTTGGACACACGCATGCGAAAAGGGTGTCCAAACTTTTGATTTGGTACTGAAAACCGGCCATTATATCGATATGAGACCTTTTTCACCTTATTTCTTCCACTTAACCAAAATCTATACATCTATACATCTATATATATATATATATATATATATATATATATATATATATATATATATATATATATATATATATATATATAAATATATATATATATTATGAAATCATTTTAAAAGAGAACAATACATCACGTTTGTAAACTAATAAGCATTCAACTGTGTCTTCAGCTCAGCTGCGCCCGGCTGCTTACTCTGACACATTTATAACCGGCATGCACTTCGCGAGTGATCTGTTCTGCACAGATTTTACTCATGTAAATTTCCAAACGAACATCTGTTTACATACATGGGCTCCAAAAAACGCACTGTTTACGCTCTCCTTAGACCTTCAGTGTAAATCGGCCATAAGTTATGATAAGTGATAAACAGTGGCAGTTCACATTCCTCCCGAAGACATGCGCTTTGCAGGTGATACAAGAGGTATGGAAGGAGTTTTTAGTTGTTAAGCTTGTCCTACCTGCAGAGGAGTCGTCGTCATGGTCTGAGCTCAGGTATCCGTCAGGTGCGCTGGCGTCCAGACCCGTGGAGCGCCAGTGAAGTAGATAGCCTGCCGTCATCAGAGTCCAGATCTCGACTCATGCGGACCAGAGGATTCAACCGGTGACTCTCTCGGACGTTGCTCTTTGGGTTGAGAATGTTATAATTTTGCAGGAATTTTACGTTGAGCTCCACGTCCCTCGAACTCGTGGTCACTGTCCCGCTCGTTGCTCCGTTGCTCGGCAACACACGAGAGATGTCACGAGGAGATGGGTGTTCTTGCTGAACATCGGGCTTTTTCCGAGGAGGGAGGGGGATGGGCTTACCTGTCTTGCCGACCCGTAGTATGTCCCGGGCGAAAGGCTCTACTTTATCTCTGCTGTCTGTCTCGTTTTTCTTTGAATCTGCCTTGTTCCAACATTCCTCAATGTCGCAACGCTTCTTCTTCCGCGCGATTGTGGTCCCTGAAGGGTAAATCACCTTGAACTTCTCTTCCGACAGATCCTGCTGTAATACCTTCAGATTGGCTTTGCATTTCTCCAGCTCTGCTTCTATGTCCTCCACCGAGTGAAGATTCATCACGGGCACTTCGCCTTCGGGAAACTCATTCCTCCAGTGCTTCTCAAATTCCGCTTGTTCCCACATTGTAGTATGTCCAACAAGAGTATGGGGGAGGGAAAGTCCTCGAGCATGTCTTGTTCCTGCTAAAACAACTTGGGTTCACTGCCCTCAAACACCGGTTGTGAAGTAGTGACTGCTCATTTTCCCTTTCTCTGATCCACTTACTCACATACGCCACTGATCAGTTTACAACTGAAAAAACTTTCAGCTTCCGCTACAGTGAAAAGTCTTGACGTCAACGGGAACACGGAGCCTATCAGATCCATTGGCCGTTTACATTTAGAAGTGCAAAACCCCAGCTTGTGGTTGCTTTTTTTACACCACATTTAAGCCACACCTGTTGAGTAAATAAGCGTTAGCTTATTGAAAAACTATTCAGTTCTGGTTGACAAACAAATTAACTTTTTAAAATGTAAATAAATAAATAAATGTAGCCTATGTAGTTTAGATGCTTACCGAAATAAGCAATATATATATAGTAAAATAACAGTGCACATTGAAGTAAACAAGTAATAGTACAAATACAAGTGCAAGTGTAAACATTAAAAAGTGAAAAAAATAAACAATTCTTAATCATAATATTTTACATAACAATATTGTTAACAAAACACTAACTTAATAGGCCTATAAATTATTTGATAGCAGCGTAAAATAAGTATACATGTTCTCATTATTTTAGTAGTAATAAAGACAGTCAAAAGACATACACATAATATTTGAGTGGATCGCAAGATTTGGTTTCATTGTTTTACAAGCAGTTCACTTTTTTGCATTTATTTCATGCAGTCTACATGAAACCAACCAGTAAAAATGTAGTCATCATCCCCGTTTACACTCTTAAAAATTAAGGGGGTTTTCAACGCAGTGCCTATAACCATTTTGGATTCCTCAAAATAACCTTTTAGTGAAAAGTCCTTGGAAGAACCATTTATTTCTTAAGTGCGAAGATATTTTAAAAATTATAAAGAAACTTTTTACGCTAAAAATATTTTTTGCAATTGTGATGTGTATTGTATCTTGATAATTAATGGAAATTATTTTAAATTCTGCTCTGCATTCATTACTTTCAAAATAGTGGATAGAAGATGTGTGGATGGTCAGACATTTATGTCCCAGTTGACTCTAAGTAATGGTCCATTTTCTGTTCAGAGCCTATTTTTCATTCAGATTTCCTTCTTACCTCGATGTTAATACCATTAGCAGAGAAGTGCAGGACAAATTTGATATGGGTATCATAGAGTGACTGGAGAACTGGAATGGCCGGGTTCCAGCAGTTCTATGAGAAACTGAAGACGAGAATGTGTGTCCTGACGACGTGCCACATCGGAGACAGGCAGTAGACAGGGCTCTACTGCATGGATCAATCCACATAAGATAGTGTTTGAGGAGGTTGAGATGCTACTTTTTTTGTTTTCAAAATATTACTTTGCAATTTACTTGCAACTAGCACACAACGAATACCTGTATGTGTTTAATATGTATGCTGATGCATTAGCACCGGACATACAAACGCAGTGTTATCTATAATGTACAGGAATCCATTTTGAATGAATACATGAGATTTTTTATCCTTCTGGTCCCATTCTATAACTATCAACTTCATGCCTTGTAAAACTAGATGTGTTGCCCAGATAGCATGGTACAACATTAATTAGGGCCCAAGCCCTGAAAGGTCGCAGAGCCCTATTGTTTTCCTTCGGGTCTGTCGGGGGTCCGAACACCTGGTCCATAACTCAAACACACTTGCATGTAATAATATGAAACTCGGTACACATGTCGATAGCAGAATTTCATCTATACCTCGCGTTCTTACTCTTTACCCCAGCCCAACAGGAAGTCGGCTATTGAGGTTTTTTTGTAAAACACACGCAATGAACTTTTAAATACTCCTCCTAGAGCTCCTGATCCAAATTCGACGAAACTCGGTCAGCGTGAAGTCAAGACATTGAGGATGAAAGTTTGTGTGGGATTTTTGATATCTCGAACGGTTTGGCCGTGGCGAGGAAACGAAACTATGGCGAGAAACGTGAAACAGGAAGTGTGTCATAACTTCAGCATACATTAACTGATCTGGATGAAACTTCAGCAGTGCGTTCGCTGTAAGAGGACGATCACATGGATGTGACTATTGTGAGTCAAAGTTATAGCGCCACCAACTGGCAGCAGGAAGTGTGTCACTTTCAAAATGCTTTGAAATCACCCTCTTATTTTTACCCGATTTGCTTCAAACTTCATCTGTATAATGTAAATACACGGCAGATGAAGACCTATGAATGGATTCTTGATATCTTTGAAACTGTTGCCGTGGCGACGCATCAAACTTTACCATTCTTTTAGGATGCATTCTTTTAGGGATTCGAACATTTGTCCATAAATCAAACACACGTGCATGGATTAATATGAAACTCGGTACACTCATAGATCACATCAGGCCAAACAACTTTCGTGCTCTAAGTTTTACGACAGTTCAAACGGAAGTCGGGAATTATGTTTTTTTTTTTAAATAAATGTCCTAGAAAAACATCAAATTACAACCCATGCTGTTACCAATCACCACCAAACTCGGTGTGCATGAAGTCAAGACATTGAGGATGCTAAATTCCGGACGGATTTGTGATATCTCGAACGGTTTGGCCGTGGCGGATTTTTTTGACTAAAAAAGGACACATAAAGTGTGTTATAACTTGGTTAGTTTTACTGACAGTTACAAAACTTGCCGTGTATATTGTTCTATTCAAGCCAAACAACTTTCTAATTAACAATAATAAGCTCAAACCCACAGAAAGTCAGATATTGTAGTTTGAATATGATCATGCTCTTTCTGAGCCTAGGCCTGTCTTTGCCTTTGAGTCTCTGACACACAGTGTGTGTGTGTGCGTGTGTGTGTGTGTGTGTGTGTGTGTGTGTGTGTGTGTGTGTGTGTGTGTGTGTGTGTGTGTGTGTGTGTGTGTGTGTGTGTGTGTGTGTGTGTGTGTGTGTGTGTGTGTGTGTGTGTGTGTGTGTGTGTGTGTAGGGGGAGGGGGCTTAATCATTTCACTGTGTGTCTGGCCTGCTAAAGTAAATACATTTCTTAAGCCTGGTATTTTTTAAATAAGTTTTTATTTTTATTTTTTTATAAGTAAAGGCATATAACCTGTTTAATTGTAGTGCATTGACAATAGTTTTATATAATTAGTGTATTAATTAAATTAACTTGGTCCATAAATCAAAAAAGTAAGTAAATAAATCAAAAAGGAAGTGTGTTAAAACTTCTGCATACATTAACTGATCTTGATGAAACTTCAGCAGTGTGTTCGTTGTAAGAGGCCGATCACATGGATGTGACTATTGTGAGTCAAAGGCTGCGTTTACACTTTGGCATTAACATGGATCACGGTGATACTGATTCAAGCAGATTGAATCATTAGCCCAATCAGGGACATGATGAGTTTACATTTGGTCACATTAAGTAGCCTCTGTATCTGGATAGAAGAGCGGATTTCTGTTTCCTGCATAATATTTAAATTAGATATGTTGCACTACACCAGATTAAGAGTAAAAATGATGCAAATAAAACAATGTCCCAGTTGCTTTCACTCATTCGCTTTGCAATCTCCAGTAATTAGATAAAAAAAATGTTAACGAAGTTATACTTCCAGAGTTGATCATACAAAAATAACTGGGTTGATCATAAAACAAGTCATATCATCGATCATCTGGTTTTAAGGTTATAGCGTGCAATGACTATATTGACAGAAATGGGAGATTGGTTAACATGCAAAGACATTCAATAAAAACATTCAACATTTAAAAAAATCAGTTTGCGATTATTCCTCTGGCAAAGCAGCATGCAGCTCTTATTTAAGATCTCATGACTGACTGTGAATGTACAGGCGATCGCCTCGTTCAGATAATGTTGCACAATTGAAATGAAAAATGACACACATAGTATCATGTAAGCCTAAATTAACTGTTTTAAATATAAACGTTTATTGTAAGATTCAAATAAGTTTTTATTTCTTGTCTAAACTGCGTCTGGCCATTATTTTCCACGTCACAGCGCGAGACTGGGTGGGATTTAATTACGTCCACCTGTGAATGCAGACACGATGGCTGGATTGCGTTTACATTACACTGAAGTCCAATCACAAAGCGTCCCTCGACTACCTCCAAACCTGCACACGCCGATCGGATAACATTCCGATCAGAAGCGCGTTTACACTTGTCTTTTCAATGTGTATGTGGACAACATCCGGATACAGGTCGCATATTAATGCCAAGTGTAAACGCAGCCAAATATATAGCGCCACCAACTGGCAGCAGAAAGTGTTTCACTTTCAAAATGCTTTGAAATCACACTCTTACTTTTACCCGATTTGCTTCAAACTTCATCTGTATAATGTAAACACACGCCAGATGAAGAGCTGTGAAAGCATTATTCAATATCTAAGATAATGTTGCCATAGCAACGCATCAAACTTTAACATTCCTTTTTTTGATGATTTTGAGTCTCTTAGCGGCTTTTGGGGCCCTTAATGGGTTTGAAAACTCTTGAAACTTTGCACACAGGTCAGATCCCACAGCCATCAGAGCCGGGCTGAAGATGGTACCCGGGTGTGGCAAGGGGGCTAGACAGCGCCCCCTGGAACGGGGTCCAAAAACTTGGTCCATAAATCAAACACGCTTGCATGTAATAATATGAAACTCAGTACACATGTTGATCTCATCGTTTCATATATTCATATATTCTCCTCAAGCCGGACAACTTTCTAATTTACACTCATGAGCTAGGACCCACAGAAAGTCAGATATTTTGGTTTGAAAATGTTGAGTGTCTCTCTGAGCCTACACTTCTGTATGGCAAGCCCTTTTAACATTTAAAAGCTAAGTTTGACTATTCGTAATTAACATTGTAGATATCAACAACGTCTTTCTAGTCGTAATTACATTTTGGATAGTTTGTATTATCATTTAAGATATCTGTAACGTAATTGTGACTAGTCGAAACGACAGATAGAGTATGGCAAGCCGTTTTAACATTTAATCATTTTAACCTACTAGTCTCTATTTTCATGCTACTAGTACTTATTTTTTAGATACTAGTATCTATTCCATTAAGTACTAGTACTTACTAGTACTTATTCATTAGATACTAGTACCTATTAAATAGATACTAGTACTTATTCATTAGACACTAGTACTTATTTCAATGGTGACTAGTAACTATTCTTTTGTTACTAGTCACATTTTTTCCATTGACTTCTATGGTGATCTGTCATTCAGATATCAACTATTCAGTTCTGACTAGTATGTTAGTATGTATTCCAATTGTGGAATACATACTAGTATGTATTCCAAAGCAGGGGTTACGTTTTTGCACGTCGTGCAGAATAACCCTAAAGGCACCAAGGTGGCGGTGCCCACCGGCTTTATATATATATATATATATATATATATATATATATATATATATATATATATAAATATAGCTGCGAGCAGCGATGGAGGGCCAAAGCCGGCGGTACCGCCATCCCGGTGCCTTTAGGCACCGGGGTTGCGGTGCCACCGGCTTGGGCCCGCATCGCTGCTCGCAGCTATATTTCAATGTTGAGTTTTGATCCAAACCATCATTTTGGTTGACTTTTCAATGTTTAAAATGGGTTGGATCAGCATTGAAATGTTGATGAAAGCCAACACGGTGACATTGAACTGACAGTGATTTGTAGTTAATGAGCACAAGATAATTCAGGCATGTATCTGGGTGTTTCTCGGTCAGTGGGGTGTTTAAACCACAATGGGCATTTTCAACCACTTTACCCAATTTGCTCTAATCCACTGGGGGCTTGGTTTAGGGATGGTCCTTCTTGATTTTAGCAAGTCTGTTGAAAAATGGTTGAAAAACATTTATTGTAGTTTGAAACTGACCACTGATTGGTAAACGCCAGTCTATAAGCGCCCATTTTTGTTTTGCATGTGATTAATGTAATTAGATGCATCAAAAAGTTATTTTGTTTGAATAAAGCATATCTTTTTCTACATTCTTAAAACATGCATCTTGCTTTAGTAAAGTTTTTTAAGAATTTCCTGAATAAAGTTCTAACGTCATTTAACAGAAGTGTAGGACACATGAACATGAGCAAGAATGTTACACTACAAACAAAGCCCATGTCTTGCATCCGTCAGTGCTTGCATGCAGAGCACATTAGGAGTAAAGGCAGATGAAGATGGACTATAAAAAAAGAGAAGCACCCACCTGATAATGCTAACATTGGTTATACACTGAGTTGTTGTCAACAACATAATCACCTGAACTGGGACTTGATATCCTGCATCTTATCACTGCTTAATCAGGTAATCATTAATATTCCTGAATCTGTATTAAATTTGAGAAATGTAACTGATTTCCTTTCAGTTTAACTGGTTTCCACTGACACACAATAACAAAAAAAACATCTTATGTTTATTAAGAAAGTGACTGACATGGTTATTTTGTCATATTTAAAGAAAATAAGGTCTACATAAGGTGAATCTGCAGCTTTAAAGGGATAGTTCAGCATGAAATGAAAATTATGTAATCATTTATTAACCCTCAAGTTGTTCCAAACCTGTATTAATGTCTTTCTTCTGCTGCACACAAAAGAAGATAGAGTGAATGATGTTGGTAACCAGGCGTGATGTTGATGTTAGCCATTGACTTCCATGGTATTTTTTTTTCCTACTATGGAAATTGAATGGCTGCGGTCAACTTTCTGATTACCAACATTTTTTTAAATATCTTGTTTTGTGTTCAACAGAAGAAAGAAACTCATACAGAGTTGGAACTTGAGGGTGAGAAAATGATGACATAATTTTCATTAAGGCTGAACTATCCCTTTAAAGAAATGTTTATTGAAACAAGATCTTTTATTTTACAAGATAAACTTGTTACTTGAATACTAAGTAGTTTGACAGAAAATGACCTGAGATGTAGTTAATGGCTATAGCTCGGAGGTGTTTGTTCCTCTTTATGAAGAGTTTAACTCCTACACACCTGCCTGTAAGTTGATAGTGTAGTGCATTTTCATTGATACTTATTACCTTGATTATCTGACTCGGGTGTGTTTAAATTAAGGCTGGAGAATAAAATAGGAAAAAAATTATTTTGATATCGAAGCATTAATAGATTTTAGAAAAATAAATTAAAATATAGCTGCGAGCAGCGATTGCGGGCCCAAGCCGGTGGCACCGCCGATCCCGGTGCCTTTAGTTACCTAAAGGCACCGGGATGGCGGTACCGCCGGCTTTGGCCTTCCCTATCGCTGCTCGCAGCTATATTTATATATATATATATATATATATATATATATATATATATATATATATATATATATATATATATATATATATATATATGTAAAGCCGGTGGCACCGCCACCTTGGTGCCTTTAGGGTTATTCTGCACGACGTGTCAAAAACGTAACCCCTGCTTTGGAATACATACTAGTATGTATTCCACAATTGGAATACATACTAACATACTAGTCAGAACTGAATAGTTGATATCTGAATGACAGATCACCATAGAAGTCAATGGAAAAAATGTGACTAGTAACAAAAGAATAGTTACTAGTCACCATTGAAATAAGTACTAGTGTCTAATGAATAAGTACTAGTATCTATTTAATAGGTACTAGTATCTAATGAATAAGTACTAGTAACTAATTAATAAGCATTGGTATGTAATGAATAAGGACTAGCATCTAATGAATAAGTACTAGTATCTAATAAATAAGGACTAGTTTCTAATGAATAAGTACTAGTATCTTTAAAAAGGTACTAGTACCTAAAGAATAAACACTAGTATCTAAAGAAAAGGCACTAGTATCTAAAGAATAAGCACTAGTAGCTAATGAATAAGTACTAGTACTTAATGGAATAGATACTAGTATCTAAAAAATAAGTACTAGTAGCATGAAAATAGAGACTAGTAGGTTAAAATGATTAAATGTTAAAACGGCTTGCCATACTCTATCTGTCGTTTCGACTAGTCACAATAACGTTACAGATATCTTAAATGATAATACAAACTATCCAAAATGTAATTACCGACTAGAAAGACGTTGTTGATATCTACAATGTTAATTACGAATAGTCAAACTTAGCTTTTAAATGTTAAAAGGGCTTGCCATACAGAAGTGTAGGCTCAGAGAGACACTCAACATTTTCAAACCAAAATATCTGACTTTCTGTGGGTCCTAGCTCATGAGTGTATGAAGTGCAATATGTAAAACTGAACTAAGAATATTTGTAACA
>JAQIUQ010000920.1:0-35000 GCA_030378365.1 Hybognathus amarus | reverse complement strand
ATGTTTCTATTAACCATTAAAAAATAGGTGGGTTGTAAACTTGATTGTTTTGGTTAGAGTTAATAGCTTCTCAGAGTAAAATTCTGAACACAATATATTTCACCAGAGCACAAATAGTACTATAACTTGTATACTAGCAGCTCCTCTCATCTTTCCCTCTGTCTCTTCATCTCATTCTCAGCTCTTTCATTTCACATCCTCTCATAAAGGTTTTGGTGTACCAGTACTGTCAGTGAGAAAACGCGAACCTTCACTTCAGAATATTTCAATGGCCTTCGATTTAGACACAGAGATCTCACTGCAAATAGGAATATGGATGGCATTGGCACTAGTGTTGGTCACTTTACCGTTCTCATTTGAGATCTGAGTTCTTCAAGCAAGGAAAATCTTTGTACCTGCTCCATGTAATGAGTATGTGTTATCCACTAATGCAAAAAAAAAAAAAAAAAAAAAAAGAACCGTGACAACAAATAAAATCAATAAATTGAAACCACTGTTGTGTGTAGACTATAGCTATGTGTATGTGTCCGAGCTGAACTTCTGCCAATTACAGAAGTAAGCTGAAATGACTATACCATCAACATTATGAGTGGCTGACATAGTGAATAGAAATATAAAGGACTGGAGGGTGAATAAACCTGTAAGCAAACAGAGACTAGAGACACAACAGCAAAACTGCAGGTAAAATATATTGTGTAAAGAGGCAAATCATATCAAATGAGCACAGGAACTAAAACACCTCCCAGGGTTTCAGAGAGGACTTTATTTAAATAATTAAAGGACTCTTTAAATTCCTCTAGACCCATCAAAGAAAATAGAGTCAATTGAAGTCCCATTTTCACAAATAAAAATCTTCAATGACATCCTTTTCCTCTGGTGCTTCTTCAGAAAGCACATACACAGATGTAGTCAGAACATGACCTCCTACCTAACATGTTTTTGTTCCTCCCCACCGCTGCCAAAAACAGCACTGACCACTGAGCAATGGACTCTACTAGACCCCTGGAGGTGTCCTGTGGTATTTGGCACCAAGAGGTTAGCAGCAGATCCCTCAACTCCTGTAGATTGTGAGGATGAGCTGCCATAAATCAAAATCTACTCCAACACATCCCACAGATGCTCATTTGGATTGAGATCTGGGATTGGACAGTGTCAGGTACACACCTTGAACTCTTCATGTTCCTCAAACTATTGCAGCTATTGCTATGGGCCTTATCCTGCTGAAAGAGGACACTTCCACCAGGGAACACCATCTGTCATATGACTCATCGGATCAGATTCCTTCTTCCATTTGCTCCATTGGGACGCTGGACAGGTGGACAGTGGTCATCATAGGCACTCTGATTGGTCCTGCAACTACCCAACCCCATAGGCAGCAGACTGGGATGTCATTGTGTTGTGACACATTCCTCCCTTAACCATCATTACAATTTTGTGATTTGTGCCAAAGCAGACCTTCTGTCTGACTTCGGACCAGACAGGATATAGCTTTCGTGGTCCTTGTGTATCGATGAGCCATGGACACCTGTCGCCGGTTTGTGCTTTCGGACCACTATTGGTATAGTCTCACCACTGCTGACAGGCATCAACCCGACACGCCTTGCCATTTCTGTGATACTTACCATAACAATGTGGCCCTTATCAAAGTCACTCAGGTCTTTATTCCTGCCACTTTCTCCTGCATCCAACATGTTGATTATGAGAACGGATTGTTTGCTTACTATCTAATCTCAGACCTTAATGTGTGGCTGTGATTAATGATATTCACTTTACCATGTTACTGGTCATGATATTTTGGCTCATCAGTGACATATCAGAGTCAGTGTAAGAAAGTATTGTGTATTTTGTAAAATCGTGTGTATATTTCTCTCAAACCAAACAGGTGTGATTGTGATCACATTAGGTCTATCTGTTCGTTTCTGAAGCATGTCTTCATTATAAAATGAAATTACAGAACATCATCTGTTTCTCTTGTATTTTCAAATTATATTTCACTATATCCTAAGTGATTTTTTTTTCTATTAGGGAATAGTGGCCAGTGCCTTAATTGTCCAGCTCTTATTGGGGAGAAAAGTACTGTTGATGACAAAAATAGGATTAATAATAAAATGATTAGGAAGGCTGGTTCAATTATTGGTTTTACTTCCTGATTCAATTTATCAACAAATCAGCTCTTTGGAGTATTAATGATCAATAATAACTTGTTATTATTAATTATGAATATTTGGGTCAGTTAATTGGAATAACTTGATGTGGCTGAATTAAATATTACATTCAATGAATCGAGTTTGTTCAACAAACTCTTTGATTATTCATTCATTCTAAGAAAAAGGTACCTTCCATGGCCACTGAAGAATAATTATTTTTTAGTTCGTACAGTGCTTTGAGCATGTAGCCAAATCGAAATTCGTAAAGGGACTCCGTATTGCAAACAAAACAGAACCAAATACATATTATGTATAAGTTTTATTAACTAAATATAAATATTTATATAAATATAAATAAACTAAACCGAACTAGAACGAATAAATAGAGTTGGGGTACTCGACGGTTAAAGTCGGACTCGAGTCCAATTTTGAATGAACTCGGACTTGTCACGCACTCGGATGAATTTGTACTCGGACTTGGCATGGACTCGGACATTTTAGACTCTGGAAAAATGTCCAGTCGAGTCCAGGCACTGGAGGACACATTATTCAAAAACGAAAAGAAACTACTTGTGTTGTGTCCGCGTTGAGCATTGTAGCCAATCACGGACATGTATATTAAGCGCATGAATGCAGTGGGCAAATCAGAGGCATTTTAGAGTCAACATGCAGAGAATTCGCTCAAAATGTATGTTCAGAATCAGCACGAGCTTTATCCTTTTGCAAATCCCCTCATACAAAGTCTAGACGCGATATAAATGAGAGATTCACTGTGCAGTGCGGATAACTTCAGTGATTATGACGAGTTTTAGGGAGAGTGCAGAACGCGGTAAGTGATGGCTTAAAAGGAGCGCAATTGACAATCTAAATAATAATTTTGTTTTTCGTGCTTCTAGAGCACCAGTGGTTACGTTCACAACGTAAATCAAAAACAGTCATAAATGCATTTACATGTGGGAATGAATCCGCTAAAGTCTAGTCCTGTGAGTCATGAAATTGCGGTGATTGACACTGACAGTAACCATAGCAACATGAGAACGTGATAAACATAGCAACATTTTGGCGACGAATAATTGTATGATTGATTTTTGTTACATTTACACTTTAGTCATAAGTTTACATACACCTTTCAGAATCTCCAAAATGTATTTTTCTTCTTTCTTTTTTATTGATAGGAAGGATCATAAAAACATTGTTTCTATTCAGTACTGCACTGAAAAAGCTTTTTCACATAACAGATGTTTAATGGCCTAGTCCACAAGACAAATTACTTGATTTTAATATTGTGTGTCATTACCTGAATGATCCACAACTGTTTTTTTTTTTTGTAATGGATGTTCATGAGGAAAAATCCTCCTCATACACAAACATTACAAACCCTGCAAATATTTAGTGATGTTCAAGAAGGAAGCATCCGTTAAGGATGGAACTGGATGTAAATTGGTTTAAATTGTTAAAAAATTAATTAATTAATTTAGTCCTGCCCTTCAGAGGCTAAAAAAGATATTAGCATGTAAAACAAAATAATAAAAGTGTAAACATCACCATCATCTTGCTCAAAAATATACCCCTGGCTCTTAATGCGTCGTGTTGCATTCTTGAGCATTACCTTGTAAATTTTTCTTTTTCTCTTTGCTCCTCAATATATTTTTCACTGTGTGAGAACATGTGGAGTGAGAGCGGAATGGCTTGTGGGACGTAGCAACAGTAACTAAGAGGGACGGGTCTTTGTAAAAAGTCAATTTCAAATCATTTAAATCTTTGTGGACTCGGCCGGACTCGAACTCGGACTCTGATGTTAAGGACTCGGACTCAAGTCCAACTCGGCCCTCTTTGGAACTCGGACTCGAATTGTTAAGGACTTGGACCTGATTCGGACCCAACTCTACAGAATAAACTAGAACGAAACCGAATACGGAACTATTGAGAAGTTCCATGTAACTATATGAGAAGAACATCAACATTCCATTTTCAGAAGCATCAAATCAAAAATATACTTGCATGCCTGGTTAGCGTACACTATTATAAGTTGTTGAAAATTGAATTTGATGATTCTGCGAAGTGTCAAATGTTGAAGTCTCAATCATTTTCTTCTTCTGGATGAAGAAGATATGATGAACTTGCATGGTTGGTTTGACTCTGTTCTTATGACTGGAGTGCAGACTGTGGCCTGCCAGCCCTGGTCTGGGAGGACTTCTTAGCCTTCAGGAGAAGTTGTTGTGCACTCCTGAGGTTGTTCTTTTCAGTTGGTATGGTTGAAGTTTCTGGATTGAAGAAAAACAGTCTGACTCCTTTTTGTGAGCATGAAAGCATGGCCAATGGTGCTCACGGCCTTCTTGGGCCTGGGGCTTCAGTGAAAGAAACCCCAGGCCCTAAATAATGCAACAATTCTCACCCCATATTTAGTTGTTTGTGCTGCTTGTGATGTTCGAATGGTGGCAAATAAGTTAAGTAGTAGCAGTAGCAATAAGTTATACACACATGCATAGAGACAATTTATGAAAACAAGTCTTATCTTGTGTTGATATTTAATTATTTTTTTGATATTTTACTGAAAAACAAGTTAAAAAACAACCTTTTTTCTTTTCTTTTTTACATTGGATTTGATTAGTTTCCAACTAGTCTGCTGAGAAAAAAAATAGATTTTCCTCTGTAAAGTTCCTTTTCCACTGTAAAATATTTGATGTTTTACATGCTGTCAGCATATTTTACACTTTATATGTATATATATATATATATATATATATATATATATATATATATATATATATATATATATATATATATACAGTATATACTAATGAGATTAATGAGATTACCCTACTAAATGATGTTCATCTCATATTTGTCTGTCCATAGAGTTATACTGCTCTAAATACAGGTTTATTCATTCATCAGGCAATAGGCCTCAGAGATACGGCTCCCACTTGCACAACCACTGGCTGAACGGCTCTATTTTTTATTTTTTTTTATTTTTTTTTATCTTTCAGTGAGATCACAACGTTCAGACATTCAACACAAACTGTTTAAATAAAATGCTAATGTATATTTCAAGATCCCCTATTTGATTTCTGAATGTTGTTGTCGCAAGCCGCCTCATCACGCCAGGCCGTCATGATCAGCTATTTGCATGATGTCGCTTAATTACCTGATCTGATCTGTTGAGATAAGCAGCCCTGGCAGAGAGAATCATATCAGATTCAAAAGATATGGCGCATATATCATCCTGAGAAAATTACAATGCTTTTGGGTACTCTTGGAGAAGCAGAAATCGCCTACAAATCAACCATAATGAAGCAATGTGCATCAGACACAGAGAATCAATAAGATTGCTCTAATTCTATAATTTATTAAGAATGATATTATTGATTCTGTCAGCAATGTTCTTACACTTAGTTGATTCTAATTTGTACTCTGCTTGCACTGCAAACACAAATGTGTATGTCTATTAATATAGACTACTGATGTTTGTTTATATTGAACAGGCATTACTGTGAACTTTTAGCCTCCGTGCACCTTTTATGGAACATTATTACACGCCTGTCTGGAATACTTGATTCTGATTTATCAATTACTCCACCCAGTGGTCAGCTGTTTCCTAATTCTTGTCGTCTGTACCTGGCAAAACTGTATTGTGTATCAGACCCCATAACTAATACAGGTGACGACTTTAATGTCTCTCGTTGTAAAACAACAATTTTATTACACTGCTATCTGAAATACTCTTCTGACTTTTCCATTGCGGCATATGTCACAAGTTTCCTTTCTGCATTTTAATGTTGTTGTTGTTGCAGAAAACAAACATGATTTTGAATGATTAATAAGCTGTTTTCCTCATGTGTACCAAAAAAGAAACACACACACACAGGTTTTTATACAGTACACACTGTATTTTCCACCCCCCTACACTGACCCTAAACCTACGCATCACAGAAAACGTTCTACTACTTTACATTTTCAAAAAAAGATCATTATTTATGATTTATAAGCTTGTTTCCTCATGGGGACCAAAAAACTGTCCCCACAAGGTCAAAATGTACTGGTATTATAATTGTGGTGACATGTGCCCATAATGTAGAAAATACCAGGACCACACACACACACACACACACACACACACACACGCACGCACGCACGCATGCACGCACACACACAATTTCAACTTATATTCATTTATTTATTTGTTTGGTTAATTTTTACTAATAAACCCATATCAGTATCCTGTTCATTCTGGTGGAGTTTATTTTATACTCTATTAATTTGCATTTTGGGCTGGTATATGTACCACTTAGCCTGGCAAACCAGACCTATCAAGATGTTAGGTCTGGGAACTCACAATTGGCATACCTCAATCCGGGGGCGGGATAAAAGGTTGTCTTTCAATATGGAAATGGACTGCATTTATATAGCGCTTTTATAGACCCAATGGCCACCAAAGCGCTTTACAATTTGCCTCACTTTCACCCATTCACACACACATTCATACGGCGACGGCAGCCATGCAAGGCGCCATCCAGCTCGTCGGGAGCAGCTGGGGTTAGGTGTCTTGCTCACGGACACCTCGACACTTGGTCAGGTGGAACCGGGGATTGAACCACCAACCTTTCGGTTTGTAGACAACCTACACTGAACCACTGAGCCACTGCCGCCCCATATCCCTCTGCACGCCATAGGATAGCGCTAACCAATCAGAGCGATTGTGGCTGAGTGAGTCCCATGCGTTTTCCCCATGGTTTTCTCTCCAGCGGAGCAAGTTGATATATTAAACTTTTGCCTTATCTGGTCGTCAAAACTCTGAACACATCTTCCTTTTTAAGAATTACTTAAGTGACGTTCTTAACTCCAAGTCATCCGAGTCGCGGCCAAAGCCGAATTCGAAAGAACGCTGTTCGCCAGCTGCGTCTTGTTTGTTTTTATGTAGCAGGGAAATCACGTATGTAAATCACGCCACAGAACCGTCACAACTCTGCCGTCATTGTGTTAAGCCCGCCCACCAACTCTATACACGATGTGATTGGCCAGACCAGATTTGGGATTTTCCACTTCGAAAGTCAACGGAGAGTTGCTAGACCACACTTTGCAGCAAAATAATTTTTGCTGCCACTAGGGTGCGTGCTGAGATTTCTAGGCTATGTACCACTGGCTCTTTTGATACTGTCATCCATAAATTCAGTGGCTAAGTTCTTGGAAAATATTGTGCAGGGGTTGTGAAGTGTGACAGCTCAGTAAAATCTCCATCAGCAGCAGCCAAAGTCCCTGAGGAGGTGCCAACCAGACCAATTCTACCTGATCATAACTTCACCATAGCTTTTTCTGAAGCACCAACAGAACATTTCTAATTTGACTTACATTTTCTACATAATTTCCTTCCCAAATTGTAAAAGATCCCCTCAGTTAATGTATGTATTATTAAAAGCGCCCACTATAAATTCATATGTGAGTAGACTCTGTGCTGCTTTGCCTCAGGAGGAGTAAATTGAAATTCAGGTCATAGTAACTTCCTGGTCAGAGCAAAGAGACGGCGTGTTGCTGGTTTGGAGGAGAAACCTGGGCGCTTCTTATTACAGGCCAGCCTGGGTGATTGACAGAGCAAAGTTACGCTCTCATTTTCCTCGGCCCTTTAAGGATTGCAATCTTCCTCTCTTCTCTGCTGTCTGTCACCGTGTCACTCTGTGACCACTGCCACAGTTGGACGGATTCACCTCTCTCTCTCTTTCTTCTTCCCGCCTCTCCTCTCACCCAGCTCCATATAAACAGCTATCAAACTGTTCTGGCAGGCCTTTGAAATGAGAAAGTCTCTGAGGAACCATAAACAAAAGCTCATATAAATGATATTGAATTTATATGGGCTATGTGACAAGAAACACGATTTCCACAGGGGGCACAGGAGCATTAGACCGCAACGTCTGCACCGTAGACCTTAAATTTTGGAGATCTCTAATGTGATTACACCACATTGACAAAAGTATGTGGACACCTGAACACTGACACTTAAATAACTGAACATTTCATTTTAAATATGTTTAACTGAAAATCATCAAAGCTTTAATTCAGGCAGTTTAACAGCAGGATTTCAAGCGGCTTGAAAGTGGGGTCCATACAAGAATATATATAAAAGGTATTTTTAGAGTTGTCACAGACATAGACAATGTATTTGACATTGAAAGAACAGTATTGTTCCAAATAAAAGACAACTCTGCATATTAGACAACCCCTAATTGAATATTGAGGGTGTTAAATATTGAATATTAGACATTATTTTATTATTATTATTATTATATAAAAATATAAGTTCACTTTCTTATATACAGTGACAGATGTTGGCATGTAAAAAACACAGGTATTTAATCTGCATTACCTATCTGATCCAGGGGATCTGAATGTTTTTTCCTTAGGCTGATCACATAGCGCTGAAAAGACAGCAGTTTCTCCCTGAAGTCGAAGGGCAAGTGGTGTGTTAATCTATTAAAGGTGAACTATGCAGTTTGTTTAGCTTAACTGAACAGCTTCGGAGTTATTGGAATGGTTAAATGACATTTTGCGGGTTGAATGGTTGCAGTCTCGTACTCCCTGGTGCCTGTGAGCAGAAATAAACACACTTGCAACTTTGGGCCGGTGGCCGCCCCGTATTGTGCCGAGTTTCGGGTCCTGTCAAATTATTACCCCCCTAGCATTCACTCTAAAAAATGATGTGTTGGATTTACTTAAAATATATATGCACCATTTTTGCATCATACTTTTTAAGTAATCCCAACTTGGAATAATTTTACTTAATTAACAAGAAAATCTTTGTTATATGTACTTAATTATTTGAGTTCACGCAACACTCTTTACTTAAAATGTATGCATCACGTTACATATATTTTTAAGTAAAAAATGTTACGTGAACTCAAATATTTAAGTTTATTTTATGTAAAATTATTCCAAGTTGGGATTACTTAAAGTATGCTGCAAAAATGGTGCATATATCTTTTAAGTAAATCCAACACAGTGCAGGCCATGTGAGATCAAAACAGTTCTTAGTTATGTTAACTTAACATTTAAGCTCATTTATATATGAAAATAAGACAATTAAATCAGTTGAACCAACCATTTTAACTTATCTTCAATCTATATTGGTCTGCTTACTGCACTGCTCCAGATAATTCAATGCCGTAAAATAAATTAAACATGCAAATCACACGCAATAAAGAATTTCACATATTTATTTTTTTTTACCCAAAACTTTTAAATTGCATCTTAAAATATATTCAAATAGAAAATAATAATAATAGTCACAATATTACAGTTTTTCTTGGATCAAAGAAATGAAGGCTTGGTGAGCAGAAGAGACTTCTTTTAAAATATTAAACAATCAAAAAACAGAAGTTAATGACTTTTGTCCAAAGGTTTTGAACAAATCTCTTCAGAAACATTTCAATAGTAACTACTGGAAAACAGTACAGATCTACAATCTTTAATTTACTGAATTGTCGCTGTCATTTAGGAATAATATTGGGCTTTAATCAAGATTGCCATTATTTAATGATAAATCGTGCACACTGAGCTGTCAATGTGTTTTTCGAATTTAATATTTGAAAGTAGGCTAAACCGCGCGAGAGCCCGTCAGACATTCTCTGCCCGCGCAGAGCCCATAAATAGTCCATAAAAGCAATGGGACAAAATATTTGAACAACAGATTTGTTTCAGATTTCAATTCAAATTTGTCTTGGCACAGCTACTAGAAGGTCAGAGTGGTTGCTCACATCACATCTACGTCGTCAAGCTAAGTTTGAGCATGCGCAGTACGCTTGGCTATCAGGAAGTGAGTGTTTCTAATGGGCTTCCACCTTTTCCATTGAAGTCAATGGGGTCGCTGTTTCCATTTTTTTTTCATCTAATTTGAGGTGATGCGCGACAGAGTAAAGAATATGGAAACAGGACAAACTGCTAATTTCATATTAGCTTTTGCAAGGTAGTCTGTGTCAATATAAGGAAGCTGTTTATTTATCAAGGGTGAATTGTTTTTCAAATTTGATTGCAAAAAAAAAAAAAAAACATTGTCCCAAATCTTTATTTTCCACTCTAAACTCTGTTAAATCCACTGGTTCTGTCTGGTCTAGTTCCAAGTACTGATCTGTGTGAAAAGTTGTGTAGCTTATTTATAGATTGGTAATTAGGTCACTGATTGCATCATCTTCATCCAAAAGTTGCTATAATTTACAGATTTTTTAGTCTTTCTGCTTTTCAGACTATATCTCACTCTGATCTGCTGGCTGTGATTTCAAAAAAGTAATTAACCACTTGTTTTCTGGATACCACTCATGTTGTCCTTTTAATCAGTTTGATTTCAGTCTGCTTTCAATTATGAATGCCTCTCTGGCTAGCAACATTGTTCCATCCTGTCTAAAACATGCTGTGGTCCACCCTTTGCTAAAAAAAAAAAAACAAGCCTTTATTCTTCAGAACAACAGAACTACAGGCCCATTTCAAAATTACCCTTTTTACTTAAAGTCCTGTAAAGATGGGTGTTAAATCAACTCACACTACTTAATTTTAAATAACGTCTTACATCCTTTTCAGTCTGCTTTCAAAGCTAAGCACAGTAATGAATCTGCCCTACTAAGGCCCCGTCCACACTACTGTGTTTTCGTTTAAAACGGAGAATTAAAACGAATATCAATCTCTGTCCACACCAGCGTTTTATCTGCGTATTAGAATTGTTCTCTGTCCACATTAAAATGACTGAAAACACGGATCATGTGACTATTCACCAACACTGGGCATACATTTGAAAAACAAAAGGGGATGGGTCCTTTTCAGTCTATGCTCCAGAACTTTGGAATACACTACCTTTATCGATCAGATCACTACCTTTATCGATTAAAACCTTCCTTTTTCTCAAGCTTATTAAATTGAAAAAATTGCTTAAAATACTTCTTGCATCTATGAAATACTACAAGGTTGCAGTTCTTGTGAGGTCGCTAGGTTTAAAATTTGTACTTATAAAAATTCTATTTAATAGCTTTTTTTATATTTGCTCAACTGTATGTGTACTTCTGATGTATCTGCAAAGCACTTTAGTCAACATTTGTGTTGTTAAAAAGTGCTATAGAAATAAACTTTGACCGTGACCTTGACCTTTTAGGACTGCTGCCTTTTTGGGCTTGCCATCTCCTAACATTACACTCTTAGAAGAAAAGGTTTTACGTATTTGGAACCCCTAAAATGCAATGCATGAATGATCACAAAATTCAAGATATGGGGTTTAAAAATGTAATTAATCAATATCACACGAATAGTGCCATTTCAGTTTTTATCCTTCAAAAATCAGCATGATTAAAATGTGATATTAAGTTACTATAACAGTTTAATAAACAATAATTTAATTACAACTGCAAAATGTTGCAGAATAATGTAATATATGAATTAATAATAGCCTTATGTGTGCCAAAAGGGTTCTCTCTCGTCATTATCATCTTTTTTTTTTTTTTTTTGCATAAAAGGTCCTTTGCAGTTGAGTAAAGAACCCTATGCTACATATATAGAACCCTTTTTTCTAAGAGTGTACACTCTGATGCACCGTTTTTCTTGGCTGCTTAATGAGAGTTGTATGATGACTCCACTGCATTTATCAGTCCTGGGGGAAATACTCGTTTTGCACATATTTGGCACTCTTCGTTGTTGGCGCTTCCAAAATGGGGTCATCTTTTAATCAGGGTCTAAACTTTTACATGTCATATTTTTCATGCCAGCTTTTTTTTTTTCTGCTGACAAAAATACGCCCAACTGAACCCTAAGCAACTCTGCTACCACTCTGCACTTCTTACATACTCTGGTCTGGCATCCACATACATTTGGTCATGTAGTGTCTATGCATGTATGAACTATGACAGTGAGACACTCCAAGCATGATCAAAGATGCATTCCCAGACTATTTATAGACTGAGACCTGTCATTGTGTGCACATAACAATGGTCTGCTTATTCCTAGTGATTAAATGGTTCAGAGACCTCTTGTGTTTACTGCATAATGTATTGGACAGCCACAGCTATCACACTGTGGAAATATTATTCAGCTCTTCTGTGAGGATATACCAGACTTCCCTCCTCACAGATTTATGGCTGCTTCACCACCCTGACGTTTAGTTGCATATTTATGCTCTGCTGTGTCCTGTCATCAGTCACCGTACAGACCCAAGGATCATCACACATATCTGCTTAGCCTTACAGTATATCAACTGATGGACCTTTCATTGACACCGTCTGTGTGTCTGGCATTAAACATGTCTGATATTAGTCTTGTTTATGCCAGAGAGTATCTACTATTTTTTATTAGAGTGTCTTCATTTCATATATTGCCAACCTCCAGTGTTGATGATGAAGGTAAAGTTGATGCACACACAGGCCCAGACAGAATCTGAAGAGTTTCTCACATTTTCTCTGCTGATTTTTAGGTAAAAAGTGCAGAATTCTGGGGAATAAATAGAAACACTGATAAAAAGAATATGCAGTATCATCCATGAGCTTTCTGAGGGTTTAGTGTGCCTGGGCATAACTAATATAGGCCATTTTTTTCTGTCTATAAATTCTGTCTATAAAGAACTGTAAATTCCCATCTCCCCTAAATTGTCATTGGTGTGATATCCATCTATTTGTTGTAAATATGTTTTTCAAAGACCATTGAATGGGCTACAATTTATATAGTCTTTCTTGTAAAAGTTTGAAGAATCACTCAATCAATCAACTATTCAATAAATCAATCAATCAACCAATCCTACCCCTGAAGGAAAGTCTGTGATGTTGTCCAATGTGTGTACAGCATAATATCATACATGTATAAATTTCTTATTATGTATTATTAAATTGTTTAATTAAGATGTATACATGCTAGCTTCAACAAGACATTTATATAACAAGTTAAATCTTTTCATTAAGTCACGTATATTTATATAGCCATTTTCACAGATATAGATTGCATCAAAGCAGCTTCACTGTATCAATCAAAACATAAGAGCTGGTAGAGCTGATCAATGGTATTACTGATGGATTAATGAATTTGAATATCCCCAATTACTACTGGAGCTGCCAGTTTGCTAAGTTTCAAATAATTATTAAACAACAAGCTCAAACTATGCAATAGCAGCAGCCCTTCCAGTGCACTCAGTGTCCAGAATTCGCTCACTCGTTTTCATTCACTCCTTCAAATGGACTATATTAGTGGAATAATGTAGGGAATAGTGAATAAGGGTATAGGGGTGATTTTGTTTTTAGGGGAGTGAGTCATTGAATCATTCATTCAACCGATTTGTTCACAACACTGACTCATCGAGCACAATATGCCACTACTTTGTGTTGCTCGGAAAGGACTGCTTCAGCATTGTTTGGACCTAACTTTGTCTGGAAAACCAAACAAATTAACAGTATGCAGTCTGCAACGTAACAGTACTGACCAGAGGTGAGACCAAGTCATTGTTTTGCAAGTCACAAGTAAGTCTCAAGTCTTTGCATTCAAGTCCCGAGTCAAGACAGACAAGTCCCAAGTCAAGTCCCGAGTCAATACAGACAAGTCCCAAGTCAAGTCCCGAGTCAAGACAGACAAGTGCAAGTCAAGTTGCAAGTCCTCGAGTTTAAGCTTCAAGTCTTAAACAAGTCATTAGTGCGTTTTTTGCAAAAATTACTGTCTCAGTGTTAATTACTATAGTAAATGAAATGTATACTAATTTATATCAGGAAGGCTTTTAACATATTATATTATATAATATTTTCATATTTATTCAAATTTAGTGGGTGTTGATTGGTTGGTTGTCTGGTTGAATGTGAAGAGTGGTATTGCAGATTTTAAAAAAAATTAAATAAATAAAAGTAACTGTTCATTGGGAAAATTAATCGTGATTTGCTACACATTAAGTTTAAACTATTGAGTCTCTGGTTAAATTATTTTGTTAACGTGACAGTAATTGTACTAGAACATTCCTATTTCCATGGCGACGTATCAAGCGTCATGTGACACTTTTTGGGGCTACGTGCCTACGTAATTTTTTTGTGGGGAAAAATAACATGTCTCAAAATTACATTTGAAAGGTTTATTATTTCCGCTTACTTAGACATCAGTGTTTTTTTTTTTTTCTCAAATTATAAATGGTTCGCTAGTACTTGTGTATTTAAATGCCTGAAAAAAAAAACATTATTTGGTTGAAAACTGTCTGAACGTGTGATAATAAATGACAACTGACACGCGCTGCTGAACGCACTCGATCACGCGCTCTCTGGCTCAGTGCCAAACGTGCGAAAGCAGCGCTAATCAGCGCTGTGATCATGCGTCAATGATACAGTGCTATACTACAGTCAGTGATTATTACAACTCTGATCTGTGGTTTTAGAAGGTAGGTCAAGTCTTTCCAAGTCACAGGGCTCAAGTCCGAGTCAAGTCGCGATTGTTGTCAAAGTCTAAGTCGGGTCATATGGCAAGTCATCAAATTTGGGACTCGAGTCCAAGTCAAGTCTGAGTCATGCGACTTCGAGTCCACAACCCTGGTACTGACTAATATACACTCACTGGCCACTTTATTAGGTACCCCATGCTAGTAACGGGTTGGACCCCCTTTTGCCTTCAGAACTGCCTCAATTCTTCGTGGCATAGATTCAACAAGGTGCTGGAAGCATTCCTCAGGGAGTTTGGTCCATATTGACATGATGGCATCACACAGTTGCCGCAGATTTGTCGGCTGCACATCCATGATGCAATCTCCCGCTCCACTCACATCCTAAAGATGCTCTATTGGATTGAGATCTGGTGACTGTGGAGGCCATTTGAGTACAGCGAACTCATTGTCATGTTCAAGAAACCAGTCTGAGATGATTCCAGCTTTATGACATGGCGCATTATCCTGCTGAAAGTAGCCATCAGAAGTTGGGTACATTGTGGTCATAAAGGGATGGACATGGTCAGCAACAATACTCAGGTAGGCTGTGGCGTTGCAACGATGCTCAATTGGTACCAAGGGGCCCAAAGAGTGCCAAGAAAATATTCCCCACACCATGACACCACCACCACCAGCCTGAACCGTTGATACAAGGCAGGATGGATCCATGCTTTCATGTTGTAGACGCCAAATTCTGACCTTACCATCCGAATGTCGCAGCAGAAATCGAGACTCATCAGACCAGGCAACGTTTTTCCAATCTTCTATTGTCCAATTTCGATGAGCTTGTGCAAATTGTAGCCTCAGTTTCCTGTTCTTAGCTGAAAGGAGTGTCACCCGGTGTGGTCTTCTGCTGCTGTAGCCCATCTGCCTCAAAGTTCGACATACTGTGCGTTCAGAGATGCTCTTCTGCCCACCTTGGTTGTAACGGGTGGTTATTTGAGTCACTGTTGCCCTTCTATCAGCTCGAACCAGTCTGGCCATTCTCCTCTGACCTCTGGCATCAACAAGGCATTTCCGCCCACAGAACTGCCGCTCACTGGATGTTTTTTCTTTCGGACCATTCTCTGTAAACCCTAGAGATGGTTGTGCGTGAAAATCCCAGTAGATTAGCAGTTTCTGAAATACTCAGACCAGCCCTTCTGGCACCAACAATCAAGTCACTCAAATCACCTTTCTTCCCCATACTGATGCTCGGTTTGAACTGCAGGAGATTGTCTTGACCATGTCTACATGCCTAAATGCACTGAGTTGCCGCCATGTGATTGGCTGCTTAGAAATTAAGTGTTAACGAGCAGTTGGACAGGTGTACCTAATAAAGTGCCCGGTGAGTGTAAGTTACTCAATATTAACTTCTCGTTTATTGTACTGTGCTCGTGTTCTTGTGTGTGCTCAAACACAAGAGAGAGCACTCATGGTACAAGCCGGCCACACTGAGACTTTTAACACACCAAAGAAAGCATCACACAACATGCTGGAAATGTAAACTCCCACTGCAACGTTACAATAATAGACTACTTTTATCAGCTTGACGTTGAACTAATGCTCCATGCTCGTACAATGCTAAAGTTACATTTGTGGTGTTATCTAGTATGAGGCATTTCACTAACTATTTGTGTATTTTTCCACAATCAGCATGGTCAACATAGGTGAATGTATAATATAATAACAAAAATGGTTAGTGAACTAGACTGAACAATTTCAGTGTAACAGTAAGATTGAAGTAACATTACAGTACTGAACGTGTCTGGAAATGTGTATTATAAACAAAATGATAGTAGTGGGATGAATGATGTTAGACAGTAGATCTAGTGCATAGAATAAAAGTTACATCCTAAAGCACCTACGTTTTGTTATTCTAGGGTCTGAACCCATCAGACACACACTAATTATTCATTATATACAAAGGTTTATGAAACTCCTCAACTAACATCCCAAATGAAACGAACACCAGGGCTGGAACAGTGTCATGCTACAGGGCTGAGAAGGAGATTTTACGACTATGGCCACATGCGAAAGGCAGAGAGACAATGGGAAGACAGAAAAAAATCTTTAATACAGACTTTGCTGCATTTATCATAGACTAACTGATCTACATTTATTCATTAGAGCTGACCTCTCAGACATCTGACCTTTCTTATTGATCAGCCAACCCTTAGGGGTTGGATCTTTCTCATGCTTCATTAGAGACAGTTCACATGTGACCTCCCTCTTCGTAGTTTTTGATCCAGCCACAAACACTGTTTCAGGTGATACTGCACTGTAAAAAAAAAATCTGTTAAATTTACAGGAAAAAACTGGCAACTTTGGTTACCAGTTTTCCTGTTAAAAATACGGTAGCAACATGGCCTACTTAGGTTTTACAAACTTTTAACCGTATTTAATTTTACAGCAATAAACCGTATGTCATTGTCTGATTTAATGTTGATTTATTGACCTTTTGAAGTATTTATATCTGTTTTGTTCAATTATACACTGACAGCCAACAATCACAGCTGTAATGAGAGTTAAATGATCAATCGAGGCTTATCGTAATCAGCTCTTCCAAAAGAATATTCATACTATTATATTGAAGCTGCACAGTGTCATTCACACAAACATTAAACACCATCATGGTAACATGTTGAAATAATAAAAAAATGCATTAAGTATTAATTTAACAACATTAATGTAACATAAAATCCTAGGGCCCTATTTTAACGTTCTGAAACGCAAGTGTCAAAGCGCAAAGCGCAATTAACTTTGTGGGCGGATCCCGGCGCTGTTGCTATTTTCCCGGTGGGATAAATGCCTCTTGCGCCTGGCGCAAATCTAAAGGGGTTGGTCTGGAGTAGCTTCATTATTCATAGGTGTGGTTTGGGCGTAACGGAAATAAACCAATAAGAGCGTCATATCACATTCCCTTTAAGATCGTGATGAACGAGATGCGATTGTTCCGTGGCGCAATTCTATTTTCACGGCGCATTTACCAGGCGCGGCTTCAGCATCGGTTCACAGCCGAGTAGAACGATGTTCTCGCCAGGGCCGTAAAAGAAAGAGACGGGACACTGGGGATGGGCACAAACCCACCCAAATTAGCTTCGGGTTAAACATGCATATAATAATTTGGGTAAATGTGTAAGCTTTATGCCTGTTTTTCCAATCATCATGGCCACAACAATGATTTCCCTCATGTTTATATATTTTTCCGTATAATAATGTATCATTTGCAAAAAGTAAAATGCATCTGTGTTGATGAGCGAATCATCTACAGTGTATGCGCATTGTTCACACTCTGTATCATGAGCCAAGCATGCACGCTTAAAATAGCATCTGAATGTACGTGAACGCGCCACTGACTTTAGACCAGGTTTTTTCTGGTCATTGGCGCAAGTGTTTTCTGGAACTGCAAAATAGCACCAGGGATTGTTTGCGCCGAACACACGCCTCCTTTTGCGCCAACCCGCCCAGGAAGCGCAAGTTCATTTGTTAGTTTACCGACGTGCGTCTGTGGAGGAAAAAAGCCCGCTTTGTGCGAGTGCAAAATAGGAATGATAAATGCGTCAGTGTATAAAGTCATTTGCGCTGGGTGCAAGATAGAGCCCTAATGTGCGTAACTGATTAGAAAAAAAAAACTAAGAAAATTATGAAGAAACAGTTAAATACATTAAATGTGAAGTGTCACGCAGGAATTGTGGGAATGTCAATTCACATTTTTTCACTGTAAATTATACAATGAGGAGTTCTTTTTCACTTCCAAAAACTGTAAATTTAACAGTATTGTACAGTAAAATTACATTAAATGTACCATTTATATATATACAGTTATTTACCGTATATAAGGGAACTTTCTGTTAACCAATTAAGGTTTTTACTGTTAAAACCACGATCATTTTTTACAGTCTGTGGAATAAAAAGTGGAGGTCTCGCCTTAATTCAGACACTCTGCCGATGTCTAATCTGTGTTTTCGTCCTAAGTTCGATCCGATTCATATTTGGCCTGACAAGCTTTAGCAGATACATTTTTGTTTTGTGGTTTATATTTATGTGGAGTTTGTGTTGGAATGTGTGTTGTGCTGGAGGCAGGTTGTTTTTTGGTGTTATCAGACTCATGTTGTCAGCTGCAGTGCCGTTGCATAAACTGTATATAAAAAGGAGAGAGGCTTGGGAGCGTGCATGCACATCACATCCGATGGATTTCGCAGAAAATCCTACCCGGAAGTTTTCGCATAGAAATAGGAATACTGGCCTTCGGTAATGGCAAAACCCGACAAGTGGATCATTGTAATGTGTGATTACAACCCCTTCACACACATGCAATAAAAAAATGATTAATTTTAGAAGAAAAGTTACATATAGCACCTTTAAGTTATTTACTTAAGATGAAAATGTATTTATTTTAATTTATCATTTTAATATGATATTTTTGTTTATTAATTAGTTTACATTTTTTTAAATACACTGCTATTCTCTAAACTTTTCCACAGACCCTCTAGCAGGTTGTTTGAAAGGACTTTGAAAACCCCTTCCCTAAACCATTGGTCAATGTTTTGTTCATCAACACTTTGTCACACATTATTTAGAGATAGTTTATGTTGGGTGCAACAAGATCCATCTTTGTCCTCTATTGCTCTGCCTCGTGGGAGACAGCCAGCTCTGATTTTATTCTCTTGCATTTTAATTAACCTTTGCCAGTACACTGATGCTGCTGCTGCCTGCTCATTATTAGGGAGCATGTTCTGTGCGACTGCACTGAACGAATAGCTCAGGGACCCCTGTTTCATCTCCGTAATGCTGGGGAGAATGAAAATGCAATCTGAAAAAGAAGTGCCTACAATGAATTTTCCGTTTTATTATTTGTTTTCAATATTACCTTTCAAAGTGAGGCATATCTTTGTTCAAAGCCTTTATAGCAATCAATGAATATTTAACATCCCTTGGTAGCACCCTGTGAAGAATGCTTGATGGGCATGTGTTTTATGTAGACGCACCTGTGTGGGACAGCAGCCTTTATTGGGGACTGGGAGTCATTTTCAACTAATAGAGTCCAACATGAATACTTGATGGAATCCTTATCAATAGCTTATTGAATCTCTTGCAGTTCCCAAAGTAATGTTGTTGTTTTTTTTCTGCTCAGATGTTGGTCTTCTGTGGCTTATGAGGTTTCTTGTAATGTAGTTTTTTAAGTAGTAAGTTTAATTTGAGTATCAACTAGGGGTGTAACGATTTTCGAACCGAACCGAAAAACCGCGATACTGAACTAACGATTCGAATTGCGATACTGTCATTGCATACCGAACACGCCCCACCCCGCCCCCTGCTACCCCGGCCCCGCCCAGCCCGGCTCAATGGACGAATTCAGTTTTGTAGCCTAACCACCATTAACACCAAATAACAAGCTCTGTGTTTTATTACTTTCGATAACAAGCAAGGTGTAATCTTTCCAATTCTGTCTATTTGATCACGAAAATTAAACAATAAATGTCGTTTTGGCGCTATTTGATGTGGCGTGACAGATCGCTGTGGGCTTACTATAACTATAGGCTCCTCATTTCAAGCGGCAGCGCCGGTGCGCGAGTAAACGCGATCATCCCTTCCTCAGTTACAGAAAATACACCTGAAGGTATGTTGAAAGATACAGTATACTTACTGAAAGACATGATAACTCGTGTAATCGCTCAATCAGTGTTTCAGCCGCGGAAAGACGTCAATAAAACAGCATAGCTTGTCGCTAGCATTATATTTACCTCATTAGGCAAGTGATTTAGTGTCCACATCCACAACTTCCTATAAAGGAACTCTTGCACTAAATAAATGCACTATGTATATTATATTTTGCTTAACCTGTTTATGATATCTAGATTATTTAATGTATGTTTAAAATATCTTTCATGAAAATTACAACTGTGTAAATTATTATATTTCAACAACAAATAAGAGTAAAAACACAAATTAATGCAAAAACTGCCTTATGTTCAGTTTACATGTTACATATGTGTGTTGATTATTATATCTAAAAAATAAATAGCATCTGAATTTAGGTTAAAAGTCTACAACCTTTAATGTTATAGTAATGTGCGGCTCCCTATATAGTTTACAGCATTAGCAGATTTTTTTTTAATCCTTGTGAAATGTTTAATTGTAATTGAATTAATTTAAAGACAAAGACCATTTTTTCATTAAACCACTGGTAAAAAAAGAAAGAAAAAAAGCCATTTTAGCTTTCAAAACCGAACCGAGACGTCAAAACCGTGGGAAAACCGAACCATCAGTTTTGTGTATCGTTACACCCCTAGTATCAACTTAATTTGACAGATCTGTGACAAAATTTCCTTTCTCTTTCCAAAAAGGGTAGTGATGCCTTAGTAGGACCTATTTTTTTTTTTTTTGTATATGAAGAACATTTTAATAATCTAAAGAATCCTTTTGCACTGTAACCCAGACAGCAATAGGACACTATGTTGCTGTCTGCGAAGAACCTTACAGTGGAAAGCTTTCCATGGTTGTTATGGAACATGCCTACTTTAGCTTGTTTAGCACAATACCCTCCTCATCTTCATGTGTTGCCGTAACTCACCCACCGCTAGCCTAGCTTAGCACAAATACTGGAGGTAAACAGCTCCATGTAGCCTACTGCTCCCAGTAAGTGACAAAATAAAGCCAACATTTTCCCTCACTTTTTATTACCTCACTCGTACGAATTCGCAATCGATTTGTCTAAACCCAAGATGGGTAGGTTTAGGCGGGGTAAGGGTAGGTAATTCGTACAAATTCATACGAATTGGCCAATTCGTAAAATATGTATGATTAAGCAAAATCGTACTAATTCGTACGAGTGAGGTTGTATTAATTGTTACGAATTAGCTACCTCATAAAATTTGTACGAATTCCCGTGAAATCTGGGCTGACTAGTCACGTTGGTTTTGTTTACGGAAGTCACAAAGGTGCTTTTCAGGTGTTGCGCTAATCACTCCATCCAAGTACCAGTGCTTGCCTTCTGAGAATAAAGGAATGTAGGTGGCATAGATCAGATTATTTGTTCATCTGTTTGAGTTCAAATTGAGATCTCTGACTTGTGATTAGAGTATGGTCATTTAGAGTGTGGCGTCTTGGCAAATCGGTAAGACAATCTAAGATGCAGGAGATTTAATAATAATTATTTTATTTAATTTCTGTTTAGGAGAACTGGCTAACTAATCTATGCTGGGATTTTTCTTTCTTTGGCGTTTTTGGAATTGGACTCAATACGGCTGCATTAAATGACATGGGTATGGAAAAGTTAATGGATTTTTGCATTGTCCTCAGATAAACAATAAACTGATTTTAAAGGAGAGGATATTGTGGCTTCACGCTGAAACACATAGCTCAGTTATAATTAACCACAAAGGATTTTACAAAGCTTTAGTGATTCAGTGAAGCTTGTAAATAAACATTACTGTTGATAGTTTGTTTGTACTCCGAAATGAGGAATTACTGAAGACCAGCCTCACTCACAGACTGTTTCCTGACTAATCGCTGAAGGGAAAAATAAAAACACTTAAAATGCCCAATGCTTATTAAATCTGACTTGTATTTAGAAACCCTGTTTGGATCTCTATGATATTATCATAGTGTTGCTTTGAGCTGCTCCTAAATGTTTCAGGCCTAAATTGACCAGTGTTGTCATCTATTTTACATGTTGTTCCACTTTGTTGCACAAAGCCACAGTTAGGGAGTTGCTGTCTTGATCGGCACTACTGCAATAGATTTAACACTGAGTGGTCTTGATCATTTAGTGAAAAAGGGCAAAATATCTCTCTTTCCCTGTTTTGGCACTGGATGTGAGATGTTATAGACATATCGTGTTTGACAAATTGCAATGGGTCAAATTTGCACAAATACTGGATGTCACATCGATGTATTAGTCACATTTTATTATTACATTCAGAAATAATATGAATAAACATTTTTACAAACTTTATAGACATTTTAGTATGCAGGTATATAGAACTGAGACAGGAACAAAGCGGGAATGAACAATATGAATATAAAACAAATATAAACTATAAATAAACTTAATTTTATTTACAAACTCCACTTTAATGCAGTCACATTTAACAATCAAACAAGAATTCTATCATGTTCTCCCACCTCCCCCACCGATTCTTTATTTTAGCTATTTAAATTTTGTTAATTATGTAACAGATTTAGATTTATTGGTTGTAATGCTAGTTTGCAGACTTTTTTCTTTTTTTTTCAATTTTTTACATTATTTTCCAACTGAGTCTCCCTATTTTTCCTTATTTGTTTATTTGTTTAAACTTTTGTCTTAACATACAAATCTAACTGATTACAACAGATTACAAGCAATATTATTAATTAAATTGAACAAATTAGAAATGAGTATTAATTAATCAAAATATTCCTTAAAAGTTAACCAATTAAAATCAGTAAAGTTTACACCAAAAAAATTAAACAAAAATATCTGAATAACAGACAGACGTCAAAGATTGATTATTATATATTATCTTTATTTTATATTGTCAACATTGAAGACACCTGATGTTAACAAGCAGAATCACTGAAGGAGAAAACAGTCATTTTAAAACAAACATAAAACCAACACTGAGCACCACAATAGTGACTTAAACATACTTTAAAAAAAGTTTTACTCATTTTAAATGGTTAATTTTTAATGAATTCATTTGATTAATTATTACTCAATTCTATTGTTAAATTTAATTAATAATATTTCTTGTGATCTGTTGCCACATTTTTTTTATTAGATAAAGCACATTAATTTTTACAGTGTGCATTTATTACAATTTAAAAAAAATGAACATAACATTGCTTTTCTTTTGACAGAATGTTATGGATGAAAAGGAGAACCTGTTGTTTGTAGAAAGATAACCATATACAGACAACTGTCACAATGTTTCCAAAAATACCACTTTCCATAACTGATCTACTTTGCAAGGGTGCTATTCGGCTGCATTTACTAGGTGTTTTATATATTACTACCTCGTATACAGTGCTCTTAAACTGGAGCTGTATAAACTATTCTCTCTTCAAACTCATCTCTCCCACTCTGACAGTGAAATGTGAAAAAGCTCTTTCCTTTCAATGCTGGAAATCGAATCGGTTACCTAACGTAACCTCGGTTCTCTCGAGATGAGGGAACGAGTATTGCGTAAGCTAGCTTACGCTACGGGAAAAGATTCATCTTTTCTGAGAAGTTGAAGCCAAAAAATTATCCTATAATTTTGTATCCAATGTCAACGCAGTTCACTGCAGCAGACCATGAGCGGGCTAGCTAGCAGCTCATTGGTTCGCTCAGGGAGAACTGCTACAGCCTATGAGGGAACTCGGTTGAACTCGTGACCAATGAGAAGCAGACACACTCTCATTGCGTCAGAGCCCGCCAAACGGAGTGGCCCGAGTCTATAAATAAGCGAGTTTCCGCTGTTTTCCGGTTTTCATTGAATGAAGCGAGAACACTGGTAGCGCAAGCACGGCCGGGAACGCAATACTCGTTCCCTCATCTAGAGAGAACCGAGGTCACGTTCAGGTAACCGATTCGTTCTCTTACGAGAGGTTCTCTCGTATTGCGTAAGCTAGCTTACGCTACGGGAACACCTGGTCAACGCCGTGCGCGCTAGGCATCCACAATGAGTCCCGGGGAGGAGTCCCGGGGACCCTTATAAGTGGGAAATTAATGTACGTGACATTAAAAAGGGCCAGCAAGCGGGCCGGTGATAGTGTAGTACATAAGCACATGAGGGAAGAACAAGCGGCACGCCGGTTGTATGAGTGTGACTCCCAATAGTGCAGCTCAACATAAGAGCTGAAGCATACTAGGCTGCTAGTAGCTTTGCCTGCAAGGTAAAATCTGACAAGGTGGAAGGGGAAGCCCCTCCCGCTGCCACGCATATGTCTGAATGGAAAAGCCGCTGGACCATGCCCACGGTGAGGCCATGCCTCTGTTGGAATGAGCCCTGATGCCCAGAGGGCATGACAGGTCTTTTGATGCATTAGCAGAAGCAATAGCGTCCACAATTCAATTAGGATAGCGTCTGTTTCGAGGTGGCCAGACCCTTGGTGCGCTCACCGAACGAAACAAAAAGCTGCTCAGAGCGTCTGAACGCGGCAGCGCGTGTAGTGTACAATCTCAGAGTCCGAACCGGACAAAGGAGATTGGCGTCACATTCGTTATCGGATGGGTAGAGCCGAAAGGGAAAAACCTGATCCCTGAACGGGGTACCAATCGCTTTGGGGACATATCCATGTCTAGGTTTGAGGAAGACTATGTAGTCATTGGGTCCAAACTCAAGACACGCAGCGCTAGAAGAGAGCGCGTGAAGGTCTCCCACGCGTTTTACTGATGACGGGGCAAACAGAAACGGTTTATAGCGAGAGGTATTTTAGGTCCACAGACTCTAACGGTTCGAACGGGGGGGGCTTCCATAGCTTCGAGAACTATAGAAAGATCCCAATTGGGAACCGAAGGGGGCGCGGAAGGTTCATCCTTCTAGCTCCCCAGAGGAAGCGGATGACTAGCTCGTCTTTGCCCAGAGACTGAGCGCGTCGGGGTTCAGCGAACTCCGCGACAGCTGCCACGTAAACTTTGAGAGTGGATGGGGACCTGCCCTTATCCAGCATCTCCTGAAGGAAGACAAGCAAAGACGACACGTCGCACCGCTGAGGGTCTAGGTTTTTGTCGGTGCACCCTTTTGAGAACACAGACCATTTTGACGCATAGAGCTTCCTAGTAGAAGCCGCTCTGGTGTTCATGATCGTGTTTAACTCTCCCCGGGTGATCAGCATCGGATAGTTGTTGATCACCCGTGCATGAAGCGCCCAGTGCTTAGGGTGGGGATGCCAGATCATGCCGCAAGCTTGAGAGAGGAGATCTGCTCTGACTGGAATGGGCCACCGGGCTGTCTGCGACAGCTGAGCGAGGTCCGGGAACCAAGTCTGACTCTCCCAACGCGGGGCTATGAGGAGCACCGAGTGGCGTGTTTCCCTGATCCTCTGTAAAACCTGTGGTAACAGGGAGACCGGAGGGAAAGCCTGAGGCGGGCGGCTGGCCACTCCTGGGCTAGCGCGTCCTCGCTCTTGAGAAAAGTATTGGGCAGTGAGCGTTCTCCTCTGATGCGAAGAGATCCACCTCTGCTCTGCCGAATATTCGCCACAGTTACTGGACTGATTGAAAGTACAGGGACCATTCTCCCGGAAGGATGAGGTTCCTGGACAGTCTGTCTGGGCCGTCATTCAGGTGGCCCGGCACGTGCGTCGCTCTCAGCGAGAGCAGGTGGCTCTGGGACCAAACTAAAATGCATTTCGTCATCAGGAAGGGGTTCCTGGATCTGACACCGCCCAGACGGTTGAAAATAGGAGACTATGGCTGCATTGTCTGAGCGGATCAATGCGCGGTGACCCGAATGCGCGGGAGGAAAAACGCGAGCGAGTCTCCGACCGCTGATCATCTCCAGACAGTTTATGTGTAGGGAGCTCTCTTGAACTGACCAGTGGCCAGAGGCCGGTGAGCCCTCGCAGACCGCACCCCAACCTGAGTTGGATGCGTCTGTCGAAAGACTTATCGGCGAGAGACGGTTCCCATGGTAACGCCCCGCTGAAACCATTCTGCCACTGTCCATGGTTCCAGAGCCGAGATAGGGGGCGAGCGGGGGCGAGCGCCGTATCCATGCACTTCCGTGAACGTACGGGGTGCTAAGGATAGGCCGAACGGGAGGACTGTTTGTTGCTTCTAAAATCACTGTAGTTTCGGGCCGCGCCCGAAGCGTGGAGGCGCGACGGAACTGTAACAGATAGCCGTATTTTATTGTGCTTAGCACCCATGGGGAGATTCCCGGGATAGCTTCCCACGCTTAGAAGCGTGACACTAGCGGGTGACTGGCTATATCGGCCTGATTGTTGCACATAGCGGGCTGGACACAGTGTGTGGTCACGCTGAGAATGTCTAGGCAACGGGACCTACACTCAAGGGGGAAGTGTCCGCTTTTGAGAGTGGGCTCTGACAGAGGCACAGGGAGTGTGGTGCTTTGTGTATGGGCGAACACAGGATGTGGGCGCATATTTCTACACAAAAAGCGTGTGTAAACAACACATGAATGTGTATACACGTAGCGGGCTGAGCACGTGTGTGAGCGCGCTTACAGTGTGAGCGTGGTACAGGTGTGGTGTTTGTGTGTAGGAGTGAACACTGAACTGTGGGCACATATACTACACTTATAGCATGTTTGGTGTAAGCCAGACATTCTGCACTTATGCCTGATTGCGTTTTAGCCTGATACAGGCTGCACAAGTGACGCGCGCAAGTGCGTGATAGAAACCGCGTGCATGTAGAGACGTGAGCGCTGCAAGCGGGCACGAGACTGCAGCGGGCACAAGTGTGGTGCTTGAGTATAGGAGTGAACACTGAACTGTGGGCACATATACTACACTTATAGTATACTACACTTGTTTGGTGTAAACCAGACATAGTATACTACACTTGTTTGGTGTAAACCAGACATTATGCACTATGCCTGTTTACATTTTCGCCTGATACAGGCTGCACAGGTGACGCGGTGCGAGTGCGCCTGATCGCTGTAAGCGGCAGAGACTAAATATAGCCTGACGCGCGCGGGGTCGCGTGCATGTATAGACGTGAGCGCTGCGAGCGGGCACGAGACTGAAGAGGCTGGGATGCACGTGACCTGGCCGTGTAATAGAGCGGGCAGAAAGAAGATGTGAGCACGGACGTGGGCACATCTGTTACAGATAACACTCAGGCGGCATAGCCAGCTAAGAGAGTGGGCTCTGTTAGACACTGGGTGTGCTTGAACAGCATTGACGTCAATCGAATCTGTCGGCGTTACTGCAGGCGTTCATGTAGATAACAGGCTCGTTGCTGCAAAATAGACAATTTGGCCGCTAGAACGAGGAAGAGAAACGTTAGAGAGGTGGGTGCTAACCGGCCTCGGCGGGCTAAAAACACACTCGTTTCTCATGTCGCCGCTGACGCATGAGCGCGGAGAGCGCGGCCGCTTTCTGAAACGTAAGAAAGCTGGCCGCGAGCTCAGAGCTGCATACAATTATCTGCAAGAACCGGACACGGGTCTCTCGCGCGGGGAGCTTCGTGATTTCACCACTGAGCCACAGCAGTAAGACACAATAAGCTGAAAGCGCGAGCACAAGAGGGCGTGTTAGTGGCGAACAGGTCCAGCTCTCGGCGAGACCAACAGTAACACAAACCCATTCACGGTGAAGCTATGCATGGGGGGCATTTATGGCCGCTCGAACGAGGAAAGAGAAACGTTAGAGGATGCTGACCGGCCTCGGCGGGTTAAAAACACACTCGTTTCCATGTCATGCAAAAAAAAAAAAAAATTATCTGCAAGAGCCGAATTCGAACACGGGTCTCTCTGGCGCGAAAAGCTTTGTGTTTTACCACTGAGCCACAGCAGTAAGACACAAGCACAGGAGCGCGAGCAGATAAGAGGGCGTGATGGTGGCGAACAGGACCAGCCTCGGCGGGACTACACACCATTGATAAACCCATTTTCGGTGAAGCTATGCGCGGGGGCAAGCTAGCTCTCTTGTAAAGTAAAGAAAGCTAGCCGCGGTCGGCACAGCTGTAAGCGGCTCGTCCCACATACAGCGCGGGACTCGGCGCTGAGAGGGGAGCGAGCGGCATGAGGTGTGCGAGGCATCTTTAAAAAGACGCTCGCTGCTCTTTTGTGAAAATACACAACACAAGCAAAATACAAATGTAAGGATACGTCGCCGGATGGCGTCAGCTCGCAGGATGGCTGAAGGTGGCGAAGACGGCCGGCTTCCTCAGACTCTGTCCACACGCTCGCTAAGAGATGCCTTCTCGACGGCGACGCGGCTTCTCTCGGAGATCAGCAGGTGCGTATAGCCTCGCTGAAGAGATGAAAATCGGAAAACAGCGGGAAACTCGCTTATTTATAGACTCGGGCCACTCCGTTGGCCGGGCTCTGACGCAATGAGAGCGTGTCTGCTTCTCATTGGTCACGAGTTCAACCGAGTTCCCTCATAGGCTGTAGCAGTTCTCCCTGAGCGAACCAATGAGCTGCTAGCTAGCCCGCTCATGGTCTGCTGCAGTGAACTGCGTTGACATTGGATACAAAATTATAGGATAATTTTTTGGCTTCAACTTCTCAGAAAAGATGAATCTTTCCCGAGCCGTAAGCCAGCTACGCAATACGAGAGAACCTCTCTGTAAGAGAACTATAAAACTACATCTGTCTTTTTCTTTGGCCAGGCCAATGTTCACTTCTTAACTAGGCATCACTCTCATGTTTCCATGTGGTTTCTTCAAGTCCCATTATGTTACATGTGTAACCAGAGACGTTCCCATTCAGGGAACTTCGAGCTGCGTGTAAACTCTATGGGAACGCTAATACCAAAGCCACCATACGAGCAGGTGTCCATTTTGCGAAGTTAGAGCGCACATTCAGACGAAAGCACCTGCCCCCCTGGAGTGGAGCTAAAGTCAAGATGATAAAATTTCACAAATGTGTGCGGTGATGACCATCCTGCTGCATCACAAATGTCATTAATAGGCAAAAAAAAATTTTTGTCTCCTGACAAAAAAAAGCCTTAGAGGCAGCCATACCTCTGGTTGAATGAGCCTGGACAGCCAAAGGAGAAGGCTGACCGGCAGACTCATATGCAAGTGAGATGGCCTCAACCACCCATTTGCTCAACCTCTGCTTAGATGCAGGACAACCTTTCCTCTGAGGTCCAAAACAAACAAATAACTGTTCAGATTTTCTCCACAGGGCAGCTCTGTGGACATAAGCATCTAGGGCCTTCACAGGGCAGAGCAGATTTAGTTTCTCTGACGTCAGAAATGGATGAAGACAGAAAGCCTGCAGCACAATAGTCCTGACCACAATGGTTGGAACCTTAGGAACATATCCCGGTCTAGGGAGGAGGAAAGCCTTCACCATACTGGGAGCAAACTCTAGACACGAGGAAGAAACCGACAAAGCTTGAATATCTCCTATTCTCTTTAGGGAAGATATTGCTAGAAGAAAGATAGTCTTTAGAGTGACAAATTTCTCAGGAACTTCTTCAATGCGCTTGAACAGTGCTAGACAGAGTCCTTCTAGAACAACCGCCAGGTCCCAAGTCGGCACCCTCGTGCAAACTGCTGGCCTCAGCCTCAAGATGCCACGAAGGAAACGAATTACAAGTGGGTGTCTCCCGAGAGAAAGTCCACTCAAATGTGATGTTTCCCTGGATGCAAATAGGGCTACCTCAGCACAACCAAAATGTTTCCATAGGAGCTCCACCACCTCGGGATGGAGTCTCCACTCCCCGGGGCTCGGCCCCTGCCTCGGCAGGATGTCTGCTCCCCGATTTAAATACCCTGGGATATAAATCACCCTCAATGAAACAAGCTTCCCCTGGGACCATAGAAGGATCTGGTGAGCCAGCTTGTATAACGGGTGCGATCGCAGACCCCCTGATGGTTTATATAAGAAACCACTAATGTGTTGTCTGACCAGACAAGAACATGGTGACCTCTCAGGTCTGGGAGGAAGTGTTGAAGCCTGAAACACCGCCATCATTGCTAGACAATTTATATGCAGATGAAGATGATGGTGCTGCCACAGACCCTGGGATCGAGCGACCACTCATGATCACTCCCCAGCCTGTGAGAGAGGTTTCCCTCGGTGGAGAACCCCTTGGTCACCACTGCAGTGATCTCATGTACAGCATGCCGCAAGGTATAACGTTGGATGCTGCTGCCAATCAGACACAGAATCCTCTGAGATTCTTTTACAGTGAGTGACTGGCCTACGCTTTGCTTGTTTGACTGCTAGTCCACACTTTCAACATCCAGTACCTCAGAACTGGATAGCTGAAGTAATGGAGCCTCAGCCCGGGTGGAAGAAAACCGCAGCGCTTGCTCCCAAACCCGGATCTGAGGCGCTGGATCTTTCAGGTAAGGGCAGAGATAGGGCGGAGCCCGTCTCCATCCCTGCTGATAGATCCATCTGCAAACCTCACGATTGAAGCCTCCGCTGTGCCTCGGCAGCTGCGGGACCCGAACCGCGGGAGCATGAACCGAACCACTCTCCTCGAAGAGGGCACGGCGGGGCATCTACAGGGTGGAAAGTAACAAATTACAAATATTCACGTTACTGTAATTAAGTAGTTTTTTTTCGAAATTGTACTTTTTTAAGTTAAGTTTAAAATTGTGTAATTTTACTTTTACTTGAGTACATTTTAAGTGATGTATCGGTACTTTTTCTCCGCTATTTTCCTTCTGTTTGTGGTCGTTACTCGTTACATGCTTGTTCTAATTTTATTTTATTTTTATCCATCAACGTGATTGGATCGAGTAATCGGTCTCGTGACTGTCATCAAAATCAAATTAAGCATAGAAAACTTTAACCGCCTATTCCTGCTGTTACTCGTGACTGTGCTGTGGAAGTGCATTCTTCACGCATCAATTCAATCCAGATATCAGCGTCTTCCTCTAATATGCTAAGATACATTTCACATTTCTGCTTAATATGATATTTATATAGGGTGGCCGGTCTACAGGGCCTAACATTTGGTATTGCGTGACGAGTTCATAATGCGGTGAATTCCCGCTCCCATTTACTTCACAATCATATTATAGAGAGACGCCCGTCACGATCTGTGCACTGCCGTGTCTCACGCTCGCCATGCCGCCAGATTCAGAATCAGTGCACCAGGTTGTTAGCTTGAACTGCCTTTCTTAATAAGGAATTAGCACAGCTCGTTAATAAACAAAGTTTTTTGATTGATCCATTATACGATCCGTCTTCATTTGGCAAGTGCACTTGAACATGTTGAACTTTTGTTTTTTTGTTTGTAGATGCTGGTGATAAAACAGCTCCGCCTCAAAGACAAAGAGACAAAGTGTGTTTGTTTCTTTCTTTTGTAAAAGTTTCCTGGATATAACTTCCCTATTTAATGCACAATTTTCCTTACAAATTATATTATCAGCATTACAATGTGAGTAAATGTAGCTGTATAAAATGTATGGGATGATGCCACCCTTCTAGAACAATGTGCATTTATGTTTAAATTGTAACATATTTAATAGCATGGAATTAAAGTGTGTAATTAGTGTTAGCTCACTATCTTAGCCTTTTTCAGTGCATTAGTTGAGGTAATCTGATTAGTGATTCTCATTTATCAAAACACTAACATTGGTACCGTTTTGGAGAGAAATTGTGTATTTTTTTAATCTCTCATTTAACCCATCTCTTTGTGTGTGATGCTGAACTATCATATGAGTTTCTAAAGGTTTTTGAATTCTTTGCACAGTTAATGATGGTTTTGCACAGTTTATGACCCCCCCAGATGGATGATAGATATTCTTCTATCTTTCTTACAAAGAACAAAATATAATGTGAATTACAGTATTTGCATTTTTTTATCTATCTGTCTGTTCTGTCTGTCTGTCTGTCTGTCTGTCTGTCTGTCTGTATCTGTTGTCTGTTCTGTCTGTCTGTGGGTCTGTCTGCTCTGTCCATTGGTATTATTTGCTCAATATCAACTTATCCAGTTGACAGGTTGACCGACCAAATATGGATTTCAGCCAAATTCCCTCATGGGAGCCTTGGCCCAGTTTTCATAAAGAATCTTAATGCAAAGAGTAGCTCTTCTTAGAAAATTCTAAAAATGTGGCGTTTACTCTTAAAGTTAAAGAAAAATCCTGAGTAAAGAAAAAAATATTTCAGAAAGCATCTTAACCCTTAAAAGAGGTCTTAAGATCAAAATTGTTAGGAGTACGAGATGAGGACTTTTAAGAGGCTTAAAAGTTTCTTTAGCAGAGGAGAAAATGACAGAAAGACGAAGAGGGAGAAAAATGTGTTACAGTAAGTTAATAAGACATTATAGATGAGATCTGACTGATCTTATTAGAGACACACTAATATCTATAGACACAGCGCAGGAATGCCATAATGCCAGAAATGAAAGTAATCACTTAAGATATTTGGCAAATGGAAAAAATACAAAAAACAGCAGTGATTTGGGTTGTCACAACTTTGTAAGCAGTGATCAGAGCTGGACAGTAACGGAGTACATTTAATTAAGTACAGTATTTAAAGAGTAACTAAACCCTAAACAAACTTTTTTTAGTTAATGATCTGTAAGAATGGATCATTATTAATATCAGTCATTGATTTGAGTAACTTTTTTGACATTTGTGTATAAAGTGTTTTATTTCTACAAAATATGGTGTAAAAATGTAAAAAAGTGTTGCCCTCTTCAGGTTGAACGGTGGCTACTGCAGTTGAATTTTCCTATTGGATGTTCCGCACTTCCGTGACGTACGCAGGTTTCAGCTCACCACGCTCTTGGTACGAGCGGCAGTATAAAAAACAGCTTGTTTCGTCATAACCACTGTAGCGAGTCAGGAGTTGGAATTGCAAGTATTGAAAACAATCAGGATAGAGTGTTTTAGCATCTATTTCATCCCCTCTATCTCTGCTGGGGTCTGTCCACTTTTTCAGCATTTTTTCAAATATTGCCAGTGGGTGGAGTCAGGCTCTGACCAGGGATTTAGTTACCCTTACAATTTTGAGGGATCTGTACTTTACTCAAGTATCATTTTTGGGGAGTACTCATGACTTTACTCATTTGAGAGGGAAATATTGTACTCTTTACTCCACTACATTTCTATTTAGTAACCGTGAGTACCCATTACTACTACTACGAAAAAAAAAAAAAAGAAAATGGATAAGTAAAATCTTGGAAACCCTCAATTTGTTGTTTCCTCTTAAACGTGATTGGATTGTGCAGGCACCACTGATTGGGACAGTCTATCAGCAATCACCTTCAGCTTTCCGCCAAAGTCAACTCCATGGTCAGATATAGATAAGAGACGAAACCATGGACGAAACAATTGATAAAGACACAGCAGGTTCATCACGTGAATGTGCCAACCCGTGGCCCCACCTCGCCAGACTATTTCCATTTTCTGAAATGTTCTTAAATGTTAAATAAAGCAACATGGTAAAATTATGAAAAATACTTGATATTACTTTCAATTCCTTTTACATTCTCCAAGGTATTAACATTTTTCATAACTCCATGTAGGACGTTTCTTTACATAAATGTCAGCACTGTGGCAGTTGTAATGCAATATTTAGAAAATGTACTCTTGTACTCTCTGATACTCAAGTACTTTAAAAACAAGTAGTTCAGTACTTTTACTTACAGTAAGTAGACATCTGACTGTATTACTTTTACTTGAGTAAAATTTAGCAAGGGGTATCTGTACATTTACTCAAGTAATAAAGCTGTGTACTCTGTCCGCCTCTGGCAGTGATCACACAAACAATTACACACTTTCAAAACCTCTTATTGTGTCACTGTTCATTTAGTTTCCACTGGACATTCTCACCTTGCAGGCTCAAAAACTGCATTTATGAATAGAGCAGGCTTCCCTGGTGTGCACAAGCAGGGAAATGAACTGTTAATAATTTGCGCTGTAAGCTCCTACGTCCGCTTCTTGCCCTGTGATGCACACCCGGCCTGAATTTTCCTTTAATGATGGCCTTGTATTCCATCCACTAATGGGCTAACAGTAATCACTGTTCTTCTGTTCCAGTCAGGCTTTCTTAACTTTCTTGTTTTTTATTCCATGTTTGCTATATTAAAACCAACATTCAAACCACCACTTAAATAGTCAGCAATCAGTGTAACTGGAAAGAGTGGAACAAATTTCGTTCTAAGCCAATCAAATACCTTAGGAAATTAACAGCATGGTAAAAAAGGATTTATACTGTATATAGGGCTATATACAGTATAGCGTGTGTGTGTGTGTTTAGATGTGTATATTCAGAAAAAGACAGTGAGCCTTATGTGACAACCAGTAATGCAACATTTGTCTGCAGAGAATTGGTGGAACAATCATATGTATTAGTGGTAAATTGAATTTGAAAGCTAAATAAAGTGAGTGTGATGAGAGGCCCTGGGCCACTGAGACTCATTCTAGCTCTAATAGCTCATTGACAGACTTTATGAAACTAAGCATTACCTTATCCTTTCTTAAAGGTCCCTTGACATGAAATTTTCATTTTCTGAAGTTTTTTAACATTAATATCAGATTCCCCTAGACTGTATTTGGTCCCTCTCGTGTCTAGAATTTGCAATCTGCTTTGCCCACCCAGAGACCGACCATGAGAAAACAAGCTGAACAGGACGTACGAACACGTGCAGGCACGGTTTTATTTTTTCCTTCAGAAATAGCTTTGAGATTTGAGTTTTTCCTCGCGAAATATCATGGCTTGCAAACAAGCGAAGCATGGCAGTTGCTCAGTGTTCGAGATGTACAAATGAACTCAAAAGTATTTTTCAGTTCCTTCATCCGCGCCTCTGAAGAAACAATGGGTTAATTTTATTTTCTCTGGAAATGCGCGAACTCAACTCCCAAAGTTTTGTATGGTCCAACAGGTTAGTTAATCTTT
>JAQIUQ010000919.1:0-17856 GCA_030378365.1 Hybognathus amarus | reverse complement strand
TTCAAATATTTGCTTGGTTGAGTACACATATTGTAAATTAGCTTCAGGGTGCTGGTTCCTGCGGTTCCTGCCAGAGTACCACCCAAAAGCTCCTAGTTCCTGGGAAAGTTCCTGCGGTGGGAAACGCGGCTATACAGTCTATAGGCAATCACATCATTACCGCATGGCACAAGCCTGATTGGGTCCTGCTGATCCTGCAGCCAATGAGATTGCTTGCTCAGAAATTGAAATAGTATGGTTCCTTGTTTGCTGTAAACTAGTCCTGCAGTGCGATATTAGAGTTCCTCTGAACCCCTCCACCTCCCCAGCTCCACCTGCCCAGATCTACACCGCAGCATCAGTAACAAGTCCATGCCTCAATCATATATAAAAGAATACCATATATACTGTTCATTATAGATAATATTGCCTTAACACCCCCCCCAGTACACTCTTAAAAATAGACATTTTAAAATTTGTTATGCAATCAAACATTATTATCAGAGGAAAGCCTCATGCTGTCTGATGTGTCAGTTGTTGAAGCAGATTGCTTTCGTGTTTAGGGCTTTAAGACTATATGAGACAATTCACCCTTCCCTAGAGGAGAGCAGATGAAAGCAGAAAATAAAAATGGGTCCAAGGAGAGAGGGATGTGTTCTGTGGGCGAAGCACATGCAGAGGACGATTAATGAGCTCTGTGCTACAGTAACATAAAGAGTCTGCTTCCCTACAAATGAGAGTCACTTAAAGGAACAATTCACCTTAAAATGAAAAGTCTGTCAACATTTATTCACTTGTATGTCATTTCAAATCTATATGACTCTACTTCTGGAATACAAATGAGAATGAAAATGAGTACGCAGTGCATTTGTTAGAATTCACGAAGGGCAACTCCACCCATCTGCATCAAGCTTTCCATTGTTAGTAAACCCAGTTATACTGTCGAATGGTCACTCAAACACTTTATCATTTTCCCTGAGGCGCAGAGAATGTCTACTATTTACCTTTCACTTCCTTCAACAATGGCCACAAAGTTTCGTCATTTTACGTCATTGTTGGGCGGAAGGAAGAAGAGAGGGCGAACTTCAGTAAAAAACTACAAGCCCGAGTCTACCACTCTTCTTCAGTAAAACCCCGCCAATAGGGTGGTTCCTACTCTATTGCTGTAACAGACCCATCACAGATCAGGTGCCAGTGCGTCTGATTTCACTGGCAGAAACGTTGTGAAAATGTGGGCAGAAAACTACTGAGTACGCTGGCAGTGATGCGATGGAGGATTGGGGGTGGCATTACACATCTTTTTGGGCAACGTGAGGCTTAAGCAGGCTCTTGTTTCTGTGGAAGAAGCTACTGAGTAGTGCAGGGTACTACGCCCTTTTCCTGCGACATGTTTGAGCCGACGATGTCCGTGTTCAGCTTGTAATTTCTGAAGTTTCCCCATTCATTGTTCACGTGTCAGTTACAGACTTTTGTTTCGATCTAACTCAATCTGCTATGATTGGTGCAACTGACTGTTGTGTTGACTACGTGGACGCCCAAAGCAAGTGATCGGTTTGAATGCGGTTTAACATTGCTCGCAAGATACCTGCTCCTCCGTGAGTAGATACGGTAGACGGTACCATTACGCTCAGGTGCCGACTCATCGAGTCATCGCCGTCATCCGGCCTCGCTGCTGTTATCTCAGACAGCACGGCACTCATCCCAAGTCGTCACACAGTAAACCTGGCTTCCGATGCTCGCAACGTCATCCAGACAGCCGGCACTCGCTGCGAAGTCTGTTACACAGTAAACCTGGCTCGTCTCCGCGTCACATACGGCTGACGCACTCCGTTGCGGCTCTGCCCACAGTCGTATACATGGATGGAGCGACGATGTGCAACGCAAAAGCTCGAAATACGCGGACATTCTCGGTCGACTCGAAACACATTTTCGGCACAAGCTCATCACGGAGAATCACTAAGTAGACTGTTGTTCACATACTGCGAGGATTAGCGCGTCCGCGTGGCCATCATAGGCCGCCGCGAAGCAAATGAATTCTGGGAGTCTGATGTTTCATTCACATAAGCCAGAAATACGTTTTCTGTCTTTCTCTAGCTGCAGGAAAGCTCCAAATTTAAAAATTACTTCACATTTTCTTCTCACATAAATGACCCATTTTCAAGCATCACATTCATCTTTCCAGAGGTGGAACCGCCTTCTAAGCCAACATCAGATCAAAACCTGATTGCCCCTTCAGCCGAAGTAACTGGTGGACACTGCAGTTCTCAGAGCGATAGGCCCGGAGAAAAACAAAAGGCTTGTTTACGGGCTGAAGGTTGAGCGGCAGTTTAGGAGTGATTGTACACGGGGCGTCAGCTTTCCACGGCCACCTTGGGACCCGGCCGAAGAAGCCAGTGCCGATGTAACCTCCTCCACCGGGTCCAAATCTCGACCCTGCTCCCGAGTCTGGCCGCACTCTACAAGGAGGCCAAAGACTGGCCGCCCAGCGCCCTGTCCGCTAGAGCGCCTTCTCAGTCATCGAGGAGTGAGGTTACTCTGCAGCAACCACCAGCTGGCCTCCGCTCACACTCACCCCTGAAACCTCACTCTCATCCGGGTCACGGCACCATGTAACCCCCTCCACTCGGGGGTCCCATTTTACCCCGCTCCGAGCAGGCCTCGAACCCCGGCTCCGGCGTGAGGCCTGCACCTAACAAGGAGGCTGAAAGACTGCAGCCTCTGCAGCGTCGTCGTGAGAGCGCCTTTCTGAGATTGAAGTAGGTCGTACTCGCACAGCAACTACTAGCTGGCCTTCGCGACACGCAGAAGCCGAGTGACGAGCCAGTGCTTCAGGTCATATGGCCTGACGCTGTGCTCTTGTTGGCAGAGATGCAGTTAGGCCAAGTCACCCTCCAAACTAGAGAGAGGGGTACCTCTAAACTCACGGCACAGTCCACTCCGCCCCATGGAAAGTGCATCTGCTGTAACCAACTTGGAACACAGGCTTTCATAGAGAGTGTCCCCTTCAAACCAAGGACCAGATGACCGCGAACCCAGCCTTGTGTCTAGGGTACAATGTGAGTACGGGTGCCATGAATCCAGTCTTCATGTCGGCTGACAGGGAGAGGCTATGTTCAGCGGACCTTCGCCATGTTCACACACAGGACAGGCAATGATGAACATCGGTAAGCACCGCGGTGGAAGCCCAAGCGAAAATGCAGAACGACAAGCTGTTTCTGCTGGACAGTTTCAGGCCAGCATGGACCGGTTGGAGCACTTTTAGGCTTCCATACACTGCCAGGGCCAGGAGACCACAGACAGTACCCGAGGTGGGGCAGCGAGGGTGGAGGGCACAGGGACCCAACTCGGAGAGGCCGAAGGCGGCCGAAGGCGGGGTCTGAGTGTGCAGTGCAGCACTTACCTGACTTCACTGAGTGTCAGGGAATGCGTGAGGCGGATGACCGGGTCATGCAGTACATGCGCACCCAGCTGCCGAACAAGAGGGGGCTGAAGGGTGCAAGGCTTTGCATGGTAACACACTGCCAACTAGCCCTTTTGGGGCCCAGGAAGGGAGAAATTATTATTTGAATATGTGGGTGCTGCTGGCTCCTCTTTTATTGGGAAAGAACATACACGCACAAAAAACCTTCACCCGAGCCCTCCTATCAACTTGAAAGGAGTCGTCGTTAAACCATCTCCAGCTTCCCTTCATCCTTGGGTGGTCCACTCAGGTTTAATGCTTTCAGATGTCACTTGCCACCTGGCCTGGCAGCACCTGAAGCAGGCAGGGCTGACCCTCCTGCGACTGGTTCCACGACTGAGACTGTTGCCTGCGACAATCTAGCGGAAGTGGAGGTGACGAGCAGGCAGAGGAATCTGCCACTGGCGGGATGGGTGGAGGCAGAAGCGGGCTACCGGGGCAGGATGTGCTGCATGGCCTCGCCTACTTCCGGGGGCAGAGAACTCCTGGGCAAAGTTCTCTATCGCGTCGACCGAACAGCCCAACATGTGAAATGGGAGAGTCCAGAGATGGCGCTCTTGGACCACAAGGGTGGACCTCACCAGACTGAGACCTCACCCATCTCGGTGAGAGTTCACAGTCTAGGCTACCCTCGTGCATGTTCGAGTGCCTGGGGGGCCTAGTGGACCTGAAGCAATGGCATGCAGTGAGGAAGCAGCTTACCCACAGGCTTTGTAAGCCTTGCTCGCCAAAACCAAAGACTGTAAAAAATATGGACAAGGCGTCTGTGACGTCACCCATAGACTCTCTGAAGAACGCGTTTGAGGCTGTTTATGGGGGTATGGGCAGCGCCATACTGGAAAATACAAAATACTAAAGTTTCAGAAAGGATACAGAGGTGGTATGATGTGTTGTGTAAGATCATGGCCGAGACGTCAAATTCACTCGGCGCAGCTCGTTCTCAGCTGTCAAAGTTAACCGCCCTTATTTACATACATTTTATATCTAAATACATGATCTAAACTAACGAGTTAAAAAAAATTCACCCCCCTCACAGTTGTCAGGCACGCGGATTACAATAAAAGTCCATAAGACAAAACTGTAAACATATGAATTTATGCTGTGAAAACGGAGATTTTAACATGACGTCTATGGATATTTGCTCCCCTTTGGGACCGGCCTCTAGCGGATTTGAGATGCATTGCAGTTTATCGCACTTCCGGGTAGGCTTCATCTTTCAGATTCGAATGTTGCCGCTTGGCCAAAACGAATGAAGTACTTACAGGATTCGTCCGTTTAGAGGAGAGACGAAGAAACATCCTCACCAGAACGGATTAGTACTTGCAAGATTTGTCAGTCAGAGGAGAGACGAAGAAACCCCTCACCAGAACGGATGAGTACTTACAAGATTTGTCAGTTAGAGGAGAGACGAAGAAACCCCTCACCAGAACTGATGAGTACTTACAAGATTTGTCAGTTAGAGGGGAGACGAGGATCCCCTTCCATGAGGTGGTGGTCGCTGGACACAGCTGCCTCGCAACAGACCACTCCACTGGAGAGATAGCCTCGTAACCCTTCAATGCGCTCTTGTCAACTCCTCATGCACTTCAGGAAAGAAAGGTACTGGAGTGGTGGGCTGAGAACCAGACCGACCCCGCTCCAAGAAATCAATAATCTAACCGAGACGATGGACACGGTGGAGGGTTCCACTCTGAGCCATACGAGCCTCTGCGTTTCTTTAGCAAAGCTGCCACCTCTGGATCCGAACTCAGGCAACGCTGGTCTTCCAGAGGAAGGCAGTGCAGCAGAGTTGTCCTCTCCAGAGCCCAGCTCCCCTTCCGATGCTGCGATGGACATCCTGTCCTCTGGAGGGGCCCCGAACGAGACGAGAGATCCACCGGCTGCGGTGTAAGAGAGGAGTGAGGGATCCACGGGGTTTGCTGGGCAGATTACCCCTCACTGTAATCCTCAGGTCACCTAACCCAGACGGCACTCCAGGCTTCTTCTGGGAAGGTAAACACAGAAATTAGCTGGCTGTAAAAACAGCAGTTGATAGCTCAAAGCTTGCGACCACTGCCGCACTGCGCCGTGAGAAACCACCAGCACCGGGAGAGTCTTTCCAGAAGAACACCTACACATTGACTCGTTGAAAACAACAGCACTCTTCAGAGACATCAAAACGAATCGGCTAGCGAAAGGCAACTAGTGCGTGCATCCACTTCAGTATTCTTACCCCTGCCTCGGGTGTGTGATGCAAATCATGTACGCCAATTCTATTGGCTAAGTTTTCAATAGTACTTGAAGATGACAGGCTTGCTAGGCGTGATCCCAATCCGTCCACACGTCGAACTGCGTTCAACGTGACGACTGAAAGGTACCCAGAATATGAGAAGCCAGTTTGTGCAGAAACACCTGCTGGGTCTCATGAAAGCAAATGAAGGTTGTAGAAGATTTTAAAAACAAGCCACAGACGGTCAAAGTGAAGAAGTTGAGTAATTCATTGGAGAGCCATTCAGGACTCTGCTTGTCGAAGAGTTAAAGACAGACTCTCAACAGATGATGCTCTAACAAAACAAACAAAACCACCAGAGAAACGTTTCGGAATTGAAAACTAGAAAAGATGAATAACTTTATTTACTGCATTTCATTTGGATTAACTACCCTTACTGCATGTTTTACATCTTTCAATATTAGTTAAAGGTCGCAAAGCCTGAAGATGAGAGGCGTAATGGGTTTAAGCATTCACAACATTTTTAAACACACTGTCTTTTGCTTTTTCAGTCTCACACAAAGCGACAGCACTGTCTCATACTTTTAAAATCTCTCATAAAATTCTTTGCTGGTGCGAAGACCAATTTCTTATAGGACTAGAAATGAGTTAAAAGATGAAAGTGATTTCATAAAATGGATAATTTACATTTTGAATTGTTCTTCTGATGAAATTACTTTTTAAATCTATACAGACTATGAAGTGCAGAAATATTAAACATGGTTTCTTCAAAACAGACCTCAGTGAAGTGTAATATATTAGTGAACGTGTCGAAGACACTTCAACAGCTGCTCATCTCTTTCTCAAAGATGTTGAGATGTTTTATGTTCTGTAAGCTCTATCGTCATACTGAGATTCCCTCATACAGACACATTCAACATCAACTGAAAAACACTGAGATGGTTTGAGTGATTGGAGCCGTTGTTCAAGCATGTCTGAGAAACGGAATCGTCATGACAACGGCTATGATCACAAACTCTGAAGAGGAAAATACAAGTGCCATTATTGTCTCTCCTAATGTGCCTCTCGATCAGATCGTCCTGTGTCTCAACCTTAGAAGAACTCAATCTGATAAAGTTCAGTAGCTTTAAATTCAGAAAAAAGTCTAGCATAATATTATGTTTCAATATCAACATATGCTGGATATGACACGAATATGGAAATATAGAACATTTTTATTTCATTCAGTAACAGTTTATTAACGTACCCACATAAATAACAAATCTAATAAATGCAAAACAGGTTATTAAAAATACATCTGTCAAGTAACAGTATGACACCTTGCAAACGTCCAGTAAATATTTGTAATACGTACATTATATTTTAACTGCCTCAGTACCATAAAGTTCAGAAAGAACTAGAAGATATAAAAACTAAACCAAGTTTTACTCGCCAAACTGACCAATCATTTCAGTCGGAGGAATGACGTAAGTGTCTACTCACTGCTCCTAATGTGTGTGCACTAACTTGGATGTGTTAAATACAGAGGACAGATTCTAAGTATGTAAACTGTGCCTTTACATCACTTCACTTACCTTTCACTTTCACTTTAACAAATCATTGCTGCCCTCTACTGTACAGACATTGAAATGGAAAATTTAAAATATCAAAAGCATCTTCAGCATTTAAAAAATATTCACACAGGAGCACGTCAAACATCTTTTTCATAAACGCTTAACCGCATAATGGACCGTCATTGTTGCGATGTCGGTTTTTTAAGATGCTAAAACGAGTTGTTCAATGTTACACACATCATCTTAAAATGGTTTACATCTAAACTGTTGTCATTTGTGAACATGTGCCATAAATGCATTGCAAGGCCAAAATCCAATGAAGCACAAACAATACACAGATTAAAAATAAAAACAATAAGATTAACGTAACATTTTCATGATTTCAAGACATACTAAAATAGGCCACCAATTAATTTGAGGTTTTGATACATGACACGTCAAACTAGAAAACCTTTACATCTCGCCTGAATTAACCATGAAAAAGCCTCTATAGCAGAAACACTGGATTGAAAGCCTTCAATATTTAACCATATATATATATATATATATATATATATATATATATATATATATATATATATATATATATATATATATATATATATATATATATATATATACATACATATATTTAAAATATATATTTTTACTTTAAACAATTCCAGTTAGCATATTTACTTTAGAAGCCATACAAGCAATAATAACTTTAGTTTACTAACTAAACTAAAATAATAACTAAAACTGTCACTGAGAAAAATTACTATATGTACAACACTAAAACTAAATTTTAGTGAAAACTAAACTAAGTTGAATATAACAGAAATAAAAACTAAATTCAAAACTATAACCCTGCATGAAACAAATAACATAAAGGGATGGAGAAGAGGAAAGAAAGTTTAGAAATGGATATGTTCATTTTACAAAACAGTTAATGCAACAGAAACCCAATGTTGATTATGACTGGAAGTTGATGCTGAAACATGAATATGGTATAAAATCTGCAGCTAGATTCATCTCTGGGACTCTGATGGGCCGATTCTTCAAAAGTCTTCACACCCGTTACCTTTTCACGAGCCTCATCTCTCTAGATCTGCATTGGTTGTTTCTCCTGCTTGTTCCACAGAGAGTTTATCATCATCACCAGATCTCTGAATTCGTGGGTCAGAGAGGAAGAGCTCTCTGGATTCAATTCTGTTGTTGAAGAGCCTACAGACACACACACACACTGATATTAGACACTGAAACAAACACACACTCATGAACAGAATTCAGATTTATAGACATAATTTGTTCCAGTGTTTTAATTATTTTTAATGGATGATAAATTGTAGTGGATAGCAAAGGAAAAGCAGTAACAAAATGGCCTTGAATCAAAGAGAAAGCACTTCAACTCAGAGATCAGTTTTATTTTTGAGCCTCATGTTTGTTGCATACTATAAAACTTCAGCTCAAATAACTTCAGAAGGGAATGTGATTCTGTGATGTTCAGACACACACCTGACTGTCTTTATGTCACTGTTGAGACTGACGACACTGTAGATTCTCTGAGCCCCAGTGTCAGTGATGCTATTGCCACTAAAACTGCAGAACAAACAAACAAATCAGACAAAACGCTGAAATATTACATCATACTTCATACTTGTGTGTGTCTCAGTCACTCACTCGATGTTTTGTGCTTTGTGGAGGTTTGTGAGCAGCAGATCCAGGCTGGGATCAGTGAGACGACACTGACTCAGATCCAGGTCAGTCAGTCCTTCAGAATATTCCAGAATCAGCGGCCAGACCTCGACAGACCTGCGGCTCCAGAGGAGTCTGACTGAGGTCCACCTCGTCACCCAGAGCTCCAGAAAGAGACTCCGCGTCCTCACGACTCACATGAGCCAGAAACTGAAGCAGCAGAGGTTTATCACAGCTGAAACACACACAAAGAGAAATATCTATATTATATTTCTGTCTGTGTGTGTGTGAATGTAACCTGTGGATGTTTCTCACCAGAGTTTAACAGCATGTAACACTGGGAACAGCAGGTCCATTCCAGCTGTGTGAATCTCACAGTCCTGTAGGATCAGCTGTGTGTGTGTGTGTGTGTGAGCTCTCTGAATGACTGTGGTCATCACACGGCAGTCCTCAGTGGTCAGATGTAGAGTCTCAGAGGGTGTGTGTGTCGTCAGATCCAGAGCAGAACGGCAGGAGAAGTCCAGCTTGTGTTTCAGGACGGAGAGAAGAACTGAGGAAAACTCTTGCTGGACATCAGAGACACTGCAGCAGTGAAGCATCTTCAGTAACAGCAGCCTGTCAACACTGAACACACACACACACACATCATCATCAACACTGCAGCAGTGAAGCATCTTCAGTAACAGCAGCCTGTCAACACTGAACACACACACACCATCATCAACACTGCAGCAGTGAAGCATCTTCAGTAACAGCAGCCTGTCAACACTGAACACACACACACACACACACACACACACACACACACACACACACACACACACACACATATTAATTATAGATGTTCTTCAACATCTATAATTAATATGAGGTACTCTAGACTCCAGTGTGTGACGCTTCAGAAGGACTGATGAAGGAGGAACGCAGCCTTCGCATTGAGACGCCTCTCCAAAGTAAAGCAGCGAGACCTGATGCGGGACACATGTCTGAAGAGAGGCACAATGCTCTCCAGCTCTTCCTCTGGGATGGAGGTCCACAGCAGGTCAGTGAAACTGCAGTGCAGTGTTGCAGTGTGAAGCGCAGCGCCGCACAGTGGACAGAGTCCAGATCTCTGCTCTGCAGGCTGATGTAGTTTTGCACTGAACTCAACACACTGGACACACTCTCAACAGAGCGGCTCTCATAGATCTCTGTGATTACTGACAGCATGAAGACAGAGCTCATCCTGTACACACACACACACACACACATCATGATTAAAGATTGATCTTTTTATCACTTCTTACTCAGTTCAAGATTTTACTTCTTGAACAGCTTACTGTTTAAACTGAATCCTGTTCAGAAATGGCAGGATTTCTCTGATGTTGCACTGAATGTCGCTCTTTCTGAAGTTTACAGTGATTTGTTGAATTCTGTGCTGCAGAAAATAGTGAAGCTCTTCCCAGCTCAAGGAACAGGAAGTCAGATCTCCGCCCACTTTCTGCAGGAAGTGCTGAGTCAGTTCCTCTTCCTGGGCTTCATAAGACACATTCAACCAGCTTCTGGAGACTCTCCTCAGACACTCTACACACACATAATTAACTGATTTATCTCTATGCCATGATAAATATAAGGTCAAACACTGATGAAATGTGTCTTATTATACCTGAGAGTCACTGGGGTCTGGTGACACAGTAGGACACACAGAGAAACAGACGCCATCTTGCATTCAGTCAGGTTCAAACACTGGACAGTCCAGAGTCTCAGAAAGATGGACAAACTGCTCAGGACTCTGGACCACTTCCTCTCTGACAGCCGTTTACCATTCAGATCAAGTGTGAGTTCATCAACAGTGACGGGAGTCTGAACCCCTCATTGACCTCAACATCTGCACTATTCTCCACACCATATAAACACTCAGCCTAAAACACAAACACACACTGTAAATATTAGCAGGAACATTAATCAAGATCAACATTTGAAATGGTTATTAATAATCCCGTCTGTACCTGAGTGTGTGTATGTGTGTGATGTGTCTGAAGAGAAGTCTGGTTCCTCTTATAGAGATGGCTTTAGGTTTTCAGAGAGAGGTTGAGTGAGTCAGAAGAGAAGCGTAAGACTCGTCCCACAGACCTGCAGGATTCACTGGGTAAACGTCCTTCCAGACTGACGGAGGAGCCGAAGAAGCTCCAACAGTGAAGACATCAGCTCTGGATCCTGTCTGAGCTCAACCGCTTTAACTAAAGCTAACAAACACTCCTCAGAACAGCTGAAAAACACAATAAATACTGGATTAAAATGACTAGATCAATTAATATGACTCATTACAGTTGGACAAAGAAATGAACAATGCATTGTATTTCATGTGTAAAGAATCTAAAGACTCTTAGTGCCGGTTCACACAGAACGTGTTTCTCCATTCACTGCGCTTCTTGTCCATTGTTTTTCACTGTAATCATGTGCTAGACGGACGTGTGTGACCGTTGCGCTCGCGCCTCGCACAGACCCAGGGTTCCAGACTGCGACCAAATTGGTCGCATATGCGACCAGATTGGTCGCACTATGCGACCGTTTTTTGAGAATGTGCGAGATAAATTGTATGTGGTCGCATGTGTGCGAGTGGACGCTCGCGCAACAGAACGCCGTTATATCAGCTGCTGCAGTCTGAAACTTATGTTCAAAATGAACGAGTAGGCTACATCATGAATCCATTTTCCAAACCGTGTTTTCGATTTATCCTGAATCACTACGATACGCCTATAATAAGTGTTTATATTCTGACTGTTTTATTGAGGTCGACTCGGATGCGGAGTTGCCCAGTGCCTGCGTGACTCGCCATAGACATTAACGGAGAGAAGTAGCTCCAGCTACAGTGTTCTTCCGCAAGACACGTGCAGTTAATTTATCTGACGAACGTAGACGTCACGCGCATTGCACATCAGGGTCAAATTCAAGAATTAAGGCATATAAAAATGAAAATGTCTCACGAAACAGCGTGTCCCTTCCGACCGTTTTTTCAGCGTTTAGATGAGTGTAATCGCTCGACTGAGGAAAAAGAAAATGATTATAAAATGCAGAAGGTAAGGAGTGTGAGTTCTGATTTTTGTTACAACTAATGATGCCGAAAAATCTGTATTAGCTTATTATAATACTCTAATCTTTTTAAAATGCAATGTATCTCTCATTTAAATGTTTAATGATTTTTAAAAGATAGAAAGATGATGCTGATAGAAAGATAGAAAGATAGATAGATAGATAGATGTTCAAATGTAAATAGATAGATTGTATATAATTGAAATGTAAAATGCTTAAAATTACAGATTAAAATTACTGTCCAAAATCCATGAAAATCCTGAAATTTGGCAATGATAATTAATATATTACAGGTATAATGCCTTTGCTAGCTTTGGTCCATTAAAACCACTATTCATCAGCATGCATTGATTAATCCCATGGCATGTAGTAAAAAAAAAAAAAAAAGTGCGACCAAATCAAACGCTGGTGCGACCAACTGAGAAGTTGGTAGCACCAGTGCAACCAGTGGAAAAGTTAGTCTAGAGCCCTGAGACCCGTTCTACGAATTGCGTGACTATGACTATGTATGAATCTTTTTTGGCAAATTTAGAATGATTCACTTTGATTTCTAATGACATTGTATTAAATACTAGATAAAATGCTTTTTTCAGTTTTTTAATACCTTTGTCTTTTTAATACTTTCTATAAAAAATAAAACACTTAATATTGTTTATTGCATGAACAGAATCTTGGGAGGAACTTTAAATATATGTACAGTTCAAGTCACATGATGTTTGTTCACATATAGACCACAAGACATAATAAGAAGTCAATTTACACAAAAGATCCAGTTCATGTGTGTTGTAATGAATCTGAATGAGCAAAAGCTGCAAACACTCACTGATGCTCAAGACAACACATCAAGAGCCGGTGGGTGTAAACCTTTCAAAAGGAGGATTAGATCATTCTTATTTTATTTTAAACTTTATTTTTCTCTTACATATTTCCAGATGAGAAAATAAGAACAATTTTCCCCCAGTCACCCTGTGTAAATATTTACAGCCCCTGCATTTTATTTCCTTCTGGAGCGTCAGTAAATGTTTTCAGTGTGTAAATTATGACTTCTTCAAATCTGCAGTATCAGCCGGTTCTAGCAGTGAACTTTATAATGAACTTTACTTAATTCTTATAACGTAATTTATTGTTGATCAACATTATGTGCCCTGAAATGATCAACTTACATTTGAGACTATCTTTCTAAGCTCAGCAAAACAATGGACTCTATTCTTCAATTTATCAATTATAAACTCTAAAAGAGATGAAAATGATTTGAAGTTGTTAATATCTCAATGATTTGTGTCAAAATACTACATTACATAGCCTACAGTTATATTCAGACGAAGCATTTCTATTATTTTGATTATACCAGACAATGGAAAAAAATGTGGTTCAACGGTCGAGGACAGATTCTTTACCTTTTATTTTGTTCAACTTGATTTTTTAATATTAATTGCAGTTTTTTTTAAATAGTTCTTGGTTTAAAAAAAAATCTAAACTGTGTTCTTACTGATTGTAATATAGTATTTTACATTTAGATGTGTGCATTGAATCAAAACTTTCACTTGCTTTATTGAACATCAACATAAATTAGCTTTGTATTTAAAGCTATTTAAACAAAATAAATGTTCTCATCAATGCCTTCCTAAAACATGTTTAATGATGAAAAAATAAATAACATCATGAATATCAATGCCTGAGTCTCTGAGGGTTAAATCAACAATCAAAAGCATGTAAGTTCAGTTACCTCAGCTGTGAGATGTAGGACAGACACTGAAGGAAACTCTTCATTTCACTCTCTTCCTCTGAACATCCTCTCAGCTCTACTGGTTTCTTCTCTGTCTGGAGTTTCAGCACTTCCAGGAGGACGGAGGTCTTTCTCTGTGAGAGATCTATGATCCAGACATCAGGAGACTGGAAAACTGACTGTAATGCTGGAATGAAACTCCTGCCAGTTTGAGTCTCATAGTTCTTCATATGTGAGTAAAGATAAAGTAGGAAATCACTCTGATAAACAGGATCATAATATTCCCACTCTTGATCAAAAGGGAAGGTTTTGTAACTGCACACAGACGACAGCAGAGTAGAGAATCTTATTCCTGTAACTGTGACATTTTCACCTGCAGCAACACTGAGATTCAGCAGGAGTTTCACTGCAGACTTCTTCATTTCTTCAATCATCATCGAAACCAAAACCTGATCAAATACAGAGAACCAAAAATCTCATTAATTTATGACAACATACAGCATTTATAAATCAACTATATAGTACACAAAAACAAGTATAAGAAGAAATATAACAGCAACATTTATATAAGAGGACAGAATCTAATGACATTTATTACACTTTTTCCAAGTTCCATATACAGTATAACGCTAGTTAGGGTTTATTGAACCAGTCAGTTTAATTTTCCTGACTATTTTCCAGCTTCTCTGTGACCCTTAGAAATAAATCATTTTTCAATCAATTGTTACACATTTTTTCATCCAAAGGTAAATACAAAAAAAAAATTTATGATCCATTTAATACACAAAGACCTTCTCCAGCTTCTTTAAACACATTGAGCAAAAGGCTGTACAATATCTTACCTCAGCTGTGAGATGTAGGACAGACACTGAAGGAAACTCTTCATTTCACTCTCTTCCTCTGAACATCCTCTCAGCTCTACTGGTTTCTTCTCTGTCTGGAGTTTCAGCACTTCCAGGAGGACGGAGGTCTTTCTCTGTGAGAGATCTATGATCCAGACATCAGGAGACTGGAAAACTGACTGTAATGCTGGAAGGAAACTCCTGCCTGTTTGAGTCTCATAGTTCTTCACATGTGAGCAAAGATCCAGCAGGAAATCACTCTGTTTAATTCTGTCAGTCCATTGATAAGGAAAAGATGTGTAGGTGGAGACTGATGATAACAGTTTCAGCATCTGCTCTCCTGTCTGTGTCTCAGTCTCTGCTGCTTTAGTGAAGAGTCTCAGGAAGAAACTGCACTGCAAGACTGATATTCATATAGTCAAACCTGTTTCCAAAAGAAACAAAAATACTATAAACAGACATAAATGATCACAGAACTCAGTAACAAAAGACAAAAACTCAGAAATTCGATTTATGCTTTAAAGCAAATTCCAGCTTTCTTTGCTATAAACAGTTTAAAATGTGCATTGAATAAAAAGAAAATATATATACTGTATATATATATATATATTTTCATTATCAATATATAAAATATATATATATATATATATATATATATATATATATATATATATATATAAAAATATATATATATGTATATACTGTATAAATATATATATATATATATATATATATATATATATATATATATATATATATATATATATATATATATATATATATATATAAAATCTAAAATTGTAAAAAATAAAAATAAAAAAAAGATTTGAAATTATTATAAAACAGATCTTTCTCATAATCATGATGAAGATACAGTGAAGTGATACTGATCGAGAAGTAGGTACAGTAAGCTAATATCCAAAAGTTCAGTTACCTCAGCTGTGAGATGTAGGACAGACACTGAAGGAAACTCTTCATTTCACTCTCTTCCTCTGAACATCCTCTCAGCTCTACTGGTTTCTTCTCTGTCTGGAGTTTCAGCACTTCCAGGAGGACGGAGGTCTTTCTCTGTGAGAGATCTATGATCCAGACATCAGGAGACTGGAAAACTGACTGTAATGCTGGAAGGAAACTCCTGCCTGTTTGAGTCTCATAGTTCTTCACATGTGAGTAAAGATCCAGCAGGAAATCACTCTGTTTAATTCTGTCAGTCCTTTGATAAGGAAAAGATGTGTAGGTGACAGACTGATGATAACAGTTTCAGCATCTGCTCTCCTGTCTGTGTCTCAGTCTCTGCTGCTTTAGTGAAGAGTCTCAGAAGAAATCTGTTTTGAACACTTTCATTCAGATTAGAGAATCTGTAACAAAATGGAAATGAGAAATGTGAATAAATAGAGACATCACAGAACTTATTATAGCTATGACTTGACTAAATAAGACAAATTATAATAATGTGTTGTTTGTTTCCTGTTTTCAGCTCACATTGTTGTAAATAGTGTTAGTCACTAAATACTGACACCGTTATTAACACTTTATATTTACATTACATTTAATCATTTAGCAGACGCTTATCCAAAGCAGGCCTACTATGATATTAGAGTCCATATAATAAAAGATAAATGAATTTCAAACCTAAAACAAACATATTTTTATTCAAAGATCAACAGTCTGTCATTAGTCTTTAGTCTGCCACAAAAAACAACAACATTGAAATCATGAACTCAAATGTCATTGAGAAAAAAAAAACATGACTGTTGTAAGAGTGTGTAAATCAGACCTTTCAGGCTACAGCCATTCATATTTTTGAATGAAAATGAGCTTATCAGTGCAGATCTAAATTCACGACTACGGTATCTTTGTAGAACTTCAAAAAAAGAAACAATGCAGCAGCCAATGAGCAGCCGGCGGGACTGAAGGACGACTCGAACCTCCACGGACAGTTTGTCATGTTTTATCAGACTACTCAAGATTTTGCTTTAGTGTAATTTTCGGGACAATTAGGGCCGGATTTGGGACAACAGCTTAGATTTCGGGCTATCCCGAATTTTTTGGGAAGTCTGGTCACCCACTTGCAAGTTTCTGGATGGCACGTAAGTCTGGAGTAATGAGTTTAGGTAAAAGGGAGCAGAGCCGGTGGTTGTTCTAGGCAAGCATCAGTGCCTTGAATTGACCCTTCGCTGAGCCACGCCCGAAAACCGCCACTGGCCAATCATGTCTTAGCAACCGTAACTATGCGCGGGAGGTCTGGCAAGCTTTCGAACGGGGAAACACGCTGAAGCATTGTGCTTATGGATTGTGCAAATCTGATACTGGTATCGTAAAGTTTGGACAGGGGAGATGAATTGTTTTCCTTCCAGAAAATCTAAAAGCCAAGGGGGAGAAATGATTGGCGTGATCTAGAATCTATGACCCATTCACAACTACTGGTAAATGTCGACATGCTTAACAAGAACACCTATTGCTTGGAAATGAAGAGTTTGGTTCCAAAACGCTATAAATCCATTTTGATGAATTTGAGTAAAACTGTGTTTCTTTGAGCAAGAAAATGGGAAGATGACGACCACTATTTTCTGTTTTTAAATGTTCACATAGCAATTGTAGATTATAATATCGAGTAGAAAATTAAATCCAGGTTTTGATTTTCAAAGATTTATTATAAAAAAACAGATTGTTTTTTTTCCAAAATGCAATAAATCCATTTTTTTTTCAAAATGCAATTAATCAAAATAAAATTGTATACACATTGCATTTCTTGTAAATCTGATTGCTTTAATATAACAATATTTGTTAACACTTTAAGGGTACATGTCATGAATTATCATGAATTCATGGATAAATGAATCATGCATGAATTATGCATTCATTCATACATTAATATCAATCAGTAACTAACAACGTTTTTAACAGTTCAATGTTTTTCATTCATGACTTCATGGATGAACAATACCTTAATTAAAACATTAAAGGAGCTGTATGTAAGATTGTGGCCAAAACTGGTACTGCAATAACATTCAAAATACCGTAGAGCAGTGTATCCCCTTCCCCGAACTCGAGGTTGCCAGATAGGCGGCAGGATCCAACATTTTTTTTATCCGACACATTTGTCACGGCTGACTGATTAGATCGGATGGAGGGTGGAAGCATCAGTACCAAAACACAACATGACAACATCAACATCAGTTGAGGGCTGCAACTTTACTTTTTAAATGACAATATCCTGGCTGGACTACTGTTGTCAGTGATAAGTATTTGAAATGAACATGATTTCTTAATGTCTAGTGATATATCAGGGCCATTTTATGATTATTTTAAAAAATTTCTTACATACAGCTCCTTTA
>JAQIUQ010000918.1:0-14532 GCA_030378365.1 Hybognathus amarus | reverse complement strand
AAACCTGATCCAGATACTGTAGCTAGAGAGGTCTTTATTGAGCTGAAGAGAGCACGCGTCACTCCTCTCCTCACAAAACTGCACTGGTTACCAGTTGCTGCTCTCATCAAATTCAAGGCACTGATGCTTGCCTACAGAACAACCACCGGCTCTGCTCCCTTTTACCTAAACTCATTACTCCAGACTTACGTGCCATCCAGAACTTGCAAGTGGGTGATCAGACTTCCCAAAAAATTTGTGACAGCCCGAAATCTAAGCTGTTGTCCCAAATCCGGCCCTAATTGTCCCGAAAATTACACTAAAGCAAAATCTTGAGTAGTCTGATAAAACATGACAAACTGTCCGTGAGAGGTCGAGTCGTCCTTCAGTCCCGCCGGCTGCTCATTGGCTGCTGCATTGTTTCTTTTTTTGAAGTTCTACAAAGATACCGTAGTCGTGAATTTAGATCTGCACTGATAAGCTCATTTTCATTCAAAAATATGAATGGCTGTAGCCTGAAAGGTCTGATTTACACACTCTTACAACAGTCATGTTTTTTTTTTCTCAATGACATTTGAGTTCATGATTTCAATGTTGTTGTTTTTTGTGGCAGACTAAAGACTAATGACAGACTGTTGATCTTTGAATAAAAATATGTTTGTTTTAGGTTTGAAATTCATTTATCTTTTATTATATGGACTCTAATATCATAGTAGGCCTGCTTTGGATAAGCGTCTGCTAAATGATTAAATGTAATGTAAATATAAAGTGTTAATAACGGTGTCAGTATTTAGTGACTAACACTATTTACAACAATGTGAGCTGAAAACAGGAAACAAACAACACATTATTGTAATTTGTCTTATTTAGTCAAGTCATAGCTATAATAAGTTCTGTGATGTCTCTATTTATTCACATTTCTCATTTCCATTTTGTTACAGATTCTCTAATCTGAATGAAAGTGTTCAAAACAGATTTCTTCTGAGACTCTTCACTAAAGCAGCAGAGACTGAGACACAGACAGGAGAGCAGATGCTGAAACTGTTATCATCAGTCTGTCACCTACACATCTTTTCCTTATCAAAGGACTGACAGAATTAAACAGAGTGATTTCCTGCTGGATCTTTACTCACATGTGAAGAACTATGAGACTCAAACAGGCAGGAGTTTCCTTCCAGCATTACAGTCAGTTTTCCAGTCTCCTGATGTCTGGATCATAGATCTCTCACAGAGAAAGACCTCCGTCCTCCTGGAAGTGCTGAAACTCCAGACAGAGAAGAAACCAGTAGAGCTGAGAGGATGTTCAGAGGAAGAGAGTGAAATGAAGAGTTTCCTTCAGTGTCTGTCCTACATCTCACAGCTGAGGTAACTGAACTTACATGCTTTTGATTGTTGATTTAACCCTCAGAGACCCAGGCATTGATATTCATGATGTTATTTATTTTTTCATCATCAAGCATTGTTTAGGAAGGCATTGATGAGAACATTTACTTTGTTTATCTATTTTTTTGGATTGGGGTTTAATTTAGAAATACATTGTTAATTTACTAAGTTCAGTTTTAATACAGAAAGTGAAAGTTTTGAATTCACAACACAATTCAATGCACACATCTATATGTAAAATACTATATTAAAATCAGGAAAGACCGATTCAGTCCTTAAAACATTTAGAAATTTGACTATTTAAAACCAAGAACTATTTAAAAATAAAACTGAAATAAAAAAATGAAGTTTAACAAAATAAGAGATAAAGATTCTGTTCACGATTGTTGAATCAAAAAGCTTCTTTCTCCTTTTGTCACTTTCAATCTGAAAGTACAATTTTCTCCATTAATTGTTTGGTTTTAGCAGTTTTTTCAATTGTCTGGTATTATCAAAAATAATAGAAATGCTCTCCTCTGAATATAACTATAGGCTATGTAATGTAGTAATTTAATACAAATCATTGAGACATTAACAACTTTACACAGCATAGAAAAGTTTATAATTGATAAATTGAATTGAGTCCATTGTTTTGCTGAGATTAGAAAAATAGTCTCAAATTTAAGTTGATCATTTCAGGGCACATAATGTTGTTCAATAATTAAACACTTTAAGAGTTAAATAAAGAAAGTAAGATGGTAAATACTTTTTCAAATGTATTTGGTGAAAATGGATTCATTATAAAGTTCACTGCTAGAACTGTCTGATCCTGCAGATTTGCCTTATACAACATTAGGAGGATCAGGCTCTTCCTATCAGAGCACACTACACAACTCCTTGTCCAATGCTTGTTCTGTCCAGACTGGACTATTGTAATCAGGGCTTGACATTCACTTTTTTGCTCACTAGCCAATTTGGCTAGTGGTTTTCCAAAATTACTAGCCACGCAGCATTTTTTGGTAGCCACATTTATGTTGTTGGAAAATTACGTTTATATGTTTAAAGTTGACAAAGGGGTTTAAAACGTGCTAAAATGTACTAATATTATCATTAGCTCTGGTAAGGTTGTAAAGCTCCTTTTTTGAAAACATGAAAATGAAATTACTGCATCATTTTTTTTACAGCAGTAAACACGGTAATACAGAGTAGAGCAATTATCTGCATTAGAAACAATGAGCAAAGAATAAAATTATTTTTTCTAAGAAAAAATCCACAATTAAGGCAACAGGATTACAACTTCATATGGGCCTATATGACAGTTTGGGGACTTTGAATTGATTGTTTTGCATTATACCCAGGGGGCAAAACACCCGTTTTTTAGGAAATCAGACATGGGCTGCTGTAAAAGGTTGTCATATAAAAATGAAATCTATGATGTCTGAGGATCACAACCTGGGTGGACAACCCGGTGAACAAGCTGCTGGAAACTTGTAATTAGGGTCAAAACAATGCTACCTCAAATTCTGCTTTAACTCCCTGGAATCACCCAAACATGCTAAAAAGGTTTGATCATAGTCATGAATCCTGAGCCATATCTCCCTGATACTTTATGCTAGAAACAAACTGAGCACATCTTTCAAAAGAGTGGAAATTAAGCTTTCATCTGATGCATTGACTGTACATGTAATTAGAAAGTAAGAGTGAACAATGCCTCTTAATTCATAGGTAGGCAAAAAAAAAAAAAAATATTGAACATTCCATTTGTAATCGGTAGCATTCTTTACCCTTTGTTGTTGTTAAAATAAACTAATTACCATGTGAAGTTAACTTTTACTAGATGAAATCATATTTTGATCATTTTCACTAACCATACAGTACCTATGGTCCATAACACATTTAGAGGGAATTCAATTTCAAGCCTATAATAGCCTGTCAATTCAAACAAGTTCCAAGAAAGTTGTTCACCATTAACTGATGTTTATGTATGTACAGTATATAGTTTGCATATTTTTGCAATATATATTATTTGTATTGCAATGTCTAGTATTTGTAATATTATTTCACAAGTGGGATAGCTTTATTCTATCAAAAAAAAAAGGATTTGAGGATTTTCGGGTTAGGCTGGTTACTGTTCAATCCATGTGTTTGGAGTGTGAGACAAAGGTACTGACAACTACAGTAAATGTTGAAATACTAAAACACACAGGAATCATGTGTGGAGTAGTTTTAAAAGTATTTAATGATTAAAACTGTTACATTAAGTAGCAATTTGTAAAAAATAATAACAGCAATTAGAAGCTGCAAGCAGCATTTAGCGGGGTTCAAGCAGTTAAGGCCTTTAAGGCCTTTAAGCACAAAAGCATCAAAAGACATTAAGTTTTATGTAGCAAGCATTATTTACCATGATATTTTTATATTAAAAATATTTCAATAGGATTTTTCATGATTTACCATGTTCCAGTATGATTTACCATGAATCTAACATGATTTTCCATAGTTTACCTTGATATACCATGTTATAGGATGGTTTACCACAATATAGCAAGTGAAAAGACTATTAAAAAGATGAGTGGCCAGCAGAGTGCAGTAGAAGACCACTTATTGGCTCACTTATAATATGAATGCATGTTCTACCACAATTCATCATAAATTACCACATTGCTTGCATTGATGTGAAGTGTGATTACCAATGAACTGACACACTCTGACAAAATATGAATGTGTTATAATAGTAATTGAAAAGATTTCCTTTCTAATCTCTTTCAACTCCATTTCGCTTTTTCAATGAGACTCTGCCACTTCACCATGCACGACTCACCTGTTGCCTATAAATTGATTGTGAACCCTTTGGCTCATTCTTTACACTCTTTACTGGCACTCTGATGCATAACTGTGTGTGTGTCTTCATGAATTACGTGAGTCCATCTATCAATTTGATTGTGTTTATATTTTTTATGCCTTTTTATGATTTATTGTCACTGACAGCCTGTGCACTGCTAATTGATTAATTTGTTTGCCAAACATGTGCCCTGACCCATGTGGAAAGATTGTTTGTTTGAATGATGTTTTACAGCCTGTTTTATTGTGATTAGTACTCACATCTTTGATTAGTACTCACATCGAAAATTACAGATTTACCATGTTCCTATAGATTTACAATAGTGATTTACCACTTGGATGGTTTACCAATGACTATTAGTAAGTAGAGTGACCAGCAGATGGCAGTTGAAGACAACTTATTTATTGTGAAAATCTGTTTTATGCAATATGAGCATTTCACATATTTCTTTGCAATGTAATAATATAAAATTAATAAAGAAAATGCTTAAAGCATTTGTTTGTTAGCCAATGCTGAAAGCTGATAAAGAGATTAAAAATGTCTAATGCTGCTGCTTTAACAGTGCTGTTAAAGCCTTCTTATACAATATGCCATGTTTTTCATATTTAATCTACACATACTCATTCTACAGACATTTTGAACAATGACTAAACAGCAGAGGGCAGTAAAACACCACTCACTGGTTTAATAGACCATCATATTGATATCATCTTCACCTTTTTAACTGTTATATAGGCATATTTTGTCCGATCTGTCTGAAAATGTTCATGATTATTTGATGTCACATGTTGTGATTTGTTTTTAAGAAGATTTGATCATTCATTGAAGATCAATGCTTTCAGGGACACTGAAAGTGTAATAATAGATGGCTTTAACACAGTACATGTTTAAGCCATCCTATTATAGCCATCCACATGAAGTAGTTCAACTTTTTCTTACAATTATTGATCTAGAGAGTCCAGAAAATTGTACTGCACTGGTTTTAACATTATGATATGATCAGAGATGTACACACACACCTTTGGGATAGAATGAGTGTTTGTAGATTACAGATGTGAATCCAATGTGACAGTTGTCATAGGACTTTTTGACTAAATGTGATTGTAAATGTTAAATTGGTGAATTGATAGTCATAATATGAATTGTACATGACAAATGACTATTTTGAACAGCAGGGGGCAGTAAAACTCCACTTATTGGCTTAATAGACCATCATGTTCATATAATTTTGACCTTTTTAACTGTTATATAGGCATATTTTGTCCAATCTGTCTGAAAATGTTCATGATTATTTATACTAATGTGCCACATGTTCTCACTTGTTTTTAACAAGATCTTAGCATTCGTTGAAGAAAAAGAGGCTTTTGAGGACACTCAGTCAAGGTCACAAATTGAAGTGACCCTATTATAGCCATCAGAATGTAGAAGTTTAACCTTTTCTAATAATTATTGCTCTAGAGAGTCCAGATAACTGTACTGCACTGGTTTTGAACGTTAAGATATGAAAATTAGATGATCTTAGATGGAACACACCATTCACAGTCAGCAATGGCAATTTACCATAGGGAATACATTGTTTTTAACATTTTTAACAGTTATAGCGCCACCTATACTCCGATCTCCATGAAACTTTGCATGCTTGTTAATGATGTCATGACACATATGCTCATCAATTTTTGTGAAGTTCTGAGTTTTCCTTTAGGATTTATAGGCTTTTGGGTGCATTTTTTCACGCCCCCTTTTGTAAATTACCATGCTATAGCAAAACAAATGACAAAGTTAAACTTTTTTTTGATAATTATTGATCTAGAGAGTCTAAAGAATTGTCCTAGACTGGTCTAGTTCCAATCGGGCAAAAAACCAGGGACTAGTTCGCAAAAGTAGGTTTTTCACATATTCGTGAATATTTAATGAACGATTTGATTGACAGCAATGGTTCTTGAGGCAAAGTTGTTCATCAAGAGGAGATCTATCCAATGATATGCATATTGTGGGATATGTGCAACACCACGTGATTACAGAGCCATAAAACTCGTTAGCGCCAACTAGTGGCCGATTTCTTTCAAAATTCTTACAGACCTCTAGGGCCATGAGTCGAACATGCCCAACGAGTTTCGTTCCGAATCGGACTTCGTTAACCTTGTCCCATAGGTGCTCAAACTTCATTGGCCAATGGCGGCCATGTTTTTTGAGATACGCCAATGTCCTCTTACACGTACATGGGGCCTTGGTCCAAGACACTGCATACCAATTTTCAAGTCAATCGGACTAACGTTCAGGTGGTAATATGTTTTTTTCATGTTATAGCGCCACCTAGTGTTCAATCGTCGCGATTTTTTTACTATGACCTCAAATTGAACTCATACACATGTGTACCGAGTTTGGTGAAAGATAGCTCGTTTACTTCTCGAGTTATAGCCATTTTAGTAAAATAGGCTCCTCCCACAACGTTTATTTTGCGCCCCCTAACAACCGGAAATAGAAATTTCCACATTTTTTTGATAATTATTGATCTTCAGACTCCAGAGAACATTTCTGCACTGGTTTGGTTCCGATCGGGCAAAAAACCAGGGACTAGTTCGCAAAAGTAGTTTTTCGAACAAAATTCAAAATGGCGGAAAATCTATCATGGCGGAAATGAAATCGGAGATATACGTTTTTTTCGTCAGGTGAAGAGCTTTCCAATGATATAAGACACTTGAGTGTACGACTTACGGTCTAGGAGTTATGAGCCGTTTCGCGCAATTGGTTATTATAGCGCCACCTATGGGCCAATCGGGCTCATAATTTGATAACCTCTCCTCGATTTTTGTACTACCAGTTGACAAAGTTTCAGAGCTCCAGCACTTACGGTTTGGTCTGCACGATGCGTTTCTAGGGGAGAATAATAATAATAATAATAATAATAATAATAATAAAAATCAGTACAATTACAATAGGGTTTCAGCACTTCGTGTCTTGAACCCCTAATTAATGAAACAGACAAACAGATTACAATTCAGGGTGATAACTAATTTCTGTTATAATGTTTATACAATTTATTTAGCTGTTTTCGGATCTGCTCTAGTGTTTCAGCATGCTGTATACTATTACATTTGGTTGCCAACCCCTGGCAAAGGCATCCTATGTAGCATGGAATTGCCCTCTTTGCACAGGAGCAGTTCTTCTGACAACCTTTAACACAATCACATGATATTACCATGGCCAATGACACAGGCCAGGCTAGCTGTGTAGATGGAATTGGAACTTCAACTGCTTGGCCCTCACCCAGAGACCATCCAAAATTCCTGAAGGGGGGAATTTCTGGCTTGGCAATATGTGCATTCTTGTCAATTATGGTTGCCAGAGCTGCCCGTTTAAGGTGGAAGAGAAATGCGTTTTCAGTCGGAGGAAGTAGCTTTAAGAGTGTTGATTTGTTGTTCAAGAACTTGTATGCTCTCAGTGTCCCCAGATCAGAATCTTCAAAGTGATCAGCTGAGGATGTATACACATCTATGATGAGGCCTCGTGCCTGGTGAAGCAGGTCATCAGTTATGTCATCAGTTGTGTTTTGACCAAACTCTTCAAGTGCAGGTATGTCCATTCTCATGCTGCTTTTGAACCAAGACTTCTTACCAGTGAAATAAGGATAACTAGTTGTTATCTCTTCCACTAAGACTGTGGACAAACAGCAAAGCACAGCATAGTGAAGGTCCCAGCTGCTGCTACCATTTCATGTATGGGCAGATAGGCATTCTGCATTGTTCTCACCCACAGCTCTGGGAGAGTACTGAGGTATGTTGAACCATAGAACAGGCACATGACAATGATGTCTGTGTCATTGGCATGGATGACAACTCTGCCAACTCCTTCATTCTGGACACTGTAGAGGGTGTGGAGTATTATCCTTGTGTCTGCATCCTTCTGTGTGGACTCAAGAACAGGAACATCCCTGACAGAACCATCTGCAAGCACAACGGTCTTTGTCTCTTCTCTTAAATCCACCACCCAGGTAGATACGAGTCAGGCCAATAGGAGGCTTGAGTTGTTCATGCTCACACCACCTCTCACAGAGGAATTGAAGGAGATTTGCTTTATTGGCTGATACAGAAAAAAAACTCTGGATCATCATGTGGATCTAGAGCTGTGAACTGCTCACTAACTTCATATACTTTGGCAGATTTTGGTGTGTACCTCTGGCTTTGCTCAGCAGACTTAAGGCTTGGTCCACTGTATCTGTCACAACAGAAGTGTATAATCTCAGTGCCAGCAGGTACATCATTCATCAGCATTTTTTTATATCTATCAGCAATGTGTCCAAATGTTTCACCTTTGTGAAAAGACCAGTGGCATATGGCACACATAGCGTTGATGACAACGGATGTTTTTCTGTCACTTTGAGGCAGATCAGGAATGATGGTCATCTGGGGCCCCGTTTCAATAAGGAGGTTCAACTAACTCTGAGCTTAAAGCTTGAACTTTGAGTTGACTTACCCTGAGATGGGAAACTCTGAGTTTTCGGTTTCAGAACAGCTGCTAAATGAGTTAGTTCAATCAACTCTGAGTTGACTGACTCTGAGTTAAGCGCGTGCACCACAACTATAAAAAGCCATTATCAATGGAGCGTACAGATTACGAGCTCACCATGGCAACAGCGCCAGACAAAAGAGGTGTTGGGGTGTAATTAATTACCAAGTAATCTCAAATATTGTAATTTAATTAAAGGGATTTCTCGTAATTCTTCTGTAATTTAAAATAAAATAGGCTACTGCATAAACTATAGACCAATTCAGTATAAAACAATAGTGGATTTAACATACATTTTAAAAGGTTTATTTTTTATGTAACCTTCTCCCTCTGACACACTTTGATCAATTCAAGAATAATTCATGTAATTGTATATTGTTAATTTGAAAGCATTAAAAGTGCCGTTTCTTGTCTCTCCTCTGTATTAATCAAGTGGTTCAGGTTGATAATAGGATTTAGAATATGTAGACCAATAACTTTCTAGAGATAGTAATTATTACATTAATCTAACTACACCGTTGAAGATGTCATTTGTTGTTAATAATTCATAACTCATTTTAAGAGTAACTTACTGTTATATCAGAGGTGAAACTGGAAGAATGTTATTCAACCTAAAGTAGGCTACTATTACTTTAATTTTTTACTTTAGTAAGGAAAAATACCAGTCTAAAAATCTACTCAAGTAAAAAGTAGTTAATTTAAAACATGAGTAAAAATTGCGGAGTAACTTGTTTAACAGTGGGGGTGGGGTGGGGAACTCCCCCATGTGGAGAGAGTTTCACAGTATGAGAACCGTCTCAGAAAATATCATGGTTTATGGTATTAAACAATTATTAAATATATAAACTGCATTATTAAATTACGGTTCTTATTATCATCAGTTAAAATGACAGTTAAAAATAAATTAAACATTTGTTCAATAAAACGTATGTAATCAGCTAACTTAAATAATTGATTAGGGAATAAGATTAACATCTTATTTTTATCATTTATAACTTATTAAATTATTTTTGAAAAATAATTTAGTTCTATTAAATGTTTTTTTTATTCCTATTTTGTTAACTGATTTAATAGAAATATATTATCAAAAACGGTGGTAATCAAATACAAATTTTGCAAATGTTTTAATCCTTTTATTTTTTGGCAAAGTGCTGCAAAACAGATTTGAGTCCAATTAAACCATGGACAAACAATATATATACGTGTATGTCTTAAAGAATGTATAAATATATTTTAGTATTATTGTTGGTGTTTATACAGCACTTCTTCTTTAAAAAGGGGAGGAGACCGCAATAAACTGGGTTTACTGAAGAAAACCTGCTTCCGACCAGGTTAGGTTTACAGAGTAAGTTACCATGGTAACCTGACTCTGAGTATAAGTTACCTCTCTTTTCAGAAACGGGCTTGACTTACTCTGCTTTCTCGGGGTTGATATACCCCCCTTTCCTGAAACGGAAAACCCAGAGTTGAGTTTCCCTCATTTCAGGGTTAACTGAGTTTTCTTTAACTCTTTAACAGAGTTTTCACTTAACCTCCTTTTTTGAAACAGGCCCCTGGTCTCCCTCTTTCAGGATCTTCAATACTGCACTCATGTTTGCCAATAAAGTCAATAATGTTGAGTTCTCCACCACTGGCAATGATCTGTGTCATACGCAGAAGGACAGTAACTTCTTGGCTCTTGCCAAGTGCTGAAGATTTTCCACCAGATGTCTTTATTTTTACAATATTTACTCGGACAATGCTTGTAGACCCAATTCCTTCACATGTGTTAAGTTAACAGATCATTGCCAGTGGTTGAGAACTCAACATCATTGACTTTATTGGCAAACATGAGTGCAGTGACTTTCCCCCATCCCTCTTCCAGGAAGATGGCAGTATGAGGACTGGTACCAAGGCGAGCTTAGTGAAGATCCTGAAAGAGGAGACCAGAGTGACCATCATTCCTGATCTGCCTCAAATGATCTTCACTAAGCTCGCCTTGGTACCAGTCCAGTCAATAATGTTGAGTTCTCCACCACTGGCAATGATCTGTTAACACATGTGAAGGAAAAACATCAGTTGTCAGACACTATGTGTGCCATACGCCACTGGTCTTTTCACAAAGGTGAAACATTTGGACACATTGCTGGTAGATATTAAAAAATGCTGATGAATGATGTACCTGCTGGCACTGAGATTATACACTTCTGTTGTGACAGATACAGTGGACCAAGCCTTAAGTCTGCTGAGCAAAGCCGGAGGTACACACCAAAATCAAAAACCAATAAAGCAAATCTCCTTCAATTCCTCTGTGAGAGGTGGTGTGAGCATGAACAACTCAAGCCTCCTATTGGCCTGACTCGTGATCTACCTGGGTGGTGCACTTGAAGAGTTTGGTCAAAACACAACTGATGACATAACTGATGACCTGCTTCACCAGGCACGAGGCCTCATCATAGATGTGTATACATCCTCAGCTGATCACTTTGAAGATTCTGATCAGGGGACACTGAGAGCATACAAGTTCTTGAACAACAAATCAACACTCTTAAAGCTACTTCCTCCGACTGAAAACACATTTCTCTTCCACCTTAAACGGGCAGCTCTGGCAACCATAATTGACAAGAATGCACATATTGCCAAGCCAGAAATTCCCCCCTTCAGGAATTTTGGATGGTCTCTGGGTGAGGGCCAAGCAGTTGAAGTTCCAATTCCATCTACACAGCTAGCCTGGCCTGTGTCATTGGCCATGGTAATATCATGTGATTGTGTTAAAGGTTGTCAGAAGAACTGCTCCTGTGCAAAGAGGGCAATTCCATGCTACATAGGATGCCTTTGCCAGGGGTTGGCAACCAAATGTAATAGTATACAGCATGCTGAAACACTAGAGACAGCGAGCAGCATCTCGAAAACAGCTAAACAAATTGTATAAACATTATAACAGAAATTAGTTATCACCCTGAATTGTAATCTGTTTGTCTGTTTCATTAATTATTATTATTATTTTTTACAAATTGCTACTTAATGTAACAGTTTTAATCATTAAATACTTTTAAAACTACTCCACACATGATTCCTGTGTGTTTTAGTATTTCAACATTTACTGCAGTTGTCCGTACCTTTGTCTCACACTCCCTTTTTTTTTTGATAGAATAAAGCAATCCCACTTGTGAAATAATATTACAAATACTAGACATTGCAATACAAATAATATATATTGCAAAAATATGCAAACTATATACTGTACATACATAAACATCAGTTAATGGTGAACAACTTTCTTGGAACTTGTTTGAATTGACAGGCTATTCTAGGCTTGAAATTGAATTCCCTCTAAATGTGTTATGGACCATAGGTACTGTATGGTTAGTGAAAATGATCAAAATATGATTTCATCTAGTAAAAGTTAACTTCACATGGTAATTAGTTTATTTTAACAACAACAAAGGGTAAAGAATGCTACCGATTACAAATGGAATGTTCAAAAATTTTTTCTTTTTTTTGCCTACCTATGAATTAAGAGGCATTGTTCACTCTTACTTTCTAATTACATGTACAGTCAATGCATCAGATGAAAGCTTAATTTCCACTCTTTTGAAAGATGTGCTCAGTTTGTTTCTAGCATGAAGTATCAGGGAGATATGGCTCAGGATTCATGACTATGATCAAACCTTTTTAGCATGTTTGGGTGATTCCAGGGAGTTAAAGCAGAATTTGAGGTAGCATTGTTTTGACCCTAATTACAAGTTTCCAGCAGCTTGTTCACCGGGTTGTCCACCCAGGTTGTGATCCTCAGACATCATAGATTTCATTTTTATATGACAACCTTTTACAGCAGCCCATGCCTACTAAACCCCCTTTGCCCCCTGGGTATTAGCATTTCCTCAGAACTCTAACTTAATAATAATCATCAACTGGAGATATGTCCACCTGACATAGTATAGGCCTACAGGTCTTTATTTTCCAGATTATTCCCACAAACGCATCTCCTGCTTTCTTTCATGGCATGATTAATTTTATTAAAACATAATATTAACTCTGGAAAGATAGTTGTGATATGACGTGGTAAAAGGGCAGCCCTGCTAGTAGTACACCGTGTCCCTTAAATCACGAAGATAATTTTTTTCTTAATATCGACCACGCACACTCACGAACTGACTAAACGCTGTGTTAATGTGTGTGTGCGCACCAGTCGCGTGTGATGATCGTTTGACAAAAGTCTGGATGTCATATTTGGCGCGCGCACCCTCGCGCAGCGGCACTGCAGGAGAGCGTGAGACGCGCCTATTCTGGATTCTCCTGCTATTAAAAAAGATCGCTATATCATCACATTAAGTTGATAATTAAGCGCAGACTAAAACAGCCCTGTGGTCCGACGGCCAGTCTGCGAGTTTAATCTTCTCTAATTGCAATTCGTTTGTTATGTCAGATGTCTTTTGACAAGGCTACAATTTTTCAACACGCCAAAGTGGCTAGTGTGAGTGACTGTGTTACCTGCCACGCATGAAATCCAGCCGCATTTGGCGGGTGTTAATGTCAAGCTCTGATTGTAATGCTCTCTTCCAGCTCGCTCTGTCAAACCTCTGCAACTGATCCAGATACTGTAGCTAGAGAGGTCTTTATTGAGCTGAAGAGAGCACGCGTCACTCCTCTCCTCACAAAACTGCACTGGTTACCAGTTGCCGCTCTCATCAAATTGACCCTTCGCCAAGCCCCCCCCCCCTGACAGTATGCATTCTGGGACTTACAGCATGCATTCGGGACTACAGTATGCATTCGAGGCACGACATTATATGCAACCGATTAGAGAATAATTTCTTAAAAATTAAAGTTAAAGGAGCTGTATGTAAGATTGTGGCCAAAACTGGTACTGCAATAACATTCAAAATACCGTAGAGCAGTGTATCCCCTTCCCCCGACTCCAAGGTTGCCAGATAGGCGGCAGGATCCAACATTTTTTGTATCCGACACATTTGTAGCGGCTGACTGGTAGATCGGTGGAGGGTGGAGCATCATACCAAAACACAACATGACAACATCAACATCAGTTGAGGGCTGGGACTTTACTTTTTAAATGACAATATCCTGGCTGGACTACTGTTGTCAGTGATATAAGTATTTGAAATGAACATGATTTCTTAATGTCTAGTGATATATCAGGGCCATTTTATGATTATTTAAAAAAAATTTCTTACATACAGCTCCTTTAAAGCCTAACGTTATAGTCCCAGCGCAAGCAGCAGCTCCTCATACGCGACCGCTCAAATGGGAAACACAAATTGAGGAACAGCTCACAGCAGGGTATATGAAAATCATCTTAATAATTATAAATCAAACAGCTCATCAATAAATCTTGTGGAATAACACTAATACCGGAGAGCACGTGATCGGATTGGGTTAAGTTACTTAGGGTAACGTTAGTAGGACGTCGATTAACAAAATGCTGAAAAATATTTTAAAGTATGTCATTGAGCCTTTGTCTTGTCTCTTTAATCGTCTTATTTTACGTTATCATTATGACCAAAGAACCATCAATATTTGAAGGGTTTGTTTCCAAAACATGATAAACGCCATTTAAAAAAAAAAAAAAAAATGTTAGCCTGTACTGCAAAAATCTCATTCTTATCGAGAGGTTTCTTCCTCAAATTGTCGTAAGCCAGCTTACGTACGGGAAAGATTCATCTTTTCTAGAAGCTCGAAGCCAAAAAATTATCCTATAATTTTGTATCCAATGTCAACGCAGTTCACTGCAGACAGACCATGAGCGGGCTGAGCTAGCAGCTCATTGGTTCGCTCAGGGAGAACTGCTACAGCCTATGAGGAACTCGGTTTAACCCGTGACTGAATGAAGGACACACACTCATTTG
>JAQIUQ010000917.1:0-322514 GCA_030378365.1 Hybognathus amarus | reverse complement strand
GTCTAAGCCTTGTATTAGCTTTGTATTTCCTTCTTTTTATTCGTATTTCTTTCTTTTATTCTATTCTGAACCATCATTTAACTCATAATTACAACTCAGACTGTTGGCCAGACGTGTTTTAAGCCATTAACTTATACGGCTGGAACCGAAAGTACGGTTGGAACGTTTGGCTATTGGTCGTTGAGCGAGACACTGCTTCACCGCTGCTCGTCCTGCGATCGAATTGCCAAACGCGTTCTTTACAAACGTGGTTGGAATGTTTGGTTGTTGGCTGTTGAGCGATCGATTGCCGAAATCGCATTCTTTACAGACGCGGTTGGAACGTTTGGTTGTTGGCTGTTGAGCGATCGTTTGCCAAATCATTTTTACAGACGCGTTTTAATTATTCAGCACCATTCAATTAATTAAATTTAAAGTCCAACTGTGCAAATAAAAAAATATATAATTCCAGTGCCAAATACTGGATGTAACACAAAACTCTATGTAGTCATAACTTAAATAAGTATAACCTACCATAAAAATAATGGTATCTCCATTATAAAATGTACAATAGAACAGAATAGTACAATAAGGCACTCACAAATTAAACTCTACTTGGCCATTACACCTGATAAAGGGGAAACACATTTTGGGTAGACAGTCCAAGCTCTAAAGTTTTTCACATGTAACATCTGGGGATCATAGGTGTAATTTGAGGGTGCGACATGTCCCAGCCACTTTTTCTCAGGATCCAGATATGCCCCCCACCACTTTTGAAACATTATGAGGCACAGATGTAATACAAATAAATAAAACATCTCCATTTAACAGAGCATTAATTAACATAGACCTAGCGCTAAAATGTGTTTGTTTTTTTTTAATCAAGCTGAGCGCTCGTTGCCGCTGCTATCAGTTGCACGGATACAGTGTTCTCTTGTGGCGTGCGCACAATCATCACTCGGACGCGCTCCAATCTATCGCCGTTGCGGAGACTCACAAAACAAAATGCACACTTTTTGAAATATAACTCCACACAGCTGACATGATAATTGCTGACAGGTCTCGTTCTAGCTACTGTTCACGTGACGCCAGTGTTGCCAAGTCCGCGCTCCCTCTCACACCCGGAAACGCGATTGGCTGACGTTTTAAATGCAATTGGGCGGGTTTTGTTGTGAAAATCTGGCGACCCTGCCGTGCAGCTGCAGCGTGACGCATGTTGCTCATCTCTCTTTACGGCATGCCTCTCAGGTGTTGTTAAGCATTTGTTTGACAGTTTAGGACTAGGTCCGTGGTCGGATCGGAATATACTCCTGCAATTCATACAATATCCGATCCAGTGATTTTGGCCAGTATCGGACCCTGAGTCTGGAACCGCTTACTAAGTACCAACTAGGGCATGAAAAGTTCAGTAGATTATTTGCGCTAAATGAATGGTTATTGTCATGGTGCACTGAGCAGAAACTGCTCTTTGTAAATAATTGGAATCTGTTTTGGGAGCGACCGAGGCTGTTTCCACGCCGATGGCTTACATCCAAGTAGAATCAGGGCTGATCTTCTGTCGGATAACATCACCAAAATGTTAAATACCGTTTGACTAGTAACCAAAAATCCAAATCACAGTCTCTACTGCACCAATTTAATTGATATTAATACTAGTGTAGAACATTGCATAGAAACTGTGTCTATTCCTCGTTTACTGAGATCAAATAATAAATCTACCGCGGGATCAAGAAAAAATCTAGTTGTTGTTCAAACAAAAAATCTCGCTATTAGTGAACAAAAACAATTTCTAAAGCTAGGTCGTCTAAACATTAGATCGCTCACACCTAAAGCGGTTATTGTAAATGAAATGGTCACAGATAATAATTTCGATGTTCTGTGCCCTGTTCTGTGTACCACCAAGGGTGATTCACGCTCCGATGCAGGACAACAGGTCATCAAATTGGGCGTCAAAGCTGAAAGCGGCCGTCATCCAGACGCAGCTCCTGGAGCAAGTGGTGAAACGGCCATCATCCAGATGCAGCTCCTGGAGCGAGTGGTGAAACTTGCCAAACTGGGAACCCTGGTGGACCCATGTACGGCAATGACGAAACCTACACCGCTGTTCTGCTCTCCAGACCAAATAGAGTGTTACAGAACAGTGACTCTCTCGGTGAATACTCGATCAACATCAGCCATCTTGCAAGCAGACAACCGTCTAGCACTAGCCAATCTCACAAGAAGCCAATGTCGCCTCAGACACGCGTCCTGATTTGCTCTGGATGCGCGAATATATTCAAAACATTCAAGCATCCAGCTAAACGCAATAGACACGAATTTGACTTTCTATTCGCTTTTGGTGTGAACTAGGGGTGCAACGGTACAGATAGCCCACGGTACGGTCCGTACCTCTGGTTTTGGGCCACGGTTCGGTTCGGTTTCGGTACATGTTTTGTGCAGAAGAGACTGCTGTTTCATCCCAAAATATGTTTTATTTTTCTTATGAGCATAAACAGAATGACACAGTAGGAAGAACATCAATGTGTATGGAATAAATTAACATTGTACTAGTCTGTACAGAACAACACCAAGTAATAAAACCTCCTCAACTACCACTTATGAAATACAAAATGTAAACAAACACACTTTAGAATATTCAAGTGGATCCCAATTCCAAACCTTGATAACTGGTATATGAAGTGATCAATGTGAAAGAAAAAATGCACTTTTACCTTTAACAAACATAAATTAGCTTGTGGTTTGAACAAAAAAGCAGAGCAAAATAATAATAATAAAAAATAAATAAAAATACTGCATTCAGGATACAAAGTGCAATGTTATTTACTCATCCACTATTGAGAGATTCTTGTGCAAAAAGATAAGTCTATCAACCGGATTATGAGGCGCATTAGATACTGCAGTCAAACGTTTGACTGGGTTTGCGTTATGCATCCACTAGATGTGCTGGGAATGTAGCGCGTGCGCGACGCCGGTGGTAAGGCGTTTATATTTAGTAAGCTTGAGCGCGCTGGAGCGGGCAAGTGACTTACATTCGCAGCCTGACTCATATGAGTATTTAATGTGTGGCGGCTCGATGATAGCACAGGCTGGCTGTTTTGAATGAGAGGACCTGGTTACTGTGAACTAGAGGTCTTCACGGGTCCAAAAATCATACCCGAACCGAAAGAGACCCGCAATGTGCTACACCGAACCGACCCGGACCCGTCGTTCATTTCAAAAGTTGGACCCGGACCCGTGCAGACCCGAGAAATATACTGCCCGGACCCGACCTGGACCCGTCTATTATTTGAAAACTGGACCCGAACCCGGCAGAAAGACACAAACCCGACTGGACCCGATTGTCGTCACATATTATTTCACACGAGTTGCGAAAAATAAAGCTTTTTGTCTTACCTAATTTTAGTAGTCGTCATCTCACTTCCTTGTAACGTTACCTGACTGACTGTGATGCATTACAATCCACCGACAAGAAAGTTCTATCCATGTTATTTCTCTCGTTATTCCAAGCTTAATCCACTCATTATTTCAGTTTTAAATGTCCACTTGATGTCACGGTGATGGATGACAAATGCATTCTTGCACATGACATGTACATTCTGACTCGAGTTAACTCGCATAATAACTTTTAGCTGTTTGCCCTTTTGAACTATATTTAACGATTGCTTGTTGCTTGTTCAGCTTGATCATATCTGTGCTCTCTGTTCTTCATAGAGTCTAAGTCTGACCACCAAAACTTTAAGATTAAACAAGACGGCTCATTTATACTATTATGAAAATAGGAGAATGTAAAGCGCGTGTCTGGCGGAAGCTCTGCTCTGATTGCCATAGAAACATGACACGCGCTTGAGATTGGACTTTCCACTCCGATCACACGGGTATTACACACAATGTTAAACACACCCGGGACCCGAAGTAATAGATTCGGACCCGACCCGGACCCGTCTGATCATTTAAAATATCGACCCGAACCCGTACGGGTCCCGGGTCGGGTCCCGGGTCTGACGGGTCTCGGGTGCACTGTGAAGACCTCTACTGTGAACGGGGAGCGCTTTATACACATTCTGTGACGTGCATTTTGGACTGTGTCTCTGTTAAGAGTGAGCGCTCATGAGCGGGAGACACGCATAACCTGATTTATACGAGGTTGAACTGGCCGTGTGACAAAGCGGGCATAAGATGGACACGAGCACATGTTCGCGGGCGAATTTAATAACGCGGAGCGTTGTTAACTGATATATCAGGCGCTCCGGATTATAATTATATAATTAGGGAAAATACGGGTAAAAGAATCAGCACGAACTCTATGGCAAAACCGAAGTCCCGCGGGACACGAGGGTAGATTGTCCCGTGCAGGGTGGACCGAACGGTCGGGATTTTACCGTGTACCGTTGCATCCCTAGTGTGAACGCAGCTATTCACAGAGATTACATTAAGTCGTAAGTTAGAGAGCTAACTAATGTACAGCACCGGCCGCTCCTCTCCTCCATCTCCTCACACAGCCCTCTGTCCGACGTGTCAGTCTGCAACAAGAAAGGGAGAGAAAAATCCGAAGCCTGTAAGAGCTGCACACCACATAGAGCACCCTTAACTCGAGTGAAAGCCTGCTGACACTGCTCTGTCCACTGAACCGGATCTGTTGATTCCTTTTTAGTGAGATCAGTCAGCGGATTGGCGAGGTCCGAATAATTAGGCACAAACCTTCTATAATATCCCGCCAGCCCCAGGAACTGTTTCACCTCATTTTTGGTCTTGGGTCATTGCACGTTGCAATGGCTGCTGTCTTATCAATTTGGGGATGGACCTGCCTGTGACCCAAATGGAATCCCAGATACCTGACCTCTACATGCCCAACCGCACACTTCTTTAGGTTGGCCGTCAGTCCAGCCACCTCACCGATCTCAGGACAGCTTGCACATGCTCCATATAGCGCTACCAAACATTACTATAAATTACTATGTCAGGCAGTGGCATGCAGCATGTGGCGAAAGAATCCTTTCCATGAGACACTGAAACGTGGCCGGAGCCCGAAACAACCCAAACGGAAGCATAACGAATTGGTGTAATCGAACGGCGTTGTAAAGGCTGTCTTTTTTGTTTTAGATGGATGCGATAAGCGGATCTGCCTGTACCCTTTAAGTTAAATCCAGTGTTAAATAAAAGCGAGCAGTGCCAGAGCTGATCAAACAATTCGTCAATCTGTGGCATTGGATAATGCGGAATTTCGTCACAGCATTAACTTTGCGGTAATCCACAGAGAAACTTACTGTGGGATTCTTCTATTTCCCCCATCTCAAGCATCACCTCGAATTCAGAATGATACACTTTTTTTGTGTTCAGGTAATCTATACGGCCGGCTGTGCGCGACCAGTGCTGAACGAGATTTCTTCGACTGAGTAGGTGCGAGAACACGTCAGCCAATTCTGCCTGAAACCTGGTGAAAGATGATCTCCTCCCGGAGCCAGTGCGAGAGTTTTAATATTCACCTCTGGCCCGAGATCCTTTCCACACTAATCACCATTGCCAGCATTACTGACTCCGCCTCATTCCACTTTTTGGGGAGGTTGAGGTGGTAAATTTGACGCGCCCCATTTCTAGTGGTTGACTTCCACAGAAGTGGGAAGTTGTCCCAGCCCTTGTACATCAATGGGCTAGTGGTGGAGCGGGTGGACAGTTTTAGGTTTTTAGGAACTAAGATATTATCACCTTTAAAATGGGGATAAAATGTCTCACAACAAAATCCTGTTTGTATTTTGTTGTGAGCATTTATAAAAAATATGATCCACTACTAGTCTTGCTAGTCTTTTACCCTGCCCCTAGAGGTCATTTTAGAACCAGGAACAGAGTCCGGTGGAACTTGTTCTGCATTCATGACAGGTGTGGAATGCTCATGAGTGTACTGTGTTGATGGTGTTTGTGAAAAACTGTCCATGTCAGTCTTTACAGAATCAGTTCCTGTGGGCCCCACTCTTACGTCTGAGAACAACTCCACTTTGTGTCTGAGCCAAATAGAATTGTGGCTCCTTCGTCTGCTTCACACCATACCTGATGTGCACCAGGCTTTCTCCCCATCAAACTTCAAGAGAACTTGAACCCCCGGGGTAATGTGGGTAAGCGTACGAACTGAATGTCTCTTGTCAAAAAAGCGCTTCTAAGCTGCTTTAGCTTGTTTGTCCTTTTTTAGCCACTTTTTCAAGGCTGATATGACACGGTCGCAAAGCCTTCTCAAGGACGGGTAGTGTAGTGTGCAGTCCCAGCATTAGCTGAGCAGGGCTCGGACCAGTAGGTGCAACTGGAGAAACCCTGTTGCTCAAGAGGGCCAAGTGAGGATCGGGCTGGTGCAGGATATGAACACTGACCCATATGCTAGAGTCGCATAACCTCACGTAATCACTGCCAAAGCCTTATGCATAACATAGTATGAAATACATCCCAACACACTAATTACTCACTATGCAGGGACTAGGCTACTGGTTATCTGGACCAGTATTTTCATTATACATCAAACATCTATTTCACTTATGAGTGAAACTTATGAGTTCACTATTTCACTTATGAGTTATCTGGACATAATGGTCCAGATAACTAGTAGAACCTGCATAGTGACTAGGGGGTATAAACACCAGGAAAGTCCGCTAGTTCACTTGGTTTGTTCCAGACCAAATACAATATTAATGTTTTTTTTTGTTTTTTTTTTTCGGTGTGGTTCACTTTCACACTGCACCTTTTGCAAGTACACCAAAATGTATAAACAAAACCACACTGCATAAACGGGTTGGGCAGCCAGTAAAAGAAATCCAAGTAAAGGCCCTTTCACACCGGACGCTGTAATCGAAAGCGAAGAATTGCGTCAAAACCATTCACATCAGCCGCGATGTGAATTTGCGACGTTCAGAGCTTCAACATTCCAAAACATTCGCGCCGAGGGTGAACACCTGGCTATTGCTCTGTTGCAGGAAAGCAGACCTGATTTTAAGGGGAGAAAAACGTACAATATACTTATTATTATAGCCTACTAGGTGAATAAATATAGATTTTATATTAGATGTCTTTTTGCACTGATGTTAACACTGATGCTTTACGTTGTTACTCATGCACAGTCTTCACATGCACTCGCGCGCGCTTTAATCTGTTTACTGTACGTTCACACCGCCGCCGACTTGAGCTTCCAAAGTGGCCGGAAGTCATTCGTTTTCAATGGAAGCTGGCTTTTCTCAGCTGCAAGGAGCGTCAAATCCATCGGCGTCACGTTTTGAGTGTCAATCAGAAAGTTGTAAGAAGCTCAACTTTATGGTAATGAGCTGTGACGCGGTTCAGCAGCAAAACGCCAGCAACCAATAGGAATATAGACGTCCTTCGCGCTGGCTGATTCCGGAGAAACATGAATATAAACTTTCGTTCCTACCAAAACATTAGTTCCGAGAAAATGGAAGAGAAGCTAATCATCGCCGATGCTGTGTTTCCTACTGGTTTCGTATCATTTAGGACCGTATGAGCGCAACTTTTATTTGAAATATTTACGAACGCTCGTTTTAAAGCGGGAATGCAATTAATTTGCTCACGGTGACACCGTTTTGACCGCAATAATAATAATAATAGCTAACAATTTTTTTCCCCAACCAAATGTGACCAAAAAGGTTGTAAAAATGCTGTCATTAAAAAAGGTTTCTTCAATGTTTATTACATTTCATGTTGTGACACTTCTATTCTCCCTGCAACGTCAGAGCATTCAAAGCGTTCTTGACAGGGCGTCCAGAGCTTCTTTGACGTTCAAGCCGCGCGGTGTGAACGTACAGTTAGGAGACTCTTTGTTCGTTCTGGTGAAATCACAAAACAAAAATGCACACAAACATGTCCCTGCTTGATCTTATACAACCACTGATGAACATATTCGGTTTTGATGAAACAAACAAAAAAAAACTACACGTGCAGATTACAACCAGAACATCTGACATGCTCGGCAAAAGTTCTGCAACTGGACCATTAAAGGACACACATCTATAAGTCGGATATATGTATTTTTTCACGTGATTCATTCATTTATACACATGCGTGCACACACACACCTGCCCCACCCACTTTTTAAAACAAAGTTACACCCCTGTATTCAGCACATGAGTTTCAACATCCTCCTTCGGCCCTCATCTAAGCTTGTAAATGACAGTAGCAGCAGGTCTAACACAGGGCTTGTGTTCTTGCAGTCTTTGTCTTCGTGCTCTACCTATATACAGGGTTTCTGCAGGTCTCTTCAAATGAAATTTAACGCCTTTTTAATGCCTTTTTAATGCCATTTAAAAAAAATAATGCCATACACGACCCATGACTAACCACGGATATTTTATATATATATATATAATATATATATATATATCATTCGATTTTGCTCCACAAACGTTGGTGACTACAGCATCTGTTGTCATCGTAACGTTACTTGTAGATTTGTCGTTCACACCAAATTAGACATCGTTGTTTGCTGTTTGACTCTTACCGCCGATTTGTGGCCGTCACACTGCATATCTAATTTTACGGCACCGATTCCCATTGTCCCCAACTTAAATCCTTTTTTGCAAACGCCGCAAAATCCTTCATAATGTTTATCACCAACGGGCTGCAACCATGTCTTGAAATCTTAGTTTTCCAGCCACTTCAGCTGAAATTTGCACTTTCCCATTTTCGTAGTTTCAGACCTGTCTACAGCTGTACAAAATGCCCGCGTCACCTCTGCATCACGGCAATTTTGCTCTAGCCGGAAGCAATTACCAAAATGGTTCCACGTGTTTATCGTACTATTTTTTACAGTCTATGATACTAACATACATATTTTGCGAGGGCAAATACAAATTAATTATGAAGGCTATATTCAAATAAATTTGTATAAAATTCTCTTCAAAACTATAAAAAAAATGTAATGCCTGTAAGAATCAAATTTAATGCTTTTTAATGCCTTTTAAGGCCTTAATTTTCGCAAAATCCATTTAATGACTTTTAATGCTTTTTAATGCCCCGCGGAAACCCTGTATATACTACCACCAATGACGCTTAACTTTACATTCCAGTCACTCACTGAGAGATGTTTAATAGACATAAGTAGATATTTCATTACAGACGTTCATCACACTTTTTAAAACGGAAAAAAACATTCTATAATAACTTTTCCTTTAAGCAAAGAAAATGAATGTGGTAGTTTTAATGCAGTTATTTTGTAATGTTAAAAAAGTACAGATTTTCAGTTCCTTAACCCAAAGAACAGCAGAGCAACAAACAAGCTTTATTCAGATTGTGTCTCATATTGAGTTTGTTTGATGGTCTTTGCTGTAGAATCTGAAGTTCAGCTGGACTCACTGAAACAGGAAGTAGAAGAGCAGAGGAGACACGAGCAAGAGGAAGCTTCCCTTATACACTCCATCTAATCAAGACAGGAAGGACATTGGTATTAATTTACACTCCACTGATAATACACATAATAATAGTTATGAAAACTGCATGTTCATTGTTGATCAATTTCTCACAGTTAAAAAAATATGGTAACACTTTACAATACATGGTGCACTAATAAGCATTAATTCATGCTTAACTAATGCACAGATAATACTGAATTAATGTGTAACTAATAATTATTTAAGCTATTCATTAATGATTACCACATTAGGAACTAATTAAGAGTATGTAAGGTTAATGTATTAGTTCATACATTAATTGTTATTAATTAAATATGTAATTGTGGATTAATTCCATTATAACTCATTTTTTTAACTAACAGTGTCAATTAATATGTTAATTACCAGAATGACCCAAAGCCTTGCATTTCAACTTCCAGATAATGTGACAGATACACTAATATGCATTAATACATGATTAATTACTTCATTGTTAGTGAAAATTCATGTGCAAATTACTACAATTACTAAATGACTAGTTAATAATGATGTGCCTCAACAAGTAAAGTCATAACATAAGGATACCTTTACAAATCATTAGCTAATGATTAATTAAAGCAGACAACTGGAAGTTGAAGTGCATAGCTTTGACTAATTGTGGTAATTAACGCATTAATTTACACTATTAGTTAATAAAATATGTTATTAAGGAATTAATACACAATGACACATTGAATTAATAGCAATTCATGTATTACTTAATCTATTAATCATATAGACTCTTTATTAGTTGCTGATGCAGTAATCATTAATTAATGGTTTAAGTTCTTCATGAGTTATACATTAACTAATGATTATCTGTGGATTAGTTAAGTATGAATTAATCCATATTAGTGCACCCGTATTGTAAACTGTTCCCAAATATATATATATATATATATATATATATATATATATATATATATATATATATACACATATACATATAATATATATATATATATATATATATATATATATATATATATATATATATATATGGTGCTATAGCTTTACAATATTTTTGATTACTTTTTGATATTGTCCTACTTATTAACAATTACTGGTTCATATTGAATTATTGTTTGTATAATTTGCTTATTTGAAGTTGCTGTGGATGAAATGAAACTGCTAGCGCATGATCAAACAAAGGCCAATACCTGCAGCATTGCAGAGATCAGTGTCACAGCATCTTATAGTCGTTTTCACTCCTGAAACCTCGACAGACCCTGGCACACAGACAGGTGCACACCCTTTAGTTGTGATGGAATCTGTAGAAAAGATATTCATGTCCATATAATAAGATGATGCAACAATTCCAAGATTAGCAGTTAAAAAGTGGAAACTTTCTTTCTAGTGGTATCACTTTATAAGGCAGATTTCCACATTATACTGGACTTACCATGTAGGTTTTTCCACCGTCAGTGCTGATACATGTAGAAAATCCAAATGAACATGTGTCCACTTGTCCTTTACAGGAACTTGATGCAGATGTGCAGGAGTAACACTTGAGAGAATAACCTTACAGACAGACAGAGAGAACATTGAGTTAGAGCTCTACAGTTTGATTAGAAAATAATACATTTCAATACTTGCTGTTTTCTGTACCTCCAGTGAGAGAAATGAAAAGAAGAACGACGGAGATCTGCAGATTCATCTTGTGTCAGGAGCTGAATGACTGGACAGAAGTAATGCTTTGGTTTATTTTATGTCTGTTCAGGAAAGGGTTGGGTTTAGGACTTGTTGTGGTGTGCTGCAGTTACTAAGAAAAAGGGAGTCTTTCTTAAAAAAGAGAAACTTGAAAATGCGCCATGTCTCCCTGCCAGTACTTCTCCAGAAGCATTTTTCTAATAATTACGCAATAATTTTCTATTCCTAGTAATCCATTCTGCTCTTTGTCAACATATCTCGAGTGTTGTCTCACACACATACTCACAGATATTTCTAACATTGACGTTATTGTTTTGAGATAAATCACTTAAACTTTAACAAGAAATCATTTTCTTTTGTTAAGAGTTTTCTATGTTCTACAGATCCTACTCTCCACAAATTAAAAACACTGGGTTTAACACTGGGTATTGGACTTATCAAATTATGGGTTAAAATAACTCTGCAAGTTGGGTTAAATGTTTTAACCCAGCAGGGTTGAGTTACATAATTTTACCTAAATTCTGCTCACACTGACTGAACACTGGGCTAATTTTAGCTCATAGTGTGTTTTTTTCCATTTCAAGCTAATGCTATTTATATATTTTATTTAGTCTATTTAAATTATTTAATTACATATTGGTAATTTTGTAAGTGAATGGACTTTAACCAGTCTGTAGCATCCAGTCAATATTGAGAAGGCCAGAACTGATGTTTAAACGACCTTTATTGCTTTCCTGGTCATCAACCAACGTAAGAGCTGAGTAAAACAAAAAAACCATGCATTACCATCACGATAGCATTATCAAAATATACATTATACAATAAACATTTCCAGTAGACTAGCTCAAACATATTTATCATTAACTCTACAAACCTTGTTCCCCAATTGACCGAAGCTAAACCTTGTAGTTATAACTGTTTTTCCGTGGACCTTTTCAGACTTTCCTTTCGTCCTTTCCGCCGTTTTGCCCGGTTCATTTACGCCACTTTACTTCCGGTTTCTTTGGTTATCAAAATAAAAGTCCGATACCGTAATAATAAAACCTTATCAGCGTAGCTATAATCAAAACAGTGCTACGTTTGGTCTTTACACAGTCTAAATCAAGTAAGGAACAATTAACGACAGACCGTTGAATTATTAGAAAAATACTGCACACCCGAGGTGGTAATGCGGTCATGGCGCAAAGCGGAGTTACACCTCGGGTGTGCAGTATTTTTTGGATAATTAAACGGCCTGAAGTCAATTATTCCACTTATACTACAGTTACCACACCTCAAAACATTGTTCAGATGATTCATATCAAGACGTTTGTCAAGTTTTTGACATTAAAGCGCTCTTGTATGTAGGACTAATTTCTTACGCATCCCATGCCTTCCGTTGCTAATTCCAAAACGTCATTTTAGAGGTAGTAGTAACGGAGGTTTGAGTCACTGATAGCAGACTTATGATGGGGACACACTTACGACTCGCTGAATATTCGAGGACAGACTGTTTCCATCGACTGTAGCAGGTCTTAAACACCAACTGTGAAGCACAGACTGAACGCGCTGAACACGTGTTGGGCATGATCCGTCATAAGTATCAAACTACATTCATAACTGGCCTTAGTAGGCCTACCCAGACAGCAAGCCAACATTGAATAAACATTGTTTTTCCATCTGAATCATCAATCAATCATTATGGTTGATATTGAAATTTCCATGCAAAATTAATGTTGAATCAACATTACCCTGTCGATGAAAACCTGATGTTACTAATGTTGATGGCAACGATATTGGAACAACATTGATCTATAGTTATCTTGAATGATTTATTTAGCGTTGATATTTGGTTTACCGGGCGATCGCTGAATGTGTTGAGATGTCATTGATTTATAGTTAACCAGGGAAACTTCACTGTTGTTGAAAAGGCATATAGTTGACTGGGAAATATGATTGAAAATCAATTCGATTTTTGGTTGACCGGAAAATCAACGGGTGTTACCAACGTGCACCGGACACACAGCTCAATTCTGGACCCTTGGCACAAGTGTAAAGGTAAGCTTGTTTAATGTTTGAAATGAATGAATTTTACCAAATCAAATACTGTTAGGCTGTTCGTTAACATGATGGTTGGTGTCAGCGACGCAGTGATAAATTGATTTTTGTTGTACCACTGTGTCAAAATCTGGACATTGAAGTGTAAATAAGAAAAATTAAATAAAAAAGGCTAATAAAAATGAATTTGTTTGTCTGGTGTGTTCAGTGTTGAGAATATGAGATTTCAAATGTTCCATTACTTTTTAACATCCTGGCTGTAGATAAAGCAGGGCATTTAAATTTATGGCATTACATTTAAAATTAACATTTAAAAACGATTGAAATTCCATTGAAATCACATTGATCCTTAGTTCAGTTGAAATTTCAACATTGTTTCAATATTCCTGATGATTGAAATACCATTGAAATTCCATTGATCCATGGACAGGATTTCAATGTTGTTTCAATATTAAAACAGGGTGCAAAATGATGTAGAATCAACTTCAATGTTGATTCAATGACTGTTTGCTATCTGGGTATGTCCCGGCTTCAGTTATTGTTGCAGTTATTAAGAGAGGAAGAGAGAGATGTTGAACAAATGAGACAGAAAAGCATGTGCGTCAATATTATTATTTAAATTTGTTTTAATTAATTTGTTCATTATTGTTTTCTATAATTGACAGTGGATAACCCAATAAACGAAACTCACAAAGCCTTTTTAACAAGTAGGCCTATAGGCTATTTATTTGTTATCTGGAATAATTACGAAAATCCGTGCAGTAGGACTATCAATTTATTTATATGGCCTTTTCAGTTTAATTTTCTATTTAGCCTATTATAGGACTACATACTTTATTTATTAAAAATGAACTGTATGTGTCCATTGATTGTGAAGTTAGACATCGTTAGACATCGTGCAAGTTACAAGTTTCACTTTATTCATCGAGAGGAAATTTACTCTGCAGCAGGATACTAAAAAACAAAAGGGAAAAAAGCACCACTAGATGCCAACAACATTATAAACACAACATAAGACATCCACACATCAGTCAATCAATTTAGACACTCCTTCCCTGAATCAAATGACCAAAAAAACAATGCAATACACAGATCAGTATATCTAATGATTAATGACAGAAATAAATAATATAATAAATAAGCATGTACTATAAATATTCATAAGATATCACCCAAGCGAGTTCAGGTTCCTTACTAGCCACAGGAATAAAAGAATCCCTGGCACGTCTGGTTCTTAGCATGGGTAACCTAAAACGGCGACCTGAGGGAGCAAATTACACTCCCCAAAAAGTGGGTGATCAAAGCAATTTAAAATTTGGTTAGCCTTACCCTGGACCCGTTTATAATATATCTGTTGCAGCTGTGGTAGCTGTACCCCAACCACCTTAGATGCCACATTAACCAGCCTTGCTGGCTTATGCTTATTGATCATTGAAAGGCCACCATTACCACACCACAAAGTGTCAAGACCTGACTGAATAAAGCACTGGTAAAACAAAGTCATCAGAGTCTTACATCCGCTAAATGTCTTCATCTTCCTCAGGAAGAAAAGTCTCTGTTGGGCCTTTTTACAGACAGCAACTGTGTTGCTCTCAAAAGATAGTTTGCCTTCAATGATGGTTTCAAAATATTTGTATTCATCTGTCTCAACATTCATGTTCTGAATAACAGTTTGTGAGACATTGTGCTGTGATCTACGAATATATCGATTATCATATCCTTTTTCTTGGAGACGTTTAATAGACAGGTAAAAGGTTTCACACCACGCAATAAAATCATCAACTACAGGGCCATGCCCATCCTCCTCATTATTTAGAAGACTCACTGTAACAGTATCATCTGCAAGTTTTACATAGTGCCTATTATCATACTTACTCCTACAGTCATTTGTATATTAAATAAAAAGCAGAGGTGAGGGAGACTCTGAGGAGAGCCTGTGGAGGTAAGAGCTTTTGAAGATAAAACACCATTTACCCTAACACATGTGAACTATTTGACAAAATATCCAGTATCCAGCCAATTAAATTAGAATTTAAATTAAGACTGAAGTTTCTCAGCCAACAAGAAGGGCTGAATGGTATTAAATGCTGAGGAAAAGTCGATAAAAAGGAGCCTCGCATGAGTTTTTGAGGATTCCAGATGTTGGTAAAGGGAATTTAGCAATGTGAGTCTTGCATCCTCAACACCTCTGCCAGCCCTGTAAGCAAAATGAAGAGGGTCTAACTGTTCCTCCACCTGCCTCAGTAACTCCTTCTTAAAAGTCTTCATCACCAATGAGGTGAGAGCTACAAGTCGAAAGTCATTTGAAGTCCTTAGGGCTCTTACCCTTACCGAAAATTGCAGATCAAGCACATGGGGCTGCATGTATTTTCTTGTTGAATTGTATCCTATTTTCCGTTATTACAGTTAACTTACGCACAGTGATATGGAACTGTAATGTGGAAAAACCTGCCTGAAACTACTTTAGTTGTGCGTTTCCCTGAAAATAATTGCACACCTTTAGAACGTCCTCAACCAATCAGAATCAAGCATTCAACAGCCCTGTAGTATTAATTTTATTTAACGGAAAGTACATTAACAGCATCATAAAACATTTAAGTGACAGCAGAAGGAGCAAACTCGCTGTCCTTTTGGCAAGATAGAACTGTCTATTCAACAGACGCCTATCAACGTTTGCTTTGTTCAAAGATTTCAGCTTTCTGTCTCTTCTAAAATGGGCTGGGTATATACAGTATATATATATATATATATTAGTGGTGCAACGGATCATCATTGATCCGTGATTCGTTCGGATCAATGTCTTCGGTTCGGCACACACGTGATCCGCGGATTGATTATGAAAAAAAAAATAATGTGCGCATGTTCAGTCAACACAAAGCTTCATCATGGCGAGCGGAGGAACGGAGAAGCTTGAACGCCCCGCGTCATTTAAATCACCTAAATGGGACCATTTTGGGTTTCCCATCAAATATAACATGAAGGAAAGAGGTTAGTAGATAAAACCGAGTGTGTACGGCACTGTGGCACAAGAAAGCCAGTGGAAACACGTTAAGCATGGCCACGCATTTGAAGCGACATCACCCCGGTGTTTCACTGACAGGAGTGAAAACGGAGGCTGCTCAACAACCGCTTATCACCGCGGCATTTAAGCAGCCCCTAGTTGCACAATCATGAGACATGATGCCATAGTCGGTTGTGCAAAACGAGGGCTTTAAACACATGCTGAAAGTGCTTGAGCCACGTTACGACATGAACTGTTGTGGATGAACTATCCCGAGCATCCTCTCCTCTGTTGCGCTCACGACAGACAGGTGGACTTCTAGGGGAACGGAGAGCTATGTGACGATAACCGCTCACAATTTAAAAGTGTTAATAAAAAAAAGGACAAAACTTATGTTTATTTGTCTTCTTTATTTTATTTTTTTTTTTGCTGATCCGAAAAATGATCCAATCCGTGACTCTGATTCGAGAAAGGATCCGATCCGTGAGTTTTTTGATCCGTTGCACCCCTAACACATATATATATATATATATATATATATATATATATATATACACACACACGCACACATGTGTGTGTATATATATATGTATATATGTTAGTAAATGGACGTAGACTTCCACAAACCCAAAAAATGTATGAGAAATGGCACCGAGTACTCGATTCGCGCTTTGAAGCTTCATTGTCTAATGTAACACCACTAACAGGGGGTGGAGCTGAGACTCAAGGAAAGCAAACGATGATGCACAAATAAGAGTTGAAAACCTCAGTTCTGTATTTTACGTTTTGTTTTGTTTGTTTTATTATGTAACACTTAAGGGAATCATGGTGTTCATGTGCTTCTTTTAATGACAGCAGTTAATAAACAGCCTGGGAAAAGTTAGTCTGGCAAAGAGGCTCATTCAAGCACATTTCCAATCCGCAGAAAATCGCGGCACCAATCAGATACGCTGGGGCGGGCTTTACACGATGACGACAGAGCTGGGATTTTGAAGCAGATTTTGTAGCCTACATTAAAAAGATGGACGCCGCCGTCGAACATCACTCGCTCAAATCAGTTATCGCGTCTGTGTTTAAGTGATTTGAACGTTTAAAGGGTAACTTCACCCATTTGCATTAAGGTTTGTATTGTTAGAAACCCAGTCACATATTTTAATGATGGTGGAATTTTGCTTGTTTTTTTTCTGAGATGGGAGAAAAAAGGATTTAAGTGTTTTACTTCCGTCCTATCGTGACGTAAATATCGTCATTTTGCGTCACGATAGGACGGAAGATAAATTTCATTGCATATTAAGAAAACTACAGCCTTTAGCTCATTATTATTCAAGGGCGTGGGACCCACTCACCCCACCGGCCTATTACAGATCAGTGGGTGGGACTAAACCTGAAGAAACTAAACTATTAATCCGCCATCTTGCTTGGAAGATAGCAAGCTAAGCTAACAAGCGCTCAAGGAGTTAGATTTACCATAATGGCTGAATTTACGACACACGATATGGAAGACGAGGATTTTGAAAATCTTTTGCTCGAAACTGATGTTCGTGGCTATTTATACAAGCCACAATATAGCGAAGAGCAGCTGAGGCTGATGGAGGAGCAGGAGACGCCGAGGCGTCGGCTTGTCGCGGTCGAGGACCCCCCACTGACTCTGACGCTAGGCGGCTTGCTAGTGCCCGTGCTCTCGCTGCGTGCTACGGCCTATGGACACAGAGTGCGTCTGCTGCAGATAATTTCAACGATGGCAATTTCTCCTGGAGGAAAGCTCTGAATCAGACGAGCACACGGACGTTTGTGTTGTGATAGTTTCGCCTGACTAAACATCCAGGTAACATGCAGTAATTCACAATATAGAAAGAAATACAAACGAGGAGTTATTCACTAATAACGTGAACAGGGTTTGTTGTTGTGGGAAGAAGGAGGCATGAACCGGTGAACATTTTTAAACATTTTAATAGTAAAATGAACAAATACAAAAAGAAAATAAGCCAGTAGCCCCTCATTGACGACTACTGTAACGTTACACACAACAGAAACAAAACACAACATAAAATCAGGCCTGTTTCTCTCTCGATCTGCCGTCGCCGCTCCCCGTTTTATGCTTTCGCTTCTCCGTGAGAGACGCGAGATCGGCGCGCGCCTCACAGGTGTCTTTCATTATCAGTCTCTGTTATAACTCACGCCGCCGTCCTTTTAAGTTACATCCCTCGCCCTCGATCGTCCTGCTCGCCAAAGCCAACTAGACATTTTGTGTGAAATGAGTTTCAAACTCCGGTGACAGCTAATGTTAGCCGCCTTCTGCTTCTTGGGTTCAATGTTAGCCTTGTAGACGGAAGAGTGAATTCTCTGTTTGTGCTGTGCCGGATTAGTGGGTGTGGCTTGCGGAGCTGTGCAATGCGGTGCATTCTGGGAAATTGAGTATATTAATACTTAGGCGCCCCTTGGTTATTTTCTGTGTTTTTTCGGTCAAGAGGGCACCAAATTAAAAAATTCTTTTACATTTCGACTACATATATGATCCACTTTCAATAAAGCTTAATGTTGCAATGGGTGAAATGCTCCTTTAAAACCAAGCAAAGAACAACACTCGGACATGTTTCTCCACTCGCTCTGCAACATCATCTCTTTCATTGCTCTGATTGGTTTTAGGTCTACCCGCGACGTCCGCTGGTGACACCTCTCTGGAAATGATTTGTCTATGATGCTTTGCCAGACCATAACTCAGTTACAACTGAGAATTGTCTGGTTTTAACCAGGTTAGTTAATAAAGAAACTGAACAGTTCTTTGATAATTATTTGATCTATCTATCTATCTATCTATCTATCTATCGTCTATCTATCTATCTATCTATCTATCTATCTATCTATCTATCTATCTATCTATCTATCTATCTATCTATCTATCTATCTATCTATCTATCTATCTATTCTATCTATCTATCTATCTATCTATCTATCTATGCATGCGTTAGATAAATAATTATGGATCTTCCTTGTCGCATGATCGAAGCGCCCGTGCCTTCAGATCAGTTGGACGTGGCTGTGGTTACGCGAGGTAAAAACGATATAAATACTCTTCATTTTCTCACACAAACCGCTCCGTTTCGTGTCTTAGGCCATCAATGTGTACTTACATTTACGAGTCATTAAATCATGTTTAATCTGGACTTCTCTGTGCATGCTCTTTGAGGTGGTAACCATAGACCTGCATTATATTACTGATCGACAAGAACGGTTTGACATTAAAATATCAAAAATGAAAATACTGTGGAAACAAAGACACCTACATCTTGGATGCCCTTGAGGTAAGCTAAAACATATCAAAAATTAATTTCAAAGTGAACTATCCCTTTAATGCAAGCATATCCTTCATGATCTGAAGTTTCAGGCTAGGCTAGAAGAAAATACACTGCTATTGCTTCCTTGAAAGTGATCAGTTATCAAAATTATAAATATTTGTAATTCAAAGGATACTCTCTTGTATGACCAAACCAATAACTTCTTTCGTTGTCTATGGTCTGCCTGGCTTCACTTCTGCCTGTACTTCCTGTTTAATTCCAGTATGTGCTGGTTGCATGTGTGCGAAGAGGATGGTGTCACGTTTCAGTTTATGTTTGGATTTTCAGTTTGGATTTTGATATGGTTACTGTTTTCTTTTGTCCTTACTTTGTTTCTATTGTTACTGTCATTATGGGTTAATTTGACCCAGCTGTATCTGATTAATTATCTTAATTCTGTTTGCTATTTAAAGGACAATTCCGGTGTTTAACACTTTGGGCTCTTATCTCTGCATCCGGCGCAAATGACTTTATACACTGACGCATTTATCATTCCTATTTTGCACTCGCGCAAAGCGGGCTTTTTTCCTCCACAGACGCACGTCGGTAAACTAACAAATGAACTTGCGCTTCCTGGGCAGGATTGGCGCAAAAAGGAGGCCTGTGTCGGCGCAAACAATCCCTGGTGCTATTTTGCAGTTCCAGAAAACAATTGCGCCAATGACCAGAAAAAACCTGGTCTAAAGTCAGTGGCGCGTTGCGCGTATATTCAGATGCTATTTTAAGCGTGCATGCTTGGACATACTAAAGAGTGTGAACAACGCAGATACACTGTAGATGATTCTCTCATCAACACAGATGCATTTTACTTATTGCAAATGATACATTATTATACGGAAAAATATATAAACATGAGGGAAATCATTGTTGTGTCCATGATGATGGGAAAAACAGGCATAAAGCTTACACATTTACCCAAATTATTATATGCATGTTTAACCCGAAGCTAATTTGGGTGGGTTTGTCCCATCCCAGTGTCCCTTCTCTTTCTTTTACGGCCCTGCGCAGAACATTCGTTCTACTCGGCTGTGAACGATGCTGAAGCGCGCCTGGTAAATGCGCCATTAAAATAGAATTGCGCCACGGAACAAGCGCATCTCGTTCATCATGCTCTTAAAGGGAATGTGATATGACGCTCTTATTGGTTTATTTCCGTTACGCCCAAACCACACCTATGAATAATGAAGCTACTCCAGACCAACCCCTTTTAGATTTTGCGCAGGCGCAAGAGGCATTTATCCCGCCGGGAAAATAGCAACAGCGCCGGGATCCGCCCACAAAGTTAATTGCGCTTTGCGCTTTGACACTTGCGTTTCAGATCGTTAAAATAGGGCCCTTTGGGTCTTTTTTTCTAGTTTGTTTTGGATGAACTAAAGTCGTGGGCACAGACATTTTGAAGTTGTTTACACCTGGTCACTTCAAGCGTTTTCTGTGATCGGATAGCTATTCGATCGTGAAAAGACCTGGGGCCTCATTTATAAACGTTGCGTATGCACAAAAGAAGGCGTACGCCGCCTCTACGCAATAGTTGGTATTTATAAAAAGCAAACTTGACTTGCGGTCCTTCACGCAAGCTCTGACCCAGGCGTAAGCACAAAAACGGGTGAAATGAGAAATGGCGACACCGTCGGCAGTTGGAAAAAACGTGAAAGTGTGTGAAACTGTAGACCGTTGTGTTAAATTAATGACTCTCATAAATAACACAAAGACTTCACAAAGCAAGTCTTACAATTAACAGCCTACACGAACACCGTTTGATTCGATCTGCAACAGAAATGCAAATCAACAGATTTCCAAAAAGTGAAATATGTTCTGCAATAATAGGCATGTTATACAATTCATCGTCATAAATAAGATGGTAAACAAAACGATATAATGTACAAAACTGATATTCTCTCCAATGTGTCTGTCTAACGGTGCAGATATAGCAATTAGATAGTCAGTCAGATAGATAGATAATTAGGGAGATATATAGATAAATCGATAAATAGATAGATGTATTATTTGTCCACTTGGGGAAAGTTGTTTTCATAGTAAAAATGTCTTCATCAGCTACGGAATCATGGTATTCATGCATATGCCTTTAGTTTTATTTTTGATAAAATAACGTAGGCTATGACGTATGTCTCACCCATTCAGAAAGCTGCAATAAGTTACATTTGCGCTGAACTATTTCATATTTCCAAGTAGATTATAACCGACATCTGTAGCTTGTCAGATGCAGAATTAAATGGATGGAAATAAAATGCCCCATCACAATGCGTAATGACGCACAATGGCTGATCTTGCGCTCTTAGAAGATGTTGCGATTAAATTGAAGGAATCGGAGTGAACTCATCATCTTCACAACAAAAGGTGTGGAAAAACATATTATTTATTCAAGAATTCCCTCATTGTGCAGTTTATTTCAGTTAAGACAGTCTTGATTTTGCCCAACTCCTTGGCCACCTCTCTGATTGAATTATGACTAGACGCTTTTTTGCTCTCGACTTTGATGTCCGACCATTTCTTTTTTATTTCAGTCACAGTCCAAGGTTGTGAGGCTGCAGCATTTACCACCTTTTTGGCATTAGTAATGCCCACACTGTGCCCTCCAAACAACATTTTTCTCCTTTTCCACCTCGCAAACGATAACTTCTACTTCACATTGAGTGAAGTTACATTTTTTTTAATTCCTCTCTGTGTTTAACATGATTTCGCAATTGATGAATATTAACTTGTGGGCGTTTCACAGACTATTTATGGGCAACTATGGGCGTGACATGAAGCCGCAAAAAGCTGCGCTACATTTAGAATTGATTGTGATTTATTAAGGGAAAAATGCGTAGGATGTGCGTGCGCACGGTTTTATAAATCCGAATATTTTCTGTGCGTACGCACGTCCTATGTTTCATCCGTACACCACTTCTGACGCAAATCCTACGCAAAGTTTTATGAATGAGGCCCCAGGTGTGAATGCCCTCCGAAATGCATTTGAGACGGATTTGAAGCCAATCGCTCAAACCACTTAAGGAGGTGGTCTGGGCCGGATACCAGACAAAACTGGACGTGTAAATGCATCTGGTTGTTGAAACCACATATGTAAATTTTACTACTCCCAAAAATGCTAAAAAATAAACGTGTGAGAGCGTGTTATAGGCTATCATGTTATTTTAGTCAGATATGACGACGCTACTGCAACGCGCATTACCGCAGATGAGCAGCTGAGCGCCTATCAAGCCAACGTGCTGCAATCTATCGCAAATCAAAGTGAAAGTCGCAAACCCTTAACACTACCATCTTCATTAAAGGTAAAGAAACGAAATGATCTTACCAGGGCTGTTGCCGCTCTCTCTCATTGCTGTCTGATTTTTTTCTGATTTTGAAATTAGCTGATGATCAATAAAATGCAGCTCATATCTGTTGCTTTCGGTGACGTGCACTTCATGAAATCTGTATATAGTGCAGGAATTAAAGATTGGATTTATATCCGTTTTGCAAAAACACATTTATGTGACCAGGTGTACATGGAATCGTTTTGATAAATCAGATAGCTATCCGATCTGAGAAAACGCATGAAGTGGCCAGGTGTAAACAGCCCCTTTGATGATGTGTTTCTTGATTTTTTGACTGTTTTAGAATCGTCTTTGACCGCTTTCAGAGTGGCTGTCTATGGGTATTCACAAACATGTTAAAACAACCCTTAACGTTCGTTTCCAAAAACTGTGCAACTCACTGAGTGGTTAGTGGTGTTCGTTGATGATTAAAAACTAATATATTTTGGCGCAATGTATGATGATTTGTAAATAATGAATGTCTTGCTCTAACTGTTGCTCTGGTCTTCACGCGCTTGCACCCCTGCTGGTGAGGTCGACTAACAGCGGATGGAGATTGTGCTCGGTAATCGACTGCTTTTCCTGCAATTCCTGGATGTCGACATTAAATTTACTGTTTTTGAATTTCAACCAGTGAATTTGTGGAAGCGGATTTGCAAAGCGAAATAAAATGGACCGAAAATTGCCTGTTGAATATTATAAGCTGTACTTTTAAACAGTTTGAATATTTTGGAAGTGAAATGAAAGGTGGATATGGATTATCGAAATTTTCCTAATGAAAATGTGTTTGAAATGTTTTGAATTAAAACTGCTGCTGAATTTCAGTCCATGAAAATGCAAGCCCTAAAAATACAATGCATTAAAATACAAGCATGGTTAATGCAATGCATATTTTTTTTCAAGTAGTGCAGGCATTTTTGTTTCAAAAACATTTAGCATTATTTGACTTCCATACATCCTTTCTTTCAGTCTTGGTCTGATTGCGTTAATGTGAATATGTCGCACGTTACGAAAAAATTGGTTTGTGTGATGAATAAATTTACCGCTGTAGCACACGTGCGATTCAGTTTTGCGCATGGCGTTTACCTCTCATTTACACAAAACGCTGTTTTTATCACTGAAAACCATTATTTCTAAAAACTCCGGCCAAAGTGGAGATTTCTGAAAACGCCGGTTTTGTGTTGCCGTGTGAACTGGGAGAAACGGCGTTTTAGGATCTCTCTTGTCAATTCCAGGATTCTGATTGGCTTGAATGGCTTTATCCTTAACCCCTACACTGCCGCCTTAGGTTTGGCATAGTAATGATGGCGCTTGACGGCGTATTTATGTGGGTGTGTGAACGATGTTATTTTTGAAAACGGAGAGGGGAAAATATTCGTTTTGCTAAATACCCGGCTTTGTGTAAACGTGGCCTCAAACTGTGCAGCGCCGTGACAGAGCGAGAGAACCCTTGCGCATGTGTAGTAAAAGTATAACCTGTGAGAAAAACAGGCGTTTTAAACCTTATTTTTGGGCAAAGTCATCAAACTTTTTCAACGATTTTTATCATTTTACTGCTGTTTCTATACATGCAGTTTTTATGTCCTGGTGACCAGTGAAAGTGCAGTTCTGACTCTGACCATTCATTTAGATAGGAGCCTGGTCTTGTTAGTCCGAAATAGCTGCCCGGAGGTGTTGCCAAGATGGCGGCCGAGTGGCAGGACTTGCCTAAAAGGACTTTGTTTTTACATATCGGGAGTTTCCGGTTAGAGTGTTCATCGCATGTCCATCCAAAGGGGTAATCCATCGATCGGAAGTCTTGTAGCAGAACTTCACTTGAGTTCGCGTTTCCATTGACTCATTTTGGCGTCACTTTGACAGCGAATAACTTTACATCTGAGGCTTTTGAAGACTCCATTGTCCATTGTATAAAATGCTCCATTACCTTGTAGCTTATGTAGAAGTAGTTTTTTTGCTAAAAGTAGGCTAACGATTGCGTCATAACCAAGCGACTCTCTGTCGCACAGTAGAGAGATTACCGTATGGACAGGAGGAGAAGGTCGCGCACAATCAGGGAAACATGGAGGCAAAATGACAAAATATATACATGAGATATCTCATACATGAGAATGCTGATTATCACTACGTTTTATGAATGCCAATTGATTAAAACAATGAATAATCGGGGAAACGTGGAGGCAAAATGACCAAATAATTAATCAGAATACCTAGCAAAAGTGTCTCCTGCTCCTAGCTCATGGACAGCTCCTATTTACACTCTCCGCCTCTGCGAGTTTCAGAAGGGAATGATTCAGCTTTCTCATGCCACAGCACTAGAAGACAGACGGGTTGCTCACGTCACATCTACATCGTCAAGCTCTGTTTGTCTGCGCGCGTCAGGAACGGAAGTGCTAAAAAATCGCTAAAAATGGGCTTCACTCAATAGCCTCTATGCAAGAACCCTGATGACGTGTGTCTGAAAGAATCTCAGTCAGCGTCTCTACTTCGGAAGCGCGTTCTGCAGGCCAAGTGTATAGAGGCAAAACTTTAATAAAATCCATTTTCTCAGAAACGGAGGCAACGATTTTAGAAACGCTGATTTGCTAGTCGAATTTCGTATGAAAATGAGAGAATACTAACCCTCAAAGTTGTTGATAAAGCTCGAAATATATCATTTAAATAACTTCTCTTTTTCACTCTTGTGTGACAGCTAACTGCCTCACAGTGTTGTTAACATCATTCACGTTAACCGCAGGACATTTTTATAAACAGCAAGTGTAATTTGACACTATCTTCTTCACCTCACGCAAAATCGGCTTCTGACCATAGACTGACGCAGCACCGGATGTAAGTGGGCGTGCTGAGACAAACTCGGGAGCGATCGTGCATAGAGGCTATTGAGTTCCAATGAGATGGCTCTGTCCACTTCTTATACCGTCTATGGTCCATGAGAATTATCACTACGTTTTATGGATGCCAAAACAATGAAAAATGATCTCTGTATTAATTATCTTGAGCCTGCTGAAATGTTCCTATAAATATATTTTATTTCCAACTGTTCCATTCCTAATAAATAGGCTAAATATATTTAGCCTAAATACCTGCAGCAGTCGTGCTATCTCGTTCAGTATTTTTCTCTTAGCCTACTTATATTCTATCTATACTTGAGTTGACTTTTTTTTATTTTTTTACTAATTTGACTAATAAAAAGTATTTCTTGTGTGCATTGGTAATAGTTGAATGAATGAATAAATGAATGCTCGCGAGGTGCCTGTAACGACAGTCAACTTCTTTGAATTTTAATTAAGCATTTTGGCATGAACATGTAAATAGTAAAACAATTGACATTGAAAAATGACAATGAATGATTACAATATTTAATCCAAATAAATAAATGTTTGTGTTTCGTACTTATTTTTTAAATTATTTTTTTAATTATTATTAACAACAAAATTAGTACAAACATTTGTGTATACATTAACATACAACACAGATATTACAAAGTCTTTCATACTAGGCGGGTATTGTAAACTTATATGAAGATATTGTAGCACTTGGATATTTTCAATGTTTTAATTGCTTTTTGCTTTATAAAAAATCGGAGTGAATCAATATAAAGCTATGTTTCTTTATTAAATAAAGTAAAATAAGTTTTTTTTACAGGAGAATTAGCATTTCTGAACATAATTGCCATTAAAAGAATGAAATTATTTAAATAAATCGGATTGTGCTTAATTCTACTGTTCTCCCAAATACCAAATACAATATGTTTTCAAAACAATTGGTCATTAATGTTTCTTGTGACAAAATAGTCTAACAAATGGGCAATGCCAAAATAAATGAACCACAGTTTCAGGGCAACTGTCACAAAAGGTACAGTTAACATCAATATCACTTTTACATTTTATAAAGTACTGTTTTACAGGATATATTCTATGTATCAATTTATGTGGTACCTCCTTAACTTTGTTTGTAATTAAATATTGATTAGGTATAAAGCCAAACCCTTTTCCACACAATACCTTCTGTAAAACGATTCCAGTATGAGTAAATATAAGGTAGACACTTAATTTCTTTGAAATAAATCTCTTATAGATCTGTTCTTTGCGTTAAGGGAAAAACAGATATTACCTACATAAGTAGGCTACTTACTAGGTGGGGACAATTGTTGAGTATTTTTGATATTTAAACAGCATACAGATTTCAGGAGAAATTGCTCTGAACACTTTTACATATTCCCCTGGTGTTACGGGAATCTTATAATGCGCCAAAAAGTCATTGTAGAAAAAAAGAAAGAAAGAAAAAGAAAAGAAAACCATTTGAATTAAATAACTGATCCACCAATATGATGCCACTATCAAACGAATGTTTCAAAAACACCGATTTGCGCTTATATAATATATCCCTGTTGTTCTGTGGTTCGTACTGATGTTATTCATCTGTTCTTACACATTTCAGTCAGTAGTGTAGACGAATACTGACACCCTGTGGCCGCAGCTTTGGTTTGGATTTGAACTTCATGTTCCGATGAGTTTCGAAAATTCTGCACACGGTAAGAATATTCTTCTGTCAATAAAAAATTCCAAAATATAAAATCTTATAACAGACACTCATTTTTTGTTCAACTCATTGAAAGTACACAACCGGAAATAAGTGGTATTGTTTCCAAACGGAAGTGTGTCGTGAAGTTCAGTGCAAGTGGTCCATTATATTTTAGGATTTAAATAAATTTGCCACTTGTTCTGATATGTCATCAAATTATCTTAACACATTTCTTAATGTTCTCTTATTAATCCTGTAAAACCCTAAATTATTCTGACTTTAAATATAAAATATTGTTATAAAAATAATACTAGAAATATATATTTTTTTTTATTATGAAGTGAAAGGACAAGGTGAGATGTTTTATATAAAAACATTAGAATACAAAACAATACTCCCGCCCCCCGCTGTGACGAATGTAGGCAATGACGTGCATTCGAAAAGGAGTAGGAGTGTCTATGACGTCATAGGAGTGTCTATGACGAAATTGTCCGTTGACCGTGCTAGCTATTGAGCCGTGTGAAACACATAGCCTACAGTCAACGGTCTTCTCGTCGTTAATTCTGCTGTAAATATGATGAAGTTAGCCAAATGGACAACTGCCCTCATGGCACTGAAGAGAAAGCCCGTCGCTCGGGTGTGCGACTTCCATTACAGATTCACACCGTCAACATCCAGAACCGCAACAAGTAACGTTACAAGTAAGGGCAAATCAAATCCATCCACACCACCACGCATTATATTCAAATTGAACTTGTTTTTTTTTTACAATGTACAATTTGGTTTACTGCCATATCTCAAATATTACTCTCACTGCTGTCCATGCTTGACATTTCATGTCAAAAATAACCATTCATCTTTTAACAGATGACTTTCTGAGCCGGTTTAAAATCGGCAAGATCCTTGGTGTGGGAGGATATGGCTCGGTTTATGAAGGGAAGCGCATGGCGGATGGTCTTGAGGTACAGTCATTTCTTACATTTATCAATTTATCAAATCTTTTTGTCTCACTATCCATTTCAAGTATTTTTCTTTGTATATTATGTTCACTAGGCTATGTGGTGCAATTTACATGTTGTAAATGTAATTGTAATAGGCTAAATGTTTTGTTTTGTTGATCAGGTGGCAGTGAAAATTGTCAAAAAGGTAAAGAGCATGGAATACGTCAAAATTGTAAGTTATAACATGAAAACAGAACATTTTTCCAAAACTGGACAAACATTTTATATTCTAAAATCTTATAAAAATCCTCCAACCAACAATGATCTTTCTTCCAGCCTGATCATCCTGCACTACTCCCGTTAGAGGTCGGCATGTTAACCGTTGTTAATAGAGGCCCCAAAGTTAAAGAGATCATTGAACTGCTGGACTGGCAGGACCTGCCTGACCAATATATCATGGTCTTGGAGCGTCCCCCACACTGCGAAGATGTGTATCGATTTTTGGGTATCGAATCGCATGCTCAGTGAGGAAATGGCACGGACATATCATGGCGCAGGCTACAACGGCTGCTAACGCGTGCTGTGAACGAGGAGTTTTCCACAGCGACATCAAGTTACAGAACCTGCTGATCCACCCAGAAACACTTAATGTCAAACTGATTGACTTCGGGTGCGGGAGATTCCTGAAAGAGTCCGCCTATGATGACTTCCGTGGTATGTATTATGAATCAAAGTTTGAAATGAGTTTTTATTTCTTAAATTTAGATGAATATGTTCTCACTAAATATGTCGCCTTGCGCCTGGTTTGGCCATGGATTGACTCTCACTTCTAAAGCTCCAGAATTGTGAATAAAAACAACTAAATTATTAATTTACTGTAATGGATACAGAAGGTGTTCATACACGGAGCAACTTTTTTGAGCAATGTTGCAGAGCGATGTTGAGAATGGGCAACAAATTTCTATCTGGATATTTTAGATCGGTCATGGGCCCTGTAGCTCACCTGGTTTCCTGTTAACGGCAACATTGCTCAAAAAGTTGCTCCGTGTATCATCACCTAGAGAAAACATGCTATGGGATTTCAAACTTAACCATCAGACAAATCTCTTTCTAGGCACCATAACGTACTGTCCACCTGAGCTCTACACATTGCAGAAGTACTACGGTAAACCAGCTACTGTGTGGTCTCTGGGAATGCTCTTATTCCAAATGTTGTGTGGACGCTTATCAGAACCCAAAGACCTTCTGAGGATAAATGATGACATCTGGTCTATGTTTTACTTGTCAAAAGGTAAAAATGGCTTTCATCACAAAAAGATGATCAATTGAAATTTCTAAGTTTTTTACCGTACTGTATAGCGTAGTCTAATCTTACAGCTTAATAGAAAGACAGCAGGTGTAAAGTTTATGGTCTCTTCACAGAATGCTGCGACCTGATTTGGACGTCTCCTGCAGAGTAACCCAAGACGGCGGATTAGTTTGGAGGAAATCATTTCCCATCAATGGTTTAAGGTATTGACTAATAATCTAGAAATGAATTTGGATTTACAGGTGAAACTCGAAAAATTAGAAGATCATGTTATGAGTTATGAGTTTCTATAACATATTACTTTCACCTTTTAAGTTGAATTACGTAAATAAATGAACTTTTGCACAATGTTCAAATTTTTTGAGTTTCACCTGTATATTAATATTTTGGAAGACAATTTTTTTGTCTATTTGTTTGATATGTTCTAAGTTTACTTGTGAAACAGGAAAAGTCAAGGTCAGATCTCTTATATGTGTAATTATCATCAACCTGTCAGATAGGGAAGTGATAGTCAGGAGAGACAGAAGAGAGAGGAGTAGGTCGGAGCAGCAACTGAGGTGAGGGTCAGAAAGTGGACGATCAGACCACTGCAGCCACTCAGCGTGAGACACGCTTGAGGGTATCCAGATACAGCCTGACGCGGCTGAAAAGCATCAACCATTTGAGGAAAATGAGATGCCGATGAGAAAGAGGACATGGACGGGAAGTGTTGTGAAGCTGCCGTCTCTTCATTATCGTGACTGCGGCAGCTCAGACCAGATTACTGCACCGAGAAATGAGAGAAGTGCTGAAGGTAAATCAAATGACCATTACAAATCCATCCACACCACCACACATTATACCTTAATTAAAGAGTGAAAAGGAGAGGATATGAGGACATAACTGGCTGATGTGCGTACAGATTCTTCCTTCCTTTCCAAGTATTCAACAAGGACGTACTTGCGTTCAGCTCGTCAGCTTGTTCACCTGCTCAATTTCGTACCTCAGTCGCTCTCGCGCTACTGTGTTATCGTTGTCAGTTTACAAGAACATCACCGTTAGGTCCCCCGTAGGGCTGGGCGATATATCGATATAGTTCAAATTTGCGCTATGATCCTTGCTCCAAGCAAGCTGCATATGTATATCGTGCATTCTATCAGTTGCAGTTCTGACGCCTCCGTCTCAACAGCATTAGTGTACAACGCGACAAAATACTCACAGAAAATATTAACAGAGAAACGGCCAAATCAGTTCAGTGAGTTCACAAAAGTTCATTATTTGCATGTGCTTTAAAGCCTTGCCGGTTAAACGTCATTCCCTGCTGATGCACTGTTCTAGAGCGAACACACCGACGCCGCACACTAAAAGCTTGTCTAACAGCGCCTGGTTGCTAGACTAAGTTATCTTTCGAGTCTTATTTCGCTAATACTCTCAAATACACACACGCTTTACATAAGAAAATTTGGTTATGTCTAAACTGAAAGCAAACCGAGAAAATTTAGAGAAATCCGCTTGTCAAATGCGCGTTTATATTCAGACGCGTCACTAAAGGTCTTAAAGTGACAGTAGCCCTAATAATAAACATGCAGCCGCTTGTCCTTAAAGGGATAGTTGACCCAAAAACAAAAATTCTGTCATTATTTATTCATTGTAATATTGTTCCAAGCCTGTATTAATTTATTTCTTGTGCTGAACACAAAAGAAGATATTTTGAAGAATGTGGTTAACCAGACAGTTGCTGGTCCTCATTGACTTCCATAGGGAAAAATGTACTGTGGAAATCACTGGGGTACATCCACATTCTTCCAAATAAATTCAACAGAAGAAAGAAACTTATTCAGGTTTAAAACAACTTGAGAGAGTAAATGATGAGCAATTACAATGATGACAATTGTTGTAATTGTTGTTACAATTAGGGATGCAGCTCGGTATATTTTCCTGCTTTTTTTGTGTCCTTAGTCAATCACATGCCTGATCTAAACAAGCTTTGTTAAAAAAAAAACTACAATTGTACAATGTACAATTGGGTTTACTGCCATATCTCAAATATTACTCTCGCTGCTGTTCATGCTTGACATTTCATGTCAACTATAACCATTAATCTTTTAACAGATGACTTTCTGAGCTGGTTTAAAATCGGCAAAATCCATGGTGAGGGAGGATTCGGCTCGGTTTATGAAGGGAAGCGTTTGGAGGATGGTCTTGAGGTATAGTCATTTCTTACATTTAGGCCCCGTTTACACGAATGGGAAAAATTTTCTCTCTCATTTACACGGAAACGCCGTTCTTATCACTGAAAACTACACGAATGCGCGAATATTCCAGATTTTCGATGATTCAGTATGTGAGTATTACTCGAAAAATAAAATACTATTCGAATTTTGAATACGTTGCTTTGCTGGCCGTAAATGCAGTGAGTCCATGATAAATCCTAAAGAACTAACTCGCAGTTACAATTAAATGCACTGGATGGCGCTGTGGAGTGTGTTAACAAGTTGTCTGTATTTGATCATATAATGTTGTCGTCTGCCACGCGAAGTTTAGAATTAACGTTACTTGAAAAGGATCTTACTAAACGGAATTAATTTTGATCAAATGAATTAATTAATCTGAGTTATGATATCATCACCATGAGAAATCACATGAAATCCAAACAGTCGAGTGAGGAAAGACAGCTGTTCATCATTGCATCACAACTGCAGGTAAGCGCAGCTGGACCCCGCGTGATCAAAGATGTTAACTTATCTAATAGCAAAATGATTTTGAGACACTTATTTTAAGTTTCGTTGGGGGAGACCGGTTTAAGAACAGAAAATGCAAAGTGCTGTTAGAAACACCGTTCTCTTTGTGTCTCTGAAACGTCTGTCAGCGCCGCCCCTGCATGTAACGTTAGATATTATTGTTTTTCTCAACATAAACGTGAAACAATATAAAGACGATAATCAGTCATTTGGTGACTCGTGTGTGTATAGGTGTACGTTCTGTACGATATCTGACGCAATCTGCTTTATTGGGGTTTTTTTCCGCTCGCGCTGCTTGAGCGTGCTTTTAATAATGCTTTTATTAATATTTTGTTTACTCATAGGCCTACGGTTTAATGTTTTCAACTAAAAGAAAACTTTAATTACTATTGTAAGCTTGTTGTGTATTGCCTAATTGTAAGCTTGTCCAGAAATGGTGACAAAAACGTAAAAAAAAAAAAACCTTAAAAATAACGTCTTTTTCGTTAAACATAATTTAAATAAACGAATATTCGAATATTCGATTTTTATGAGCCAGAATATTCGAATGCAATATTTTAGAAAAATGCCCATCCCTACTGAACCATTATTTACTAAAAACTCCGGGCAAAGTGGAGATTTCTGAAACGCCGGTAATGTGTTGAACTTGTGAACTGGGAGAAACCGCCATTTCAGGTTCTCTCTTGTTGATTCTGAGGATTCTGATTGGCTTGCATGGCTTTATCTTTAACCCCTACACTGCCGCCAATAGATTTGGCATAGTAATGATGGCGACTCGATGGTGTATTTATGCAGGTGTGTGAACGATGTTATTTTTGAAAACGGAAGAGGGGAAAATATTCGTTTTGCTAAATACCCGGCTTTGTGTAAACGTGGCCTTAGCAAATTCTTTTGCCTCACTATCCATTTCAAGTCCTTTTATTGTATATAATGTTCACTATGTGGTGCAATTTACATGTTGTAATTGTAATGAGCTAAATGTTTTGTTGATCAGGTGGCAGTGAAATTTGTCTGTGGGCGGATCCGGCGCTGTTGCTATTTTCCCGGTGAGAAATGCCTCTTGCGCCTGGCGCAAATCTAAAAGGGGTTGGTCTGGAGTAGCTTCATTATTCATAGGTGTGGTTTGGGCGTAACGGAAATAAACCAATAAGAGCGTCATATCACATTCCCTTAAGAGCATGATGAACGAGATGCGCTTGTTCTATGGCGCAATTCTATTTTAACGGCGCATTTACCAGGCGCGCTTCAGCATCGGTTCACAGCCGAGGAGATCGATGTTCTCGTCAGGGCCGTAAAAGAAAGAGAAGGGACACTGGGGATGGGACAAACCCACCCAAATTAGCTTCGGGTTAAACATGCATATAATAATTTGGGTAAATGTGTAAGCTTTATGCCTATTTTTCCCATCATCATGGACACAACAATGATTTCCCTCATGTTTATATATTTTTCCGTATAATAATGTATCATTTGCAAAAAGTAAAATGCATCTGTGTTGATGAGAGATCATCTACAGTGTATCTGCGTTGTTCACACTCTGTATTATGGCCAAGCATGCACGCTTAAAATAGCATCTGAATACACGCGCAACGCGCCACTGACTTTAGACCAGGTTTTTTCTGGTCAGTGGCGCAATTGTTTTCTGGAAGTATAAAATAGCATCAGGGATTGTTTGCGCCGACACACGCCTCCTTTTTGCGCCGATCCGCCCAGGGAGCGCAACTTCATTTCCTAGTTTATCGACGTGCGTCTGTGGAGGAAAAAAGCCCGCTTTGGGCGAGTGCAAAATAGGATTGATAAATGCGTCAGTGTATAAAGTCATTTGCGCCGGGTGCAAGATAGAGCCCTTAATGCGCATGTGAACGTCATTAGCAGGGCTGTTACTAACAATTTATCACAGGTTCGCATCTAAATAAAGTCTATTTAGAAACATTCCCATACATTTTTACGTTACAGTTAGAGTTACAGTTGGCCCCTGACTGAGCCTGGGTTCTCCCAAGTTTTTTTTTTTCTCCATTAGGTCACCTGATGGAGTTTTCAGTTCCTTGCCACTGTTGCCTTTGGCTTGCTCAGTTGGGGATATTCAAATCAATTAACCAGTCAGTACTACCCTTAATCAGCTCTACCAAACGTGGATGTTTTTCCACTAAGAAACGAACATTGTTATTATGTTTTGTTTGATACCGCGAAGCTGCTTTGATGCAATCTATATTGTGAAAAGCGCTATATAAATATACTTGACTTGAGCATGTTTAAAAATATATATATATATTTACCCAATAACATCAAAAGCATGTTAGTAAATGAATAAATAAATGTTAGAAACAATCTGTTGTAAGTGTTTGGTTTGGTTTATTAGACAGTAAAATAAAAATAAAATAAATGCTTAACAAGATGCCATCACAATGACAGTATACATTTATAAGAACTGTCGAGGATAACACAAGAAAGTTACAAAACTTATTTCCATTGTGGTCCTTGCTGTATCAAATAAAGATAAAGATGGCAAGCAAGCTACAGATGACTCCAGAGTACCCTGTATAAACCATAATAAACAAATACATACACATCAAGATAAATATTCATTAGTACTACATAAAAACTAAGTCAAATTAGCATTTAGCAACCAATCGCCACATGCTTGATTAAAACAGCGATCTGACTGGCTTAACTTGATCTCAACAGGTAGTTTATTCCAATCCATTGCTGCCAGCATACAAAAAGGTGTTTTGCCCAGAGCAACTCTTAAATCTACAAGGTACTATATATATATGTCTGTGGCACTGCCTCAAGTTGAGTAGCTATGAGAGTTCCTAATAAGCTTAAAATAATCTTTATTATACTTTGGCTCCTTCCTATAGAAAATCTTCCTTAATCTCAGTTTCAGCCATCTCACCCTATTATCAACTTTCAGCCATTTTAAATTCTTAAATTCAGAAGAGCCGACATGATTCCGACTTGGCTAATTTATTGTGTGCAGTTTGCAGTTGAACTCTTATCCTCTTGGGGGTACTGCTGTACCATGAAGTACAGGCATAATCGGAAGTGAGGCTGAATTAACGCATTTACTAACATTTGTTGAATCATCTGCATACAGAAAAAGATTACAATTGCAAACAGATTTCATATTACTTATATACAAGAGAAACAACAATGGACCCAGGACACTGCCCTGTGGCACCCCACATGTTATTTCCCTAGCCTCAGACCCTCAGAATTGTCCTCTTCTAATTTACTAAGAGCAGAACGCATATGAGATATGGAGAAATATATTCTGCAGCATCTTTTAAAAATCTGTATTTCATCTTGACCAATTGCTTTTGAACACTTAAGTTCATTCAATAACTGTAATACCTTATCCTGTGAAACCATAGAAAGGCCAAAAGAGTCTGCTATCACTCCAAACTTAGAATAATACTTAAACATGACCTCACCATCATTTAACCCTGGTTTTCTAGGCAGCATTTCAACTAAATGCCCAGCTATGGAAGTAAAAAAGGAATTAAATTTAGTACATTTAACCCTTCGGGGTCACTGATCACGCCGGCGTGATCAAGTCACATGTCCAGTTTAAGACGTTGAAGCATAAAAACAAAGTCACGTTGAGCGCTGCCGTCCACTTCTGTCGAACGTGCTGACTTGAAATTCTATTTTACTTTTTGCTTTGTGTTGATAGACCAAGTGAAAACGGAGATATGATCATTTAAACTTTATATAAAAAAATGTACGCGTATATTGACGCGTTCGTAAGGAACGCAAGATGGGATATGACAGACGTTGCATTTATTCTAATAACTTAGTCGGTTTTTGTCATAAAATAAAACAGAGAAAAATGTGTGAATCTGCTGACTCTGCTCTTCAGGCTGCTCATTTTACAGAATGAAGGAGGAGCCAACTGAGCAAAGAAGTGAAAGTGAAAGGCAGGAAATTTACAGGAGTAGACAAAGAGAGACATATATATTTTATATATATAGAGAGAGAAATTACTGCTAGTTTGAGTAGATTTTGAGAGTAGTTTAGGAGTGGTGTAGATAGTTTAGGAGTAGTTTAGGAGTAGTGTAGCTAGTTTAGGAGTAATTTGGGTAGTTTAGGAGTAGATTAGATAAAGATAAAAGATAAGATAAAAAAACAACAACAAATAAACACACCTGATATTTGTTGTAAATAGTTGAATGTATGGTTTGATTTTGTGTTCATTTTACCTTTTGTGTGGCATATTTGCAATATTGAGGAACCCCTCTTACTCAAGGAATGAAAGACCTGTAATGTAGCTAGCTGTGTAATTGTACATTGTTTTGTAGTTTCTAAGCACAAAAAGAAAAGAAAAAAGGCCTACACACCTGCTTTTTGCTCTATATAGTTTAATTTTATCTCAATTTTACTTTTTTATGTTGTATTTGCACTATTTGGGAACCCTCATACTCTGGGAATGCAATGCCTTAAATATAGCTCTCTGTATATTTGTGTGCACAATTTTTTTTTTTTAAAGTGGCAAAGCTAAAAAAAAGCCTATGGCTACACTCGCTTTTTAAAAAAACACAAACATGCTCAATGAAGCATTTTAAAAGGTTTAAAATTTAAACACAAGTTGTAAATGTCAAAATATAAAGGTAAAATTCAGATATAATCAAGCTATATACAAAAAAAATATGATTTACAAAACAATCATATTTTTTTGTATATAGCTTGATTATATCTGAATTTTACCTTTATATTTTGACATTTACAACTTGTGTTTAAATTTTAAACCTTTTTAAAATGCTTCATTGAGCATGTTTGTGTTTTTTGTTGTAGAAAAGCTATAATATTTCTATTCGGATTTTGTGTTTTTTGTGTGATTTTGGGTCTAGTATGTTGATACAGTACATTAAAGTGATAAACTAATTATCTGGTCATATAGGTGATGTTGTGCTGAAAAAAATGATACCAAAATTTGGTTTGGGAAATATTTGTTTATGTCGCAAAAAAAAAAAAGTACTCAAAAAGGGCCAAAATAGCCCAAGACTCCGAAAGGGTTAATAAAATCAGAAGAGAGCTTCCCATTAATGTTAAGGGAAATATAGTTCGTCTTTGTCTTAAGTCTTACTGTACTCAATTAGTTTCAATGACTGCCAGAGTTTCTTTGGGTTACCTTTATGCTCCATTAAATTATCACGAAAAAAGTTCCTTTTACACAATTTAATCATCCTTTTGCACTGTATTTCTTAACTTCTTATAATTATCCAAATCATCCTATTATTAATTTACTCCTTTTCAAAACTGAAAAGGCTTTGTTTCTCTTACTAATTGCTTCTTAAATATCACCATTCATCCATGGCTCTGACCTCAGTTTTACAATAATAGTTTTTAAAGCAGCAACTTTATCTACTGCCTTTAAGAACATATTTTCAAACTGCTCCCATGCTTCATCAACATCCAAGCACAACACTAAATGCCAATTCATTGAATTTAAACACTCAATAAAGACCTTCACAGACTATATATTTTGAATGATCTGACCTTAAATGTGTTTTGTTTCCTCAATGCAACTTCATCCTTTTCCTTGTACAATAAATGAATGAGTGGTCACTCATCAGAACAATTTACAACCCCACTCTGAGAAAGCATAGATTGATCAGATACCAAGATGAGATCAATGACAGTTTGACTCATCTTAGCCACTCATGTAGGCTCTTTAATTAATTGCTGTAAATCTAAGACCTGGCAAAATCTATTTAAAGCTTTGTACATACCATGATCCTTGTTAGAAACATTGGTATTAAAATCAACTAACATTATAACATCGCCCTTATAATTACTGCCGGGAACAGAAAATTCCTCCAATAACTGGTAGAAATTATTCTGATCAGGAAAGCCCACAAAGCCCAAAGTAATAAAGGCTTACTTTTAGTTAACTGTACATCCAACCACACAGCTTCAATAAGACTGTGATTTAAATCCGTTCTGCAATTAAAACAAATATCAGCCCTAATATAAACACATACTCCGCCCCATTACGATTACAAACTTTTCTTAAAACAACAATTTTCAATTTCTGACATTAACCATACTGTACAGGGCTCAACAGGCTACAGGGCTTGTCCGTGACAAGTGGATTTTTTGAAGGGACAACACACTGCCTATAAACAAATCTAAATGTGGAGTTTTTACATCTTTAACATAAGTTAAGCAACCTCAATTATTTTCCTGAGCACCATCACAATTTAAAATGGGACACTGATTTCATATAACAGTTCAAACTAAGTCACTTACTTAATTGCAATATTGGCTGTTTTTGATGAACTTGATTTCAGGTGAAACCCAGCCAATCGATCACTTGTAAAATGTCAAATTCATAATTTGTTTTTAAATAAATCTGCAGTTAAAACTCAGACAGTACTTTATCTTTGGCACTGTTTTTATTTACAGGTACACTACCTTTTCAAAAGTTTGGTTTGGTACTCAAGAAACATTTCTCATTAATATCTATGTTGAAAACAGTTGTGCTGCTTAGTATTTCCGTGGAAACTGTGATGCTTTTCATGAAAAGAACAGCATTTATTTGTAACTTAATTGGGCTTGGGCGTCACGTTGCATTCTGGGACGTGGCGGCCATGTTGACAGCTTTGCAAATGTAAACATACCAGCAAGTCGAACGAGGAGAAGCAGCTGAGTCGGAAGAAAGAAAATAAAAAAGATGTTAAAATCCCTAAAACGATGCTGAATTTACCGGAATACGTTTACATAGGGAAACTCAGGACCGGTACGTGGATAAAACGGCACTTTTAACGGGTTGGATCTATTTGAAATTTCCAACAAACAGTGGGAGCACAGTACGTTACGCTAACTTAATCCGGACAAAGGTAAACTGCGCTCCACCTAGCTGCTAGTTTAGTAACAGTGCTAACAACCATTCACACATGTAACATACTTTTTAACTATGTGTTTCAAAAGGTTAACGTTAGCTGTTTTAAACAAAACTTAAGTTAGTAAGCAAAACGATGCTTAAAGCAAGAGGGTGACAACAGAGACTGACAGGTCCGATGGAAGGGCTAATGTTAATGTTATGAGAATATTAAAACCCGGAAAAAAACATGAAGAATAACAGCTAACGTTACTAACAACACTTTTAAAACACATAGTTAAAAGTATGTGTGAATGATTGTTACCACTAACAGTTACTAAACTAGCAGCTGAGTGGAGCGCATCTTAACGTTACCTTTGTCCGGATTACTGTGTTCCCACTGTTTGCCAACTCTTTGTTGGAAATGTCATATGGATCCAAACCGTTAAAAGTGCCGGTTTAGTCCACAGTCACTGGCTTCCCTATTTTAAATATCTTGATAAATTCCACAACCTTTTAGGGATTTTAACATCTTTTTCTTTTCTTTTGCCCAACTCTGCTGCTTTTCCTCGTTCGAACTTGCTGGTATGTTTACATGCGCGAAGCTGCCAACATGGCCGCCACACCAGTAATGACGTCACAACGCCCAAGCCCTATAAATGTCTTAACTTTAACAATTCAATAAGAATGCATCAAATTGTTCAAAAATTAAATTCTCTTAAAAAAACTGATCTCAAACTTTTGAGTGTGAGTGGTTTTATCAGTTACTATTTATTCTAAAAAGTTATGAAAACATATCTTCCATCTTCTGAGAACATCAAGCTAAATGAATATGCTTAAAGGTACAGTAGATGCACATTGACAAGACTACAGGTTAACTTGAGTTAAAGATTTGTTTCCATTGTGGTCCTTAAGATCCCAGTAGGGCTGTGTGTAGTGAGTTGGCATTGTTTATATGTATATATATATATATATATATATTTTTTTTATGATGGACATCACGGCCGAATGCGTCCAGTCAGGGCTCGAGACTAACGGCGTCCTGCATCGTCCTGGGGACGATGGAAAATGTGTTTAGGACGAACAGAAATATTCTCCAGGACGCCTACAGGACGAAAGACATTTTGTATGCGTGTTCACCGGGCTCGAATTTCAGCACGGGATTGCGGGTATTGCGGCATAATTCAAATCATTTCCGCAGGTCTCCTATTTATATGCGGGATATTGCCGCAATGATTAATAGACACGGATTATGAATTCAAATCATTCTTTAATGACTATCTGCCATACGCAATTTCACAAACAGCCTGAGTGTTCAGCGGTGCCGCGTCTTCCAACTCTTCTCTCAAAATGTGTTGTGGAAGCCAAGCATAAGAGCGCTCCCGCGATAGTACACACTTTAGTTCAGGAGCTCAGAACATGACGGTATATTCACTTGCACAATAGGGCCAGCAGTGCATCGTGATGAAGTTTTACCATTTGCACGTCTTTTTAGTCTTACCAGTTTAAACATTCAAGCGATTTTCTAATTCAAGCGAACTAATCAGTGTTCGCAGCGCTCTCTAGGATGATTTTCTATATGCGCACATTCATAGTAAAATCCGCCTATCAAGAACAGCTGGCCAGTAACAAAAGTTATTTTTCACGGTTTGTATTGCTTTAGCACGCAAAACTGTGCTCGATTTTAGTCTTCGTGAGTATAATAGTCTAAACATAGTCGGTTTTGTCTTTAATAAGCATAAAACGTTTGCCAGTATGATGAACTCAGAATCCATGCACTTGCTCTTAAAGTGACAGCAAACATATGTGACGGTCATTCATTCTGTCGTCAAAACAACAAAAGAGAGATAAAATAAATGTATCAGCTTAATAGCCTATGTATTTAATTAATTAGGACTAAAATACTATCCAGTGTTTTTTCCATTAAATTATTTTATTCAGTTTCTGTCTGAATAATAGTGTTAGACCTTTTCAAAAACTTTACTCTTTATTTGTCTTTATTTGTGTCTTCTAGAACACCTGTCTTACTTTGTGTTCTATTGCATTTATTTGTGCAACTTTTTTCAATTTAATTGAACAATTTAAATCAAGCTTCGTGTTGTGTAAATTCTTAACAACATTACCCCATTGTAAACATGCAATGAGCGCAAACATTTAGGCAAGATAAATAAATTTGTTTGGCAAAAATTAAGGTATTTTTTAAGTCACAGTAGTTAAATCTGTATCTGTATTGCATGTTCAAACTTTAAAATCATTCATATTAACTGGTTAATAGATTTTTTCTCTGGAAGTATGTAGATTTGGAAATTTTAGAGAAATTCTAAATTAATGCATTACAGTTGAACTAAATTTTAGTCACCGGAATTGTTTTAGTAAACTAACAGCTATGGATGATAATAACAAAGTACAGAAACAAAATATTTATTTTGGGACAGGTTGACATTCACTTTCAGGACAGTTCAAATTGTTTTTCAGGACGATTTCAGGACGGAGGTGAAAAAAGTTAGCCTGGAGCCCTGCGTCCAGTGTAATTTCTGCCCAAGTGAGTTAAAGGGTGCGTGGCACAATAGTGTGGGAGACACACACATGTTAATATGTACGAATGCAGATGTGCTGAATGTGTATTATGTTTTGGCAGATAAGATTCATCTGGCAGCTGATGGTGCACTAGACCACTGTTTTTCACAGTATTTATGGTTTATTTACAACTGTGTGTGTGTGTGTTTGGATTGGTTTTGGTTGAGTTTTGTCATGTGAATCTGGTTTAATTTATTTGTTTTCTTTATATTTAGGTGATTTTTGTTAGTTGTATTGTATAGTGTAATTATTATTATTACTGGACGTGACCATATCTCCCTTATTAAGAGGTGGTGTGATGTAGTGATAGCACTATCTTTCGATTGATTTGATGGTTGTTTATTCAGGGTGGCCACGGGTCATTAAAAAGTATTAAAAAGTCTTAAATCGATTTTCCTAAAAATAAGGCCTTAAAAAGTATTAAATTGTCTTAAATTCAGATTGGATAGGTCTTAAATATGTTTTTCATTTTCATGCAATCGTTCTGCCAGTCAGGTCGAATATTTTTGACAAGGTAACGTGCAACGTATAACATATCAGTGGAAACTGACCAATCGGCTAACCTAACCTTAACCAATTGAGGCTGCTTCGTGGGCGGCTCTTGGCGTGCGGCATGGCGGATTCGTAATTTCGCTACAGGTAATATAGCAATGGTTGATAGCCACTTAGAAATAGTGGGTGGGTGCGCTGAGACAAGGGCGTGATCGAACTGTGTGTGTGTCCGAGACACGCGAGTGCGAATCGAACAGTGGAGGAGACATAAAAACATCCGTCATTTTGTTCATACAGGATAACATTCAGTCTGCAAAGTGTTTACTTATATTTGTGTAGGCCTATACTCGCATTAAAACAGTTTTAAAAGCAAAACATATTTATCCAAGAACCCCTGTTTAAAACGGTCTGTGTGTTGTAACGTCTGCCAGAGTTTGAAGTCTGCCCAGATGAAGAATAGGAAAGACCTTTTATAGTGTCTTCTCTTCAGTAAAGCACACTCTTCACATACATGTCGAAAGCGTGGTTGTTAACAGGTTAAAGAAAACACTCTGTAAAACGCTACAAATCGAAAGTGGAAGTAAACGCAATATAATAAAACAGCCCGCGATAAATTGGTCATCTTCCTCTTTGTGCAAGAATTCTCACCCTCACTGAGCGTGCGCGCGCTAGCATAACAACATCGTCATCTTAAAGGCATATCAACATGTCATGAACACTACTGAACACTAGGTGGCCGTTACAGAGTTCCATCTTTTGAACATTCATCATATCGCATTGGTTTTCATTTCTTGTCCTCAAAACAGGGCACTAATCTGTTTATTTTTAAGTGTTGTAGTAATATTTTATACGGAAATCAATTATTTATAATTCTTATAATGAGAACAAAGTTAGGGTTAATAAAAATCAAGGAAAACAAATATATTGATTTGAAATATAGCAAACTAATTTTAATTTATTATTTAAAATGTACAATTGCCAAACATATCTCAAAATCTTTTTATCTATTTATTAGTTTAATTAATAAACTAATTATATGAAACAATTATCAGTACACTATAAATAAACTGGTTCTATGCCTTTATTAATAAAACTAAATCAGAAGCCTTTATATACTTTATTATTTAAAACATACAAGACATTTATAAAAATGCCTTCTATATTTCTTTTCACTCCATTGTACTCCACAGACGACCGCATGTTCACAAGTTGACAATTAGTTATTGTCATTTTACTTGTGTTTACTTGGAAATATTACTGTATATTTTCACTTTTAATTTATAGTTCCGTCGTAAGTTTGGTCTTAAATTTAATTTAGAAGGGTATTAAAAAGTCTTACATTTAAATGGTTTATACCTGTAGCCACCCTGTTATTACATTTGACATGTGTCACAATTCTTCCCAGGTTGCACTGCAAATAGCAGAGCTGTTACTTCCAGTCCAAGACTTTGTCTGAACCAAATCAGATTCGGGTCCCCTCTTATTGCGGCCCTCTTATCTTGTTTGTTTTATGTGTCAGGGATATTTTGTTTGGTATTTGTTTTAAACTAATGTTAATAAATGTTGTTGATTCCTTTAAAGAAATAAGACCAGTGTACCACACCAAGGCCTATACTTTCATTTACTTAAACAACTTAGCAGGTCTACTCCCTCATGGATTATAGACGGAGGATCAGTCCGCCCTGTTACATGAATATTTTCTCTCTAGACCTTCCAGATGCAGCCGCGGCTTCCCAATCCTGATCGGCACCTGCTTCAGTGTGACAGTCGAAGTGCCTAGAGTTTGGGTAATTGGTTTCCCAGTTTACTGTGTAGTCCTTACCCAGTTCCAGCTCCAGATTTCTAGATACATCACCTAGAAGACCACAAACACCCAATGTTATACAGTACATCACAAAGTCTTTTATATTAATGCATGCAATAAACATCACGCAAAAGCTGATATTAATGTGTCATGCGTAGTCAGTGTGACCTTGTGTTATCATTACAACAGAAAACCTTGGCGTTTAAAGGAAGTATTAGATTGAAGTTTCTGTCTTATTTATATGCCTGTTGCTTTTGACTTAGACTAGAGGACTTTGATGAGTCCAAAGCAAACATATGATTCAAACAGCATCTGCTCATTCTGTTATTCTAGCTATATTTTATATCATGCAATAATATTTAAAGAGGCATTAACATCCTCCAAAGTGATTTAAATTAAAATGGACCCTATTTAACTTTATATTCATGGTCTCAATGTGCTTTATACCCATTTCTGTAGGGTGTTGAATATCCTATTTCAGTCAAAATCAGTAAAACTTGGTCACAAACACAGTTTTATATTGACTTTTGTGGTGAATAGAAAACTCTTTTCTATTAAAACTATGATTACCTTCTTGGTTGAATCGTAGTTAACCTGGGACTTCGACAGAGCATTTGTAGTGATGCCGTCTGACACGAGCACAGAGGCGGGAGCCGCGCTCACTCCCATCACTGTTATGTTCTCAAACTTCAGGCTGTTTGGATCCGTGTAGCCATTGTGAGCAACATGCATTGTCAAGATATCCTGATCCAGCAGAAAAATATCAGATATCACTACAGATTTTTGTAATTGATGCCATTTAATAAAATTATAAAAAACAGAAATGGGACATTAGGATGACATACATTAACCACGGAAAACTGGTAGCAAATGTAGGAGCCAGATGAAACTCGTCTCTAAGAAAAAAAAGAGAAAGAATTTATGAGAGACAAATGAAATTTATATACGAGTCACACAAGTGTAATCTGTTTTTTTTTTAACCCTTTAAGGTACATCTCAGACCATTTGATAGACCACACTTTAAGTCCCTATATTTCATTGAAAAATGCATCAAGCTTAACTCAACCTGAATGAGCATCTCTACCGTTTGGTGTAGTTGTGCAATGCTAAAAAAAAAAAACACTAGATGACACTGTGTCTGTGTGCGCATGCCTTTTCAGTGTCGCTTTCAACAGCACATAACACAGCGAACATTTACTCCTCCTTTGATGACGTATATCGGCGGAACTTTTAAAAGTAAGACTATTTTGTTGACATATTATTGTTTCAGAGTAGTTGTTAAACAGAATTAGGTAACTTAGTTAAACAAAAATAAGTCTTATATGGGTCAAATATTTTTTCAAAACATGCTCTACCAAACGGTTGAGATGTCACTTTATAGTAGAGAAGCTAGATAGCTTGGTAAAATTAGCTAATGTTGGTAAAGTTACCTAATGTTGGTAAAATTAGATATTTACAATGAACAAAAGGGTTAGTGTTGTTAAAATTATTAATTTAATATCATTCAATTACATATTTGATGAAAAATGTTTGATCAATATAATTTTTTTACCATTTCTGTTCTGTATATGGTAAATATCAAGAATAAATTTGAAGAATTAATACCAATTCTGGTGTTACTATTAATTTCATAATTTAAAATTGACTATGTTTGTGTATTACTATATGACAAGCATTGTAAGAGTACATGGTTTGTAATAAAAAAAAATTATTTATGTTTTAAGTTTTGATAAATGGACGTCAAATCATTTTTACAGTACAAAACACATGATGGAGCCATCAATATCAGCCATCAGATTTTTTTATTAGTTCAAGAAATTGCACTTAATATGACTTGTTCTGAACAGTTGTTCTTTTATTATGAACAGACGTCTCAACCATTTGGTAGAGGACTATACCTTAAAATACTGTAGGTTCTAATAATTTTTTTATTGTTGTTATTGTTATCATAACTGAATAAAAAATGCCAAGAAATAATTTTCCTTTGTTTTTTCATAGTGCGTACCTTAAAGGGTTAAAGAAACATTTTGGTAAATATAATAATTTAATCTGTATAATAGGGCTCAATAATAAGGATAACCCTGTGACCAATTTGAAATAGTTTTCAGGCCAGTGTTGTTTTTTCTCATGTTTGTTGCCCATGTCCATGTGTTTTATGTCTTGCAAATGCAAACATTTGTTTTGCTTTGCCCTGTTAATTCATTGAACATTTCGATGTTGCAGATTCTGCTAATTTTAACTGTAACCTCACCAAGGTAAAGTTACCTTTCAAATGGCACTGTGTCTGTAGACACTTTAGGGAATGCCTCAGCATGACCAGTGTCTGAAGGATGTGATTCGAATGCGAAATTGACATTGGCCTGTGACAGCCCATGACATCACTCTAGAGCAACATGAGTCTGAATAGTCTAATATTTCATGTATTTTCCAATATGGAATTAAGAGGGAATGTCTAATTCAGAATGGGACAGAGGCGATGTTCCTTTATAAATCTGCTCCCTCTGCTGTCCACACACAGGTGAAGGTTGCCTGAGGCAGAGTTAGCGATTCGTGCCACAAAGCCAATGACATTAATAGTTGCTATAGTTGGCAAATGGAGGCTTATGTATTAGGAGGAGAAGAAATATGTTTTCCTTGATGCTGGTTGCTTTGATCTCAGAGCTGTGAGTCTCAGTCAGTAGCTTCCAGAAGATATGCCCCCCCCAGTTGTTTTAGTGACGTCAACATACACTATGCTATATAGGGGTGTCCAACCTGCATGTTGCTCTTTAACCTGTTAACCTTTAGCCAGAGCGTCATATTTAATGTTATACCTTGACAAACTATACATTACTAAAAAGATACAAGACCCAAGTTTCAGTATTTGACCACTATTGTTTTCTGAGAAATTTATAGTGATAGTTATGTCTTAATTTGTGTCAGGAGTTAAAAAAAATTACGTCGATTTAATATGAATTATGAGCTTCAGCTGGTCCATTCAGAAAACAAACTCCGTGCTCATGACAGTGATTCACAAAACAGCATCCCTCAGGGCTTTAGCTCAAAAATGTGTAGACTTGGAGAAAATATTGATTGATTCTCATAGATTCACATCATATTTCTATAAACAGGAATAATATTTATTGAATTTATAATAAAATGCATCGATGTAATCATTATGAGCGCTTCTTCCTGAGATGTGCTGTTTTTAATTCATACCAATAGCCCTGAGGGCGCTCTCTGCACAGAATATTCCATATATGGAACATGAAGAAGATCCATAACCATGTGACATCCCAGGAACTGCCTCATGAACTGCCTGACGTAAACAGAGCTAACAGAGATCCCTGTAACATGCAGATAAAGATGTTTTGAAGACAATAAACATGATTGCAATGATATTTGAGTTACCTTTGTTCTTCAAGCCATGCCAGGTATTTTCATAAAAATAAATTATATTTATAATGTAATGCTAATTGATTTTTTTTCATTGTGCACAATACAATAAATGATTTTTTATCTGAAGCCAAATTAGATCAGCAGAAGATTATTTAAAACATTCGACTTACGTTATAAAGAGTAGAGATGCAGCGATTAGCGGTTACAGCGCGGACACCGACGGATAAACCGCGGATTGGGGCGAATGACGTAACTAAAAAATATATTTTAATTAAATTCGGGCGGGTGGCGGCGGTTGAACAGAATTATGTGTCAAAATGCGTTTTTCTATTAGGCTACAATGAAAATATTGTACAGACAGTAGCCTATTATCCAAAAAAGCTATTATCCAAAAAATGAACAAAACAATTCGTCACATCTCATTCACAGGTTGGACAATGATATTAATAGGGCTAAGATTATCACAAATAAACACTCGATTTTGACCAATATCCAAGAGTGTGTGCGGAGTTTGGAGCACGCGCTGGATGGCAGACAGGTGCGGGCGCGCCGTGAACACTTTCATTTTCCCATCAACAGTGGAATCAACTTATCAACAATACTCTATCATTTCTGGTACAGAAAATAATAATACATTATTCGCAACTACTTTTATTTGCGTAATGTCACAATAACAAGAAAACGTTGTGCTTTTGTAAAATAATAAAACAATCATGCGCGCTTTCATGATCATGAACTGGAGCGCGAGAACTGAAACAATAGCCTTTATAGACTAAAGCTTTGAATGTCCACTTTAAAAAGAACAAATTCAAATCGTAAACTAATAGGCCTACCTTCTGATTATGTAATCCGTATGAAAGGTGCAGTTCTCTCTAAAGGTGTATCCGAAGTTCGGAGATTATGTTTTTCGCTCGTTATTTTTCAGACGCATTTATAATAGCCTCACATAGGCTACAGCACTGCGGAAAAATATTAGAAATATCCAGGTTCTAATTTGATTTAAAAATTAGTAAAATCAATTTTCCCATATTAATTTGTGAATATTTTAAATGTTTTAAAGGGACAAAAAGTCATAGCCTAAACAAATATCTGAAACTTCGATTGAGATGTAAAGCGCAGCATTGGTGTGGTCAAACTAAAATGTTGGTGTTCAACTTTGCATTTTAAAAATACAACAGTTCATTTTTCATTTTGCAACGACCGTATGGACATAATACGAGATATGGTTCTTTATTAAATTCATTTAAAAAAAATGAAACAATAATTACAGAAGCCTCTCTAAACCTCAAAGAAATGCCATCAAGACATCGACGCAGAAATAAGAGAGAAACAAGGAACTTTCGTATTTTCCCTGCCATTAATGCTTGGATAACACAGCACGTCTCCTTCCATTAATAATAATAATGTTGAATGCGGTGCATGGCTGTGAAATAGGTTATGATTTTTGGAATGATTTATCAAGGGAGGAAAAAAAAAGACGTTTTAGTCACGGTTAATGAAAACACCGTCATTTCGTAATATTATTAAAACTATTTCAGTTTTGCGCAAATCTGTAATGGAAAACGCGTCTCTCTCTCTCTCTCTCTCTCTCTCTCTCTCTCATTCCCGCAATCAGACACAGGTGTTCATCATCTGCACTTGTCTTGACCTCACCGCGCAGCTCCTTCTCTACCGCTACAGACTTCGCAAAATTACGCCTCCCTCGCCACAGTCAGGTTTGCCGAAGTGCGTTTAATTTATTTATTTTTGTCCCTGCGTGCCGATTCGGAGACGGAGTTCACTGCTGATATTCTGAGACCTTTAGTCTCGCGGCTGTCATCAGCAGCGCCTTGTATCGCCCAATCAGCGGATGGCGGGTGGGTGCGGTTTTGAAAATTGGTCAAAAAACTTGATGCGGATGGATGACGGACGGATGATGAGTTTTGTGATGCGGTTGCGGATGAAATAATAGCCCATCCGCGCATCTCTAATAAACAGGGGTGTAAAGTAACAAATTACAAATACTCACGTTATTGTAATTAAGTAGTTTTTTTCAGAAATTGTACTTTTTTGAGTAAGTTTAAAATTGTGTAATTTTACTTTTACTTGAGTACATTTTAAGTGATGTATCGGTACTTTTTCTCCGCTATTTTCCTTCTGTTTGTGGCCGTTACTCGTTACATGCTTGTTTTAATTTTATTTGTATCCATCATCGTGATTGGATCGAGTAATCAGTCTCATGACTGTCATCAATTCAAATTAAGCATAGAAAACTTTAACCGCCTATTCCTGCTGTTACTCGTGACTGCTGTGGAAGTGCATTCTTCACGCATTCAATCCAGATATCAGCGTCTTCCTCTGATATGCTAAGGTACATTTCACATTTCTGCTTAATATGATATTTATATAGGCTGGTCTGTCTACAGGGCCTAACATTTGGTCTGAGGTTGGGGGTATTGCGTGACGAGTTCATAATGCGGTGAATTTCCGCTCCCATTTACTTCACAATAACATTATAGAGAGACGCGCGTCACGATCTGTGCACTACCGCGTCTCGCGTTTGCCATGCCGGAAGTTCAGAATCAGAGCACCAAGTCGTTAACTTGAACTGCATTTCTTAATAAGAAATTAGCACAGCTCGTTAAGAAACAACGTTTTTTTATTAATCCATTATACGATCCGTCTTCATTTGGCAAGTGCACTTCCGCTTTTTTTTCTGCACCTTTTTTTGTGGATGCTGCTGATAAAACAGCTTCACCGAGACTTCAGAGACAAAGTGTGTTTGTTTGTTTCTTTTGTAAAAGTTTCCTGGATATAACTTCCCTATTTAATGCACAATTTTCCTTACAAATTATATTATTATCAGCATTACAATGTGAGTAAATGTAGCCGTGTAAAATGTAAGGGATAATCCCACCCTTCTAGAACAATGCATTTACGTTTAAATTGTAACATATTTAATAGCATGGAATAAAAGTGTGTAATAATTGTGTTAGCTCACTATCTTAGCCTTTTTCAGTGCATTAGTTGAGGTAATCTGATAATATTAGTGATTCTCATTTATCAAAACACTAACATTGGTACCGTTTTGGAGAGAAATTGGGTATTTTTTAATCTCTCTATTTAAACCATCTCTTGGTGTGTGGTGCTGAACTATCATATGAGTTTCTAAAGGTTTTTTAATTCTTTGTACAGTTATGAATATTGATATTTTATGTGCAACAATGGGCTCTATGCACGGTGGTATTTCCGGATGAAGGTTTAAGGATGCTCAATAACTTCCGCCGATCGGTAGAGTCCAATGCAATACGAGAATATATAATGAATTTTATACTCCATGGTTATACTAAAGAAACGTTAGACACAAAAACAGATAAAACAGACACCCCTCGTTGTGTTTATGCTTCTTTTTAAAATTATATTAAATAAACATAACTATATATAAAATTACATCTATACGCATGTACGTTTCATTTCAAAGACGGGAGGACAGTAAATTTTGAAGACTCTGCCATAATCCCGTTTTCCTCGAGTTTTCCTCCACTTTAATCTACACAACCGGAAATGGACAAACATCCTTGCGTCAAATTCGGAACTTATGCATGAATATAGCCCATAGCACGCTCAGACCCAGTGGCTTTTCGCCTAATTTTAAATGATTTCCCCCCAAATAATATTTTTTAAATGGTGATGAGTGTACTGATTTGATGCATTTTAAAAAGATGGATTAGATATTCTTCAATCTTTCTTACAAAGAACAAAATATAATGTTAATTACCGTATGTGCATTTTTTTAAATGTATAAATTGTAGTGCACAGTGTTTATTATAAGTGTTAGAATCCGCACCTCAGTACTCGACTACTCACTACTCATGAGTACTTTTAAATAAGCTACTTTTTTACTCTTACTCAAGTTGTTTTTTGGACAAGTACTTTTTACTCTACTCACACTACATTTTTTGGAATGTAATGGTTCCAAAAATGGTAAAATGCTTTTACTTGAGTATGTTTTTCAGTACTCTTTCCACCACTGGTTATAAAGTAAGTTTGGAGCACAAACATGGTTTTAATCTCATAAATGATCATGTATTGATACGTGTGCTAAGCTAACATGCTAGCTAGCCCAGTGCACCTGCCACCTGAAATTAGTCTTTTATGATTTTTATTTTCTAAATAGGAATGCTTAGTGAAATGTGTCAGTGCATTTGATACAGTTTCAAATGTGAAGCTAGAACTTTGATAAAAGATATTAGGGTTTAAAACCCTATTAACAGCCTGTGAATAGCCAGTTGTTAGTAGCTATAATGCAGACAAAAAATGCATATTTATAGCCATAACCAGAGAGGTGTAAATGTGACAGAGACTGAATGAGGGTAGTTTGCACCACAAAACAATAAAGACAATAGACTGAATAGATGACTTATAAGATGACTGAACATCAGTTTGCATTTTAGAGTCTAATCAAAATAAAGTAATTTGACATGATCTTGAAAATGCTTATCATTTTCAGATTTTAAATATAAAATGATCACACATATGGCTTTAGCTGCAGTGCATTTCTTAGATAGCTACAGTGCCTATTTCAATTTTATTTTCATGAAGATGTTTCATAAAAATAAATTTCTGATACCTTTACAAAACTTTGAAGCTATTTAAAAAATGTGTTTCATTATGACAATAATTGATTCTACATTTATATGTAAATACACTACATTTATTTATTTATTTATTTATTACATTTATACTTCTAATACATTTATTAATCTTTAGTTGATGTTAATTCCAACATTAACTAATATATAATTAAAATCAAAAGTTGTATCGGTTATTATTATTTAATGAAGCTGAGCTAACTGAACCCACAATTAACATAAACAAGATTAATAAATATTGGAACAAATGTATTGCTCATTGTTAGTTAATGTTAGTAAATACAATAACTAATGTTAACTAATGGAACCTTATTGTAAAATGTTACACTTGGTTCTGCTTTATATTAGGTGACTTTAACTACTTACTATGTATTAGCATTTAAATTAATAATTTGACACAATGCACTTTGTGTAAGTGCATGTTTTTGCAATGTACTTATATTTTAAAAAATACCTGCATGCATTATAATTGTCATTCTTGTTATTGATCCATGTATAAGGCTGCTTTTTGTTCAGACAGTGAACTGGACAACTTTTAATCAATAGCAGTCCCTACAAAATTCCTCGAGAGTCTCCGTCATCCCAAAATAGCTCGCCTGACGCAGCCTTGTTGTCATTAAAGTGCGACAATCAGTCCCATGGGATGAAGTTGGCTGAGGGAACAAACTACTTTTACCAGAAATTAAGAGCAGACAGAAAACAAATCCTTTGAATTAGATGGGACCCTTGTTTGTGAATAACGTCACAGACACCATACAGCAAAGCCGGGTGGATTTTAAATATGTATTTGTGTTGCTTTTGTGTCTCAGTAAAAGATACTTAGAAATACAGTACATTTTCAATTCTTACGGCTGAAGGTGTAATGTACACAGAGAAATTAAAACTATTTTCCTAATGTTAAATAGAAACTTCGGGCCTCATGCAGATAAACAGGAATGAGATGAATGAAAACACAGAGGAACAATAAACAAAAGCACACAAACATCTAAATATTTGTACGTTCACACTCTCATATTAAACTCACTTTGCAATATTAATAATGTTATAGTGATGCTGTGAATCATGTTACAACTGCTCTGAATTCTTTTAAATACTATAGTAATTTAAAGAAGACTATAATACATAAAAATCTCCAAAAACAGCAGACACTTTTTGAAATGGGCATTAGATAAGTAAGTGGAGGGTGCTGGAAGACTCCCTGAGAGTGAATTGACTGTATTTTCACAGATGGACAGTGCATGCTTTATTATGAGCTGGTGATATGCATTTCTAGGGGAAATCTACAGGAATATTTTTTGGCTTTCCCATCATTACCTGTATGTAGTGGTGACGTCTGGTCTTTGTACAGGCAGAATGGCTCCGCCTCTTAGATGTAAACCAAGTTTATCAGTGGGCAGGTACAAGGAAACTTTTGCTTTGCGATCTGTAATCCTAATCTCCTATAAAACAATCCAAAAAATGGCATTATCAATATATATATATATATATATATATATATATATATGCAGGCATGTGCACACATAGACATCAAAGGGGGCTTGAGCACCTGCCCTTTTTATTCCTGGTGAGAAAGTGCCCTTTTTTCTGGGGTGCTTTTTTAATTTTTGAAAAATAATATATATTCCTGTTTGTGCACAGCTTCCCTGTCAAACATATATAATATACACTCACCGGCCACTTTATTAGGTACCCCATGCTAGTAACGGGTTGGACCCCCTTTGCCTTCAGAACTGCCTCAATTCTTCGTGGCATAGATTCAACAAGGTGCTGGAAGCATTCCTCAGGGAGTTTGGTCCATATTGACATGATGGCATCACACAGTTGCCGCAGATTTGTCGGCTGCACATCCATGATGCGAATCTCCCTGTGGTGAGCAGGACGGCCGAGGGACGTGAGTGAGTCGCGAGGCCGGATGGTGCGATTGCTAATGAGCAGCACCTGCGAAGCACACCGGTCTCGCATCATTCACGAAGGAGCGGAGCCATGAAAGGGGAGCGATGGAGTGGATGAGCGAGAGAGGAACAGGCCTGCTTTTGTTTGTGTTTTCTATTTTATTTTGTTAAGCCAGCAGTCGTCCGTGAGGGGCTCCTGGCCGGTAGTTATGTTTTTCTGGGTAGCCAGCAGTCGTCCGAGGGACTGCTGGCAGGTATTTTGTTTGTTGATTTCATTTAAATAAAGTTTTATTTTTTGATTATTATCCGGTTCCTGCCTCCTTCTTCCCTGAACCTTGCTACACTGGTGCCGAAACCCGGGAGAAGGAGGGAACGCGCTGTCCGAGGGTCCTCGCCGCTGTGGGGAATCCGCGGTGCCATGGAGCATGGTGCGCGAGTTGCCGCCGCTCGCCGTGGGCCGGAGCCTGCTGCCGTCCGCCACAGATGGGGAGGAGCAGGGAGCGGGGGACTCGCGGCCATGGACGCTCGAGGCGGGGCGCTGGGGTGCGTTGCCGGTGGGACGCCCGAGCTCACCGCCGACCGCCTGGGAAGGGCGGGCTGCCTTCCGGGAGGGAGAGGAGGAGTCACCGCCGCTTGCCGTGGGCCGGAGCCTGCTGCCATTCACCACTGAAGGGGAGGAGCAGGGAGCGGGGGACTCCTGCCGTCTGCCCAAGGCACCCGAAGAGCCGTCGCCGGTCACCGGGGCGGGAGATGTCGAGGCGTCCACCGAGGGCCATCCAGCGTCGCCGCCGGGCACCGCGGAGAAGTTCGCCCAGCTGGTGAGGGACAACATGGCAGCGCGCTTCTGGGAGCCGGACTAATTTTTTTCTTTCCTCTCTCCCTCTCTCGATGTCCGTCGCTCCTCACGCTTCCGTCTCCGTTTCCCTCGGCTCGTCGATCCATCCCCAGGATCGCCGCGCCGGCGGGGGGAGTAGGCACAGTCTCGGGTGTACCCGCGGCCTGTGAGGGGTGATGGGGGTATGTGGTGAGCAGGACGGCCGAGGGACGTGAGTGAGTCGGCGAGGCCGGTGGTGCGATTGCTAATGAGCAGCACCTGCGAAGCACACCGGTCTCGCATCATTCACGAAGGAGCGGAGCCATAAAGGGGAGCGATGGAGTGGATGAGCGAGAGAGGAACAGGCCTGCTTTTGTTTGTGTTTTCTATTTTATTTTGGTAAGCCAGCAGTCGTCCGTGAGGGCTCCTGGACGGTAGTTATGTTTTATTTGGGTAGCCAGCAGTCGTCCGCGAGGGACTGCTGGCAGGTATTTTGTTTGTTGATTTCATTTAAATAAAGTTTTTAGTTTTTGATTATTATCCGGTTCCTGCCTCCTTCTTCCCTGAACCTTGCTACACTCCCGATTCCACCACATCCCAAAGATGCTCTATTGGATTGAGATCTGGTGACTGTGGAGGCCATTTGAGTACAGCGAACTCATTGTCATGTTCAAGAAACCAGTCTGAGATGATTCCAGCTTTATGACATGGCGCATTATCCTGCTGAAAGTGGCCATCAGAAGTTGGGTACATTGTGGTCATAAAGGGATGGACATGGTCAGCAACAATACTCAGGTAGGCTGTGGCGTTGCAACGATGCTCAATTGGTACCAAGGGGCCCAAAGAGTGCCAAGAAAATATTCCCCACACCATGACACCACCACCACCAGCCTGAACCGTTCATACAAGGCAGGATGGATCCATGCTTTCATGTTGTAGACGCCAAATTCTGACCCTACCATCCGAATGTCGCAGCAGAAATCGAGACTCATCAGACCAGGCAACGTTTTTCCAATCTTCTATTGTCCAATTTCGATGAGCTTGTGCAAATTGTAGCCTCAGTTTCCTGTTCTTAGCTGAAAGGAGTGGCACCTGGTGTGGTCTTCTGCTGCTGTAGCCCATCTGCCTCAAAGTTCGACGTACTGTGCGTTCAGAGATGCTCTTCTGCCCACCTTGGTTGTAACGGGTGGTTATTTGAGTCACTGTTGCCCTTCTATCAGCTCGAACCAGTCTGGCCATTCTCCTCTGACCTCTGGCATCAACAAGGCATTTCCGCCCACAGAACTGCCGCTCACTGGATGTTTTTTCTTTTTCGGACCATTCTCTGTAAACCCTAGAGATGGTTGTGCATGAAAATCCCAGTAGATTAGCAGTTTCTGAAATACTCAGACCAGCCCTTCTGGCACCAACAATCATGCCACGTTCAAAGTCACTCAAATCACCTTTCTTCCCATACTGATGCTCGGTTTGAACTGCAGGAGATTGTCTTGACCATGTCTACATGCCTAAATGCACTGAGTTGCCGCCATTTGATTGGCTGCTTAGAAATTAAGTGTTAACAAGCAGTTGGACAGGTGTACCTAATAAAGTGGCTGGTGAGTGTATATGAATAGTGTATATAATAATTTAATAATACTATATTGAATAGTGTGTATCTAAATATCAGGTCTGAAGCGCCGATCAAGAGTTAACGCGTCAGCTCTAGTGAGCTCGCGCTGCGGCCGCCGTTTGGACTTTGAACCAAGCGGATAAACAGTCTGTGAGACGCGCGCGGTTCAAATGAGTTTCGTTCCGCTTTTGGCACATAAACATTATCGAACATTTATCGAAACTCAATATTGATATAGAGCATTGGCGATATTGACTTGAAATTGAATACAAAAATATAAATTTAAGACTCGGCTGAATGTAATTTATGACCTTGTATGGAAGATCCGGACGTTTTTATGACTTTTTATGGCCTTAAATTCTTATTATTAAAGTTAATGACTAATGCCTTGTTCACACTACATGATTTTAAAACGTTGGTCTGAACTGTGCGTTCACACTACATGACTTGGTCTCAGTGAAATCAAAGTGTTCAAGTTGTTTAGCTGTTCACACCACACAACACAACGTGATTGATCCACAACAGGAGGTAACGCACTACACGAGCTGACAACGCACTACATGGAGATACACCCACGATTGGATGACAACAGCAAGCTGTTTCAGTACTATGGTACGGTCTAAATCCTGAAAATAATCAAATAAATTACGAGATGACAACAACTCTGTCACCCAACGATTCTATCTTGTCTACAAACCACGTTTTGTCACGAAAAAAAACACGCAATAAAACGAACCAGAAATGATGCTAACAGCACGTGCGCCTATACGCAGCGAAGAAGAGAACACAACACGTGAATAATGGACGTCAGACAGAAACTAATGCTGCACACTGTTTGCGTGACGATCGTCTGCTCTGAGGAAAAAATGCAAAAAAATAAATAAAAACTAAGATTTACCTGGTGTCCTCAACCCATGCGTTGCTATGATTGGCTGTACTCATGACATCACTGAGGTTGAGTCGCGGCGACGGCTCTGGATATCTAGCAGGCTAGATATTTTTCTGGGCTCGGCGACGCGTCTGCGAGCGTTTTGCTGCGTCTGTTGGCTCTTTCATAACAGATTGGCGAGCGTTCATCGTCCACTAATCGCCCGCGATTTGCATGCGATTACACCCTGACCTGTCGGCGAGCTCACGATTCGCAAATCGGGCATAAATCGGGCTTAAAATCCTGTAGTGTGAACTTGGCTTTACATAGTCTTTCCCCTGAAATTTAGAAATCTAAATTGGTGAATTTAGAGGAAATCTACTCATGCAAACAGATGGAGGATAGTATGTTTAAAACAAACTCCATCTAAATGTGGATTTTGAAGGTTTTATTTTGATGGTACAGTCTTCCCTCAAATGTGAAACTAAGTCCATGTCACTATCAGGTGTATCAACAGGGCGGACTTAACCATTAGGCAAAGGTCGGCAACTGCCTTGGGCCCGAGCTACCTAGGGGCCCCCAAATGTCCCATTAAATTATGCTTAAGTTGTTTGTTTGTTTGTTTTCCTTTTCGCAAATTATATATTTCTAAAAAACGCATAAATCATTAGTGTCGCAGACAGAAGGGCCCCCCACCTCAACTCACTGCATTGGACTATTCCATTTTCTCATTTGACTTTCTGCGTGCGAAAGTGATAAGGCTGTAATGCGCCAAAAAAAAAAAAAAACTGACAGAGAAAAAGAAGTGACAGGCAGAGTGTACAGAGCAGTAGACAGAGTAAAAATGAAGCAAATCTACAGCCAACTTACCCAAGCGGTGCTGAAAAAGCAGGACGCGGGAGGAAAGCAAAACGTTTTCAGCAACATTGCAGAAGGTAAACTTTTTTGTAATGCCCGCTGACAATGACAACAATGCTAACAATATGTTAGAAGTCCATGGCCGTAGTCAGCTATGAAGTCGACGAAGTCCGGACCTCTGTCATTTTTTTTACATTCAAAAATAAAATGTCAAGCTCTCTATTAATCAGCCGTTTAAACCACCTCATATGAGAGCGCGTGGGTACAGTCTCCGTGTTGCCAGATCCACCTTATGGAAAGGTGCAGTAGTGTTCTGGACCTGTTTTCTGGTTTAATGTGACACTTTAGGAAGTTATAAAGTGGAAAGTTATAAGTTAGGCTTAGTGATATATTAATCTTATTTTCAAAACACAAGCTTTGGACTTAGTTCGGACTATTATTATTAATTTGTTTTGTTTTTCGTAGCAATATCTGGCAACATTTTACTGTCGGCATTAATATAAAAAAAGCTTATGGACAAACTGCAACTGCATAAAGTTACCACATTCGGTAAGACAAACGCAATGATCATCGTGATTATCTGGAAGAAATGTATAACACTATCAAAAACTATAGCATAATATACAGATCTGTTTGAATGAAATTTGCCAAATAACTTACTGACCAGCTGGAAGACGTCTCATGCTGTTTAGTTAACCTTTCACAAATTCATCATAAAAACATTAATTAAAGCAGTATTTCTCAACTAGCAATCTATTCAGTCAGCAGATTTGTGTTTTGATCTGTGCGAATTACAGAATTATAAGACTTTGTCCCCAATTTGCTAAATCCGCCACTGTGTATCAATTATATACTTGATTGAAACTAGAAGCATAGAAAACATGGTTTCCTTTGCTGCTCAATAAACCTGGTAAATACTAGGGAGAACATTGGTTTCTGTGTGAACTGATTATTTTGTAGACATCTTTTGAAAATGAAACAATTGCGTGAATTTGAGGAAGATAAAATTAACTTTAATACATTTTATAAAAATTCAGAGTTGTGTTATATATATACTTTTTGTTTAAAAAAAGTAAAAAGAAAAAAAAACTTTTTTGCCCTTTTTTTTCACTTGAGCCCCTTCCCCTCAAAATGTCTGTGCACGTCCCTGTATATATGTGTGTGTGTACATATATGTTTATTTATAGGTTTGTGGTGTGAGAGGATGTTCGGTAACGCTTCCTTTTACAGTCCAGTTACCCATGTAAATACTATGTACTTATTTTAGTAACTACAATTACTGGGTAATAACTAGTACTAACCCTGAACCTACCCCTGAAACCTAACCCTGTTCCATGTACTTACCTTATATTAGCCTGTACTTTCTAGGTAAGTACACTGTAAGTACTGTACTGTAAAAGGAAGCGTTACCGGATGTTCTTACCTTCTCAAAGTCATACCAGATGGCATCTGGGATATAGGCCTCCACCATTTCAAAACCCTTAAACAAACAAACAGGAAATCAGCTAAGCATAATAAGAAACAGAATTTTGATGGTTTAATAATTCTCATTAAACTACTGGTCAGATCATCGCAGGTAGTTATTTTTCAGAGAGATATGGTCCACCTCTCATGACTTTTCAAAAGTCAGAAAAAGAGAATATGAGCGAGATATTAGAGAGTAAGAAGCTGACCGAAAGAAGCAGCAAATGAACAAAAAGAAAATATGAGCGAACAATTCAGATGGTGGCACTCAAATAATGTGATTTAATTCATATCAAGCTGTGTGTGTGTGTGTGTGTTTTCACTCACAGGATCCAACACAGGTGTGATGAGAAGATGTGCTCCCCACATGAACTGTTTGTACACTGCCCAGGTTTCACTGTCGGAATAAAACCTGCAGAGCGGGAGATAATTCTTATAAAGCAGATATTGATATTTGATCAAGACCGTACAGCAGTGGCGGGCGGCTGGTGAAAAATATTGTAGGTGGGGCTGTGTGTTATCGGGGTGTCTGGGGCTTCTCCCCCATCAAATTTTGAATTTCGTAGATGTGATTTCCTGCATTCTGGTGCATTTTAGGCCTTTGCCACGTAATATCAATGGTCTAAAAATACAATGTTAATTGAACTGCCATGTAGAAAATTAAATGCATCAGTCTCGTGAACTCATGAACTGCTCGTTAAACAAAGATAAAGCATTGATTTGTACCAGGACAATAACGAGGGCTCAAACATCTTTTTAATTATGAGAGTCTCAGTCTACATTACATTACCAATGGTGTTTTAGGATGCCAAACAATTATTATAATAATGTAACAATGATTTACAGTATATAATTATTCCTATGACGTAAAATCCATATAGCCTATAAATGTAGGTGTATACTATGAAAATGAATATTTCAAATGTATATTTTAGTCTACATTACACTATAATATAGGAAAATTAAAATACTTTAGTCCTTATTTCTACACTTGCAAGAAATAAATCCTTGAGTTTTTATTTAGGAGAAAACACCAGATGACCAGTGAAGATCACGTGAGCAAAGTGCACACATTTCTCTAAATCACCCAGCAAAAACAGAATGTCTATTCTTAAAGTCTTGTGCTGCTTTATGAAGGCAAAAACATTATCATGGTTTTTAGTTCATTGGCAAAATATAATGCTAGAGACCTTCATGTTAGTTTATACAGTTTACATCTCATATGTTCGGCAAAAGCCAGATTTGAACTCGGGTCCGAAGCGCAATAGCTCATTTAGGAACTACACGCTCTACCATCTACGCCACTGTAGCTGTTCCGTGACACGCGTGTTTTAGCTACACTTAGTGCAAATATAGGCTACGATCTGTTATAATAGATTGGCCTTTGCGGCATCGAAACACTGACCATCTTTTTTATGTCTTACCTTAACTTTGAACGGTATTGTATTTACTTAAAAAATAGGTTTTGATTTTAATTCGTGAAATTATATTAAGGTCTAAACACACATCCTGTTTTTTGATTGTTTTTACATGAGTGATCTCATATAGAAATCCATGAGGTTTATAAACACAAAAGCAACACTGGAGCTGTCCCGCTGCTGCTTGCACATCCGCACACACTCACTCATGCATCATGGGCCGCACTACAGTCTCTCCGCTGACGTGGGCCTTGTAGAACAGCGTGTAGAGGTACGGCAGGAGGCTGTAGCGGATCTCCCAGGTAATGTCTGGAGCTGTTCACCAGGAGAGAGTCAACGCCGTATGATGCAGGGTCCTGGTCCTGTTAGAAAGAGAAATGGACACGTGTATCCTGCGAATATATTCACCATTGCTTCTCTCACGCCTCAATTTTGTTATTCAGTGCTCTGCCATCCTCGGGTCATTTTGATGAAAACTTAAAAAATTGAGTATTCATCAAAGAGGTCCAGTACCCTAGGACTTTTGTCGCACTTGAACCACAAATACACACTTTTTTATGAATTTGAGGAGTTTTGTGGTTGAAATTTTAAAGTAAATCCTTCTCTTGAAGTTGAAAGAATGTGAGAAATGTGCTCAAATTACTATTTATTTATTATGTATAATACTATTTATATATTATGTAGTTACAAATTTTAAAAGTAACCAGTTACTTAAGAAAGTAACTATTGCATTACTTTCTAGTGAAATTTAATTTCAAATGCTCAAATGTGACCCCACCTCTATCCCTATTTAACGGAACTTAAAACACATGTGCATGTTCAATTATTTATGATAAATATGAATTTTATAATGAAATGGACACTTAATACAATACATTATTAACAGAAACATGAAACATTGTACACACACATATAAAAAATGTTGCTGTGAGACTAGACTCCAATCAAATGCCATTATGTTTATATAGTGGATCAATGCATATAACACAATAGATGTTTTGGAACTTTTGATATTTTTTGCCCCTCAAAAGGCCACAAATGGGCAAAATTAAATTAAGCTTGTTAAGCTGTTGAGTTATATGTTCTCATTAACTATATTATTTTATGTTTCTTACTGTTATTTTGTTTTTACTTATGCTATTGACTGTTGTATACTTAAAATGTGCAAGAGTTCATTGTGCAACAAATGGGGACTTTTATTTTGACTCAACTTGTGTTACTTTCTTGAGATGAATGTCGTGCTGCTGCTCCCTCGTGCACTGATGTTATGCCAGCACATTGAGATGAAAACTAACAAATAAATAACACTGAGAATTTGTATCTGGATTGTTCTTTAGTGGAAGGATGATCGCAACATATTGTGCATGGACATGAAAACTTAACATAAGCAATATACCATTTAGAGAAGGCTACTTTTGGATTATTTGGGCTCGTCGGCATACCTGTCTCTCGTTGACTGACTGGCTTGTGTTGTTCCACCTTGTGTGTCCTGTCCGACTATGCGTTATGATGGGTCGTTGACAATTCATGAGCGTTACCCGTTAGTGATGATGGATGTGTCGTTCGCGAATGAGCGTTATGGTGTATTCACACAGAACGCGAAATAGACCGTCAAATACGCATCAGATCACGTCTAGTTAGACGCTTGATCATTCGCTCGAGTTCAAATTTTTCAACTTCAGCGGAAGACATTCGCGGCAAATGCGTCGCCCAAGTCTATTCGTGTCTTTTCATTGACTTTGTATGTAATCTACTTGCGCAAATAATTAAATTCGGGTGTGAACACACCATTAGTGTTGCTGGATCTACGCGAATGAGCTTTTGAGGGGTCGTTCGCGATTCGCTAATGAGTCGACTATTTTAGGTGAACGTCGAGAGCTGGCTCGCATATCTGAAGAACCGACTCCTACAAATTTAGCCTATAGAAATTAAATAATTATGTAATAAAAATTTCAATATTATAGTCAAAGTCATTTAAATAGCCATTTGTGAGCCAAAAGAGCCGGCTGTTTTCAGTGAGCTGAGTCAAAAGAGCCGAACGCCCATCACTACTATGCGTGCTTTAGAACACCCGCCCAACTCTACCTCTGATTGGCTTACAATGACATTTTACTCTACCTCAGCCAATCGTCAGCATTTATGCGCTTGTCTCAGTGCTCTGCCCACTAACCAAGGAACCTCTCGCTCAGAGATCCAGTTGGTCTGATGAAAAAAGTTACTAAAGATTTAGTAACGCGCCGCATATTTTGACAGTAACGGTAACAATGAGAAGAGTAATCAGTTAGATTACTTGTTACTCAGTGCTTGAAGTGGGGAAAAAGGTGCCGGTACTCTCTTGCATTGGCAAATCATGACATTTGAGATTTTTACAGGGAAAAACAAAACTTGAAAATATTGCTCTTACAACAACAATTTACTGTTATTTATTAACAACATAAATATATTTAAACAAGTAGTGTGTGCGCACATTTCTTTAAAGAGAAACATTCTCTTTTTAAAAGTTGGTCATTAATAAACTTGACTCTTGAAGTTTGTTAAGATGCAGTATACAACAATTGCATCTAAATGGTAAACAACAGAAACAACCAAGAAAACAGCTCTCAATATTGTCTTTTCAGTCATACTTCGATATGACAGCAAACATAAAAAAGTAGGCTAGGTTTGATTTGGGCATGTAGGCTACCTGTCTGTAGGCTATTACATAAACTAAAAGAAAAGCTTATATTCTGACTAGCTTGCTCGTTTTATTTATTTATAAAATATAATTTTACCCAAACTGAATAATTAAGATGTTTAAATGGCTAAATCTTGTATAAATATGTTTGAGTCTTTTTCTTTTCTGACGTAGTGTTTGTTAAAACACACTAGACGTGCAAATTCTGTGCATTATGGTCACTTTTTGTGTGAAATCTTATTTATTTTCTCCATCAAAAGTGTGTTTTCACCTTAATGAGCGTGACCACAATGATCAGCTCCGGTTGCCGTTTCGCAGTCGTAACAGCGCCGCAGATGTGTGCAGTAAATAAGGTGTTAAGCGGCCGTCACGCTTTTTCTGTCAGTGGTATAGAGTACTGACTGTATGCGAGAAGTAGCGGTATGCAACAAAAAGTGCAGGTACGCTTAAGAGTAAAATGTAGAAGAGCCGGTACTGCGTACCGGTGAGTACCGCCCCACTTCGAGCACTGTTGTTACTGGAAAAAGTAATGCCGAATAACGCCGTTATTCCCATCACTGGTTACAAAGTGCAAGACACTTCGGGATTGAATGTTTACGGGTGTTTAAGAAGCAGCACATACTTTGAATCCTTGTGCGTTGTGGTTACGGCTGAAGGGGTAAAATGCGCCGACTTGCATCCAACGTCTGCAAAGCTCCTCCGACGAGTTGAACAAGAACCCACAGATGTCTGCACCGACCTGCAGAAGAACGTCATTAGATTCAGTCTAATGATCACTCTACATTCAACCTGAACACTGAGTCCAAATGCATTTCCATTCAACTTCTCAATCAATACTAACATGTTCTCATAACACTTTCCATGTCTCTCAGTGGGGCTGTTGTGTTATGAAGAAAGACGGGTGTCTACCATCAATTACCCATGTTGGAAAAGACGTTTCAATTTGGAGTCAAACCACTTACGTAAGGGATTCCAAAGAGGTTAAACTCCAGCATGCCGGGTATCGCCCACTTAATGTCATTCCAGGTGGCGGCGTTGTCACCCAACCAGTGCCCAGCGTACTTGCCCACCCCGGGGAAGGAGGAGCGGGTAAAAACCATGGAACGGTTCGTCCCAAACACTGCTCTCGATGCCCTGGTAGCAGAAACACAATGGGTCTGATTCATGAAACATTCGTAAATATACGAGTAAATATGAGAGTGATTTGCGGGTTCGGATGTTAAGCGCACTATTTACGCGTGGCTGGGAGCAGGTGTAGATTTCTTTCTAACATTTGGAAAATACAAACATTTTAATGAATACGAAAATTTACGCCAGAACCACTTTACACATGATTTACACAAAAATTCGTTCTGCTCGTGTTTCATGAATGAGACCCAATATTAGTAGCAATGCCGGCCCTAGACTTCTGTGGTGCCACCCAACAAGACGAGAAATGCAATAGAAAAAAGATACAAATGAAATAAAGAATTTAGCCTATTACTAATAATACAAATACTATACAGAAATTGAATAAAGCAATTCAATTATTTTCTGGCTTCCATGGCTGCAATACACTGTGTTTCAGGCAACTGGCAACCTCTTGTGGCGACTATTGGATAAACTGACAGTGTGTGAGATCACACAAACCAAAACAAAAACAGACATTGCGACACGGAACGCACATTTGATGGTAAAATAACCAAACAAAACAACAACAAAAAAAACAACTTTTTTTGTAACCACCTCCTACTGGACCTTCTCTGTATATGCAGCATGTTTTAACAATTTTTTCTATCATGATATAGCCAGTCTAATATAGGCTTTTTAATTTTCTAAAGAAGAGCGCCTTGGATTTCCTTTTCTACACGACATTGAACTCCCGAACCCAAAGAGCACCTCCTAAAGCCCCGTTACACTGACACGCGACTTTGTCGCTGCAGGTCGCCAGTGGCTGCGCTGGAGGGCGTTCCCCACTACTGATTGCCTAGTAATGTTTTTGAGTGACATTCACGAAAGTTACTCTATGTTAGATAACAAATGCGTTTTATTGCCGCTACAAACTAATATTTTGAAAGGAAAAGTCTAAATATAAATGGAATCAGTAAATAAAATGAATAATATTAAAGATGAATGAGGAACAGTGAGTGCTCTTTACCAATGCAGCAATTTAACTGCAGCAAACAGGCAAATACCTTTCAGTGCTGCAATAAACACAGCTCATTCGTGTTTTACATGCAAGAGCTTCCACGAAAGCACTGTTGGCGTCCCTTTTCAGCGCCTGGTTGTCAGTTGTCGCCGGCTGGAAAGTCCCGCCGATATTGACTCTCGTCTGACTTCTTGCTTTATCCAAAGACTTTTTGGTCATAGCCTTTTCAAATTCTGTCTTCCTTTTTTACACACACAAGCCGCGCAAGTTACTCGTGTACTGCAGTTTGGCTGGTGGTTATGTTGCCCGCCGCATACCGCCTCTCATGGCCGAAACTGGTATTGCAACACCTGCTGTAATTTAGCATGTTAATTTAGGTTTATATCTCGGCAGCACTATAACTTGGCAGTTTTTTAATGACATCATTGCACTTATTTCTTCTCATTCTTTTGATGTGTGTAGCTCATTTTTTGGAAATTTTTACCTCAATTATTACATCTGGCACTTTTAACACTAGAACAGCCATAACTGTCATTTTGACCGTTTTGAATTTTATATCTACAATAACTTTGTTGAAAAAAATAATAATATCCTGCTGGTACCTGACTTTTCCTAAAATTATCTGTATTTTCATTTAAAATGCTTTTCATATAAATTAAGTTATGTAAACGTAAGGCAAAACAAAAAAATGAACATATTTACCTATTTCGGCCATAGACGGTCATATTGACCGCACTGAATTTCGCTGTATTTTTTTGTTAAATATCCGGCGTTGATCGTGGTCTCTCTCAACTGTCAACAGAAAGGTCCGTCCGGTCACAGTGGCGTTTGCTGTATAATAATGTCTACATTAGTTGTTGATCATAAATAAGCAAATAAAACCGGACTACAGGATGCCCTGGAGATGCTTCAGAACTTGACGAGTGATGATTCGGATGCAGGGGAACTATATTATTAGCCTATTTATTATTATTATCATTATAATATTATTATTATCGTCTCGTTTTCGTCTTTGAAAAACTGTTGTTGACAAAAATAATTACGAAAATTATTCGTCAACAAAATAAACACTGTTTTGAATCTAACGGTCAAAATGACCGTTTGTGGCCGTTCTAGTAGTTTGGGAATTCTGGCACTTCTAGTGTTAAACAAATTTGGGAAAACGTTTTTTTATAAAATTTCTACCTACCCTGCCTTTAACTCAGCATTGTTTCCTAAATATCTGCAAACATAGTATGGTATTTTTATGCTTTAGTACAGTCACAAACTTACATACAGCACCTTTAAGACATAACCAACTGTGTTTAAGTGAAACTTGCCAAGATAAATACACATTTTTGTGTGTGTTAGCTCGTTTAAGTGGACACTTGAAGCCCAAAATAGCCTATACTTGTCAGTCCCATCTCGGATTGGCGAACAGCGTTTATTTCGCAGCTCAATACTTTCGATTTTAACTCTTTTTTAAAAAAAAGTTTCAAACACGCCCATCACGAGACTGTATATTATGACAGTCGCATTACATGATTGTACTGATTTGCATGTTACATACTGTAGGAAGGGAGACAGTGCTCCGCTTTACAGGAAAGGGACAGAATTCAGCATATTATTTTTATTCTTGTTGGAAGCCAAAATCAAAAACGAAACAGAAATTATATTATTCGTTCAGCCCTAGTCATTCAGTCATCTTTGAGATCAAGGGGGGCTCCTGTACAAAGGGTGGTTCGGGGACCCTTTGCAACTTGTGTACTTTGTGCATAGTGAGGACCGGATTGGAAAGACACAACGGCCATTTTGTTTCCAACTTAAAAATCAGGTGCTTGCAAAATAAAGTAAAATTAGTTTATCAAGATACAACTTTGAGCAGCAGAGATATAAAAACCTCCCTCCTACAACCACCCAGACCATTTATGAAATGATTCATAAACATAATTCAGAAATCATCATGGTTATGATGTCACAAGCATGATCACTTTAATATATGACTATCCACAAATAAATATAACATTGTTGTGATGTTAATCCATATTATTTATTCTGACAAGACTGGTAATCAGCATCAGTCAATCATAACAGAGATTATTTGCATAGGGAGTGTGGAAAAACTCTCACTTACTTCTCAGTGGCCAGGACCATAGAGTAGCCATAGAGACTGTGGACATCATAGTGGTTCCCCCAGTTGTGTTTAGCATCCATACACAAGGTCTTACTGAACATCAGGTTATCAAGGACACCTTTAGAGTCCAATGGAAATCAAGAGGACAGATGTTTACAGAAGGAGATGTGAAATCTAGTTGGAGATGCATTTCAGACTCACGTGGGGTGAATGGAGGATAGTTGAGTTTGTTCTCAGCGCAGCCTTTGGTGCTTCCGTTTACGAAACTGGCCACCTCATTCATGTCCTCAGAAAAAAATAGCAGTTAGTTCAGAACTCCCTAATTAGGCAGCTAATTGTCTCAAAATTAAAGCAAAACACTAGTTTTAAGAGTCAAACAATGTTCATGTTGTGGAGTTATCTTTGTAAATCAAACATGGAGATGGAAAGTTGTAGCTGCTTACATTGCTAAATGCTAAACTTTCTTTGATTGCCTTGACAATCATTAAGTTCAACTCAGATGAACAAAAGTATTTAAGTTGACTGTAATTGGAGCCAATTAACTGATTTAACTTAAAACGTTTAGTGCGATTATGATAGGTTGCCTTATTATTTTTATTCAGATCAACTTCTCTTTTTTTGCTGTGTAGGAAGGCTTTAAAGTCAACATGAAATGGCATTCGTAATATTTTACTTTCATTTTTGATTCAGAATATTCAGTGGGACAAGTTGTCGGGCAGAACTTGATTTTATCGAATGGGGAATTGATTGGATGGTGTAAAATGCATTTCTATGCCATTAGCTTCTTGATTGCAATATTTGAAACATGCTTTTTCTGTAAAGCTGCTTTGAAATATGAACTGTGAAAGTGCTATACTAATTAATGAGAATTTAATTGAACAGGAGTTTGATGAATTACTACTGTAAGTAGGGTCAATTATGATTCTATGTTGACTTTAAAGCTGGTTTTTATTGTACTCTAGATGAGATGTTTATTGAGCTTTGCTGTGTTTGAATATCATGATTAATACAGTACATATTGATGCAGTGACTTATATATGACCTTTCCACCGTGGTTGTAAAATGATCAGGTTTTGGTGACTGGTAAGGATCTCTGCCAGTTACTTACAATCCAGAGAGCGTTGATGCTTGACTTCTTTGTGGAAGCTGCGAAATTTCATCAACCCACCAATCAATGCAAGACTGGTTAGTGTAGTCAGGAAACACAGTTTCCCCTGGCCAGACCTGTGACATGAGAGGGGGGGGGGGGATCTCTATTTGAACGAATGAATGAACAAATGATTGAATGAATGAGCCATGTTTTATGAGATTCGCTCGCTAGCATCACAATCGGTCACAAACACATAGCACTGCAAAAACAGCCCATCTAAATGTTTATTTTATGTCATTTTTGCTTTTCCATTCCCTCTTGTGTTTTTTTCCACTCTTTTACATGACTCAGAGCTGCATGAAGGTGTGATATTAATAATGCAAAATCAATGAAAACACTGGCCTAAAATAAAACCATGAAAAAGCAATCCGCATCTGCCACACGTGATATTTTTGTCAAGTGATATGTGCCTCATTGCCCTGAGGGGTGATTGATATGTGATCTATCTCAAGTTAACAGATGGTAAATGAATGGTCCTTTATAAGATCATTCACTTATTTAAACTTATTCTACCTCATTATTATTTTACACATTTTTACACTATACAAGACTAATTCCTAAACAAAGTTAGTAAAAACAATATAACTGTATCTCAAAATAGAATTGGATGATGAATAATGTTTATTGGGTAAAAATGGGCATGGGAATTGTAAGAGATCTGATGATTATGACATTTGTTTTATTTTAATTTAATGATTCCACTCTTTCAGTTCTTTTAAGAAGCACCAATCCTCCACCACTGAGAGAGAGAGAGAGAGAGAGAGAACCAGTACAATTTACCATTTTCTATTAGATTTACATGCTCCTTTTTGCAGGGATGCAAACACATGTATGGTCAAAAAAGAGAGAGGTAATCGAAGCCCTCGCCCCGCAGAAAATATCCAGAAACTTACATTGCCACCAACCCCTGCCATCCACCCCTAAGCACATACAGTAAATATATTTCAGCCTTTAAATCATTTTTCACCCCCCCCCCCCAAAAAAAAAATGTTATACAAAGTTTTCTTTTATAAAAAGAAAAACCTCACATATTTCAGCCTTTAAATATTTTTTTTCACCGAAAAAGGTGTTATAAAAAGAAAAATCTCCTATATTTCAGCCTTAAAATCATTTTTATAAAAAGAATGAGTCAAAAAAAATATTACTTGACATTTATATTAATGCACATTAGCTTATCTTTTATTATTAATAGTAAAATTCGGTTGCAATTTTCCCGTGGCATCTGTCTTTGCTAAGCATCCATGCACTGCACTCTACATAACACAACGACAAAGAAAAACGCTTTCTGTAGCTCTGCAACAAGATTTATTTAGGCTATGGTGGAAATAAAAAACACGGTAGTGTTTGGGCGCACCACATCCTTCATGTTTACTGAGCTTTCAATGTTGGTTGGTTCTTGTCACATGAAAAGCGAATGCGCTTGCGGCATTCTGAAAAGTTGAAGTTTTCATCTTGCTGCGTCTGGAAAAAAAAAAATCGCTTCAATGGGAGCACTTGCCGCGCGCTAAGTCGAAATAGCGAAATTGAGAGCGCAAAAGACACAATATGTGAACGACCCAACGTTTATTTAGTCTCAAAACTGCACAGGATACGAGGGCAAAAACCAGTAAACACGCGCAGAATGCAATCCACTCACAGGCGCGTTTCTGCATAGTGAGCGCGCACAATGCCATCCTCGCGCAGACCCTTGACGAGCCACATTCTGCTGTTTTGACCCGCAGTGTTCTGATTTGATTATTTCTATTTACTTGTTTGGTGGAGGTAATCCAGAATTATTGTTGGTTAAATTATAATGAGACACACCCCACAAAAATCTCTTCGGAACTGCACGATTCACACAAGTCACCCAAACTGACGTAAAAAAAGCAGGAGGCGCCCGGAAAGCGCGCTGTTTGCATCCCTGTTTTTGACCAGTTCTCCAGAAAGAAGTTAGTCATTTGTTCCTACAGTAGATCAGACCTAGCCTGACTACGTCAGACTTCCTACTTCCGCTATTTTCATTTCGCTCCTGTAGTGAGTCTGAGATAGCAGCCTATCTTTCAGTTTTCCACCGGCCTGAAAACAGCCGGCCAATCAACGAACAGAGGGCGGGCTGAGAGCTCGTGACGTGAGACGCTAAGCGCCGAGTTTTACATTGTAGGTTAGAGAAATCGAAAAATGAAACGACCGCAGAAATGGGAAACAAGACACGGGATGCAATTCGCTCTGTTATGGAGAACATTCCAGGGTTTTTCAAACTGAAGCAAAAGTCGTTTACAGCAATGTTCACTCCGGTATTTCGCTCGCATCATCAAGTGTTTACAGCCAGGACCGGCGCGTGCACTTCTGCCGCTCTAAGCTAAAAACTATTTTGCTGCCCCTCTATTTGCAACGTATACCAGCAACAACCAGCATGCTTGGCCATTATGTAGCTTGCACTATGATTCATCAACACAGATGCAGCTGTTTTTATTTTTGCAAATCATACATTCTAACAAGGACAAATATTAACACTTCAAGCTTACACATTTAGGCTACCCAATTTTGTTCAGGCTAATTGTAGTAATGACGGATCAGACCTGTTTGGCCATAACTATGAATAATATGCATAACTATAAGGACATAACTTACCCATTCAACGTCACTTCTCTGTCTTTTACGGCCATGAAAATAACTTCGGTCTCCTCGGCTGGGAACGCTCCTGGCTCTTATTATCATATTATTATTATTATCATAATAATAACAACAATCCACCATATTTCGTTTCGACATCCTGCTGCATTAGTCCCAGATATGAGATTCATGAACGATCTGTTCAATGCGTATGTCACGTGACAAATGAACGTAAGGTAAAGTGATTATTTATGTTCCCTGTAAATCATTTTTTACTGCATTATGATTTCTTAATTCAGAATATGATCAACATTGCGTAGGTGGATGTGATCGGGGAATTTGGCTGTTAAAATTATAACATTTAAAGCCACTTAAATAAACGAAATGACTCAGAGAGTCAGTAAAATGAACTTCCATGACTTCGCACGAGAGCAGGGGCTCGGGCTCGGGCTCGCGGCGCTGCGGGGCGGCGATCAGTCATGAGTCGTGAGAGCAGGGCACACCGACGCTGCGGGGCGGCCGCAGCTCAGCAAATCAATAACCTAGTTTGTGAATTGTTCATTCCCGGTTGGCACACATTTTGCAGCCCTTACAAAAGCGCCGCTCCCTGTTTACAGTGGAAGTTCGATCATAGATTTTAATTTCGATGCATAATGTCTGTGGTTCGATGCGGATGTGTCGGCGCGTGACATACGTCATAAATAAACTTATCTGATTGGCTTACGGGTAACCAATGATTTTAAACTTCAGAGAAGCGCCCCCTAGCGAGAGAGAAAACACTTCTCTATTATGCCATGCCAGACTCTGTCTACGAAGCAAAGTGAAGTAGCAGAGTCTGGTATTTCCAGGCTAGATCAGACCTTGCTCACACTGTGTATTTCAAACAGCGAGGACAGTGCAATACAATGATCTGTCCACATCAGTGTTAAAAATGCAGATGTCCAACAGTAATTACTAAAACCAATCATGGAAATCATTCAACTACAGATATTTGTATAAAGAAGAACCCGTTCTCGTACCCAATCAGGAGTGTTTGGAGGATCGTACCTCTCCCAGTAGAGGTGTTTCCCCGTCTGCTTCAGTGACCCAAGCTTTAGCAGCATGACCCCTGTCCAGAGCTTCATATGCCCCGTTTATCCTTCGACTGGTGGACACGGCAGGATCCTACCAAGAAGAACATATTCTGAGGTTTAAGTTCAGCAAGGGGTTGAAACCCAGAAGTAATGTGCCAACTTATAAAACTCTGATCCTCCACAACATCAACGGCTCCCCAATATGATGATGTATTTCTGCCCTTTCTCATGCATGTAGTCCGCAACTGAGGCAGTCTCCGCAAATTTCACTGTATCATAGGTGAAGACCTTGTTGTCCTCCATGTAGTCAATATCAGTGTACTGGACATCCTGGAACACAGAATAATGACCCGGTCTCATCCCTTTACGCCATATGTGACGCTATATGCAAAATCGGCGCTATACTACGCACATGGTACCCTTTATCGTTAATATAACACGCGGAGACCCAAGGCGTCATAAATCCTTTAGCGTAATATGAGACTGACCCTACCCCACACCCAAACCTAACCATCACAGCGCGTGTTGTACTGAACGATAACGGGTGCCATGTGCGTAGTATAGCACCGTTTTTGCATATAGCGTCACATATGACGCTAAAGGATGAGAATGCGTTGGAATAATGATGTGAGTCTCTGTAAAATCTACATCAAATCAGTTTCCTTCTCTCACTGAACATCCTGTTTCACTTCATTTTATTATTATGGATGTTACAGAAAGGTTCTTTATTAGCATCAATGGTTCTGTGAAGAATCAATGGAATCACACATAAGGTTCTTTATAGCAGAAAAGGTTCTTTAGAAAATTAAAATGTTCTTTACATTAAGACATTAATGGTTCTATTTACTGAAAGGTTCTTTGGGGAACCATAAATGGTTCTTCTATGGCATAGCCATGAAAACTCGCTTTATTTTGAGGTTGTTAATGTTCATGCACTGTAACACTGAAGTCTAGTCTTTCAGCAAGTTATGGTTTTGCATGCTAACATTGTAGATTCACTGTTGTCTGTTTTGATTTTTCTGGAAGGCTTGACTTCCATCAGCCATCAGCAGATGCCAGACATTTTTTAATGCTAATCAGGTAGAAAGGTAAATCCTGACATGCTGATGCGTTCCTTGTTCGAATTTCATCAAACATTGAGCGTCAGTGCATCTTACGGCAGTTAGAGTCCCACCACAAGGTGCTAGACATTTCCAATGCATGTATATGTGCAGTTATCATTCATGAATCTGTAAGCTATTTTCTGTGCTCTCGATTGTGGCTTTGAAGGACTCGGTGGAATCAAGTTTTGCAGAAGAAAGCGAGGAGCCTCCTTCTGTTCCTGGCAACTCACATATGGAAGTCCGGCCTGTCGATTCCTCTACCACGACTCTCTTGACCTCGTCCAGGCTGCCGTAGTCCCAGCGAGAGAGCTGGAAGCCCAGAGACCAGTACGGAGGGATGAAATGGCCTGCCGATCAGCTGCAGAGACATAAAGCAATGTTCAACAAAGACTCTGAACAGTCCTCAAACTCATCTGGAAGCTTCATCTGGGTCTCATAGGTTTTCACTTCAAACTCTCGTCACGATGACAGCACTGATGACATTTTGGTAAGAAGTTCATGGCATGATCTGGATCAGGGTCTATTTGGCAATAATGAATGTCTGACTGCTATTTTTAAATATAAATGGACCAGTGTTATTTTGTATCATTTATATTATATTAGTTTTTATTAATAGTTCAAATTAGTTTTATATCGTGTGTTTATTTTTATTGTAGTTAAAGTTTTAGTAATTTTCTTGCGTGGGTTTGTCATTTTTAGTAGTTTTGTTTAAGGTCTACATAGTTCTTATAAATATTTATTTCAATTTTAGTTTTAGTTATTTTAATACTAGAAAAGAAAAAGAAATGATGTCTTGCCAACTATGACAGAAATTATTTGATCTTTTTTAACGGTTTTAGTTTCAAGTGTGAGTTAATGAATATAACCCTGAAATGGACTTGAAATATTAATGTGATATTTAACATTTTTATAAGAAATAAAAATATATTTTGACCAGGACACTAGTCACTTCCCAGCAAACACAGAATGTTCCCCTAACGTTCCCGAATGGTCCCATGAGGTTATTTTCGTGGGAACCAAACAAGAACGTTATAGGAACGTTCCGTGTAGGTTATTTTTAGGTTCCATTTTTATAACGTAAGGAGAATGTTCCCAGAACGTTCCCAGAACCTAAATTTGTTTGCTGGGTTATTGTTGTGTAATAAATGAAAATATTTTATATGATTTTGATTCATAATAATGGTAACTTGTAATTTATAATAATTGTAATTAATAACATGAATTTGTGGAAAAGCAGTTCAGATTTCCGATGTAATTTTAATGGAAAATAAACATATAATAAATGTTTATAATTTATAATAGAATATTTTTTTGCATCCAACATAAAAAATACTATGACTGACCAATAACAATCAAGTATTTTTTAACAATAAAATATAGTATTTGGGTAACACTTTATTTTACGGTGTCCATGTAGACAGAGTAATTACTTAATTAATTACTTAGTAGTAAACATTGTAATAACATGTAACAAAATGTAATTAAAGGGGGGGGGGGGTGACTGCCATTTCACTTTTTTCATTTAAAATAGTGTGTAATGTTGCTGTTGGTGCATGAACAGTATCTGCAAAGTTGCAGCGCTGAAAGTTTAGTGTAAGCAGAGATATCGTCTTTTAAAAATCAGGAAGTATAATTGCCTACAAAAACGACTTGATTGGGACTACAGCTGGGTTATGGTACGTCACTAACCCACACATTTACATCAACCCTCCCTCCGGAATATGCAGGAAAGGGCATGCGCATATTTCTGAGGCACGTCGACTCGTCGAGTGAGTTGTGTTCACGCAGCTGTCAGGTCTTCTGTGCTCGGGCTTCCCACGGACACTATAATTCCTCAACAATGGATACAATTTATGTTTGATTATGCTCCTGAAAGTGACGATGGTAATCTAGCTCTCTGTGCTGCGCATTTACGGAAGACATCTTCCAGAATCTCCACAAGTTCAACATCGGATTCAACAAGAAACTGTTACTAAAACATGAAGCAGATCCAACTTTAAAACCAGAGGCAGCAGTTGTTGGGCCACAATCTGTAAGTAGGCTAAGACTTAATCATTTTAAATGTATTTGCATGTATAATTTCAGACGAAGCCTTGTGTTTTATTTATTTCAAATGCCAGCACTGGCTTTATTGCCACTATAGGCTAGTAGTTATGCTATTTTGCGTCTACGAATGCGTACAAACATGAATTTTGTAGAAGTACAAATGTTGTAAATGTATTTTTCATGTATATATGTTTTATGATGTTATTTTCGATTTGATCAAGAACGTAAACTTGCCAACGCTGTTTGAGTATTAGTAGCCAGTCAGTTGCTATTGTTGCCAGTCAGATGCTATTGTGTAAAACAAACGTGTATAAAGTTAAAAAATGTAGCAAATTATCATTCAGAAACGTTTAGTAAGAGCCGTGTGTGGTAAGGTTCTGCTTGACTCTCTTCATCGCAGCTTTCTCGGTCTGATTCTGCCTCAAACTGATACTGCAGTTCGACACATATTTACATCTGGAACCGGAGTTCATGACATATCCGTTTCACCCTTAAAGGTAATGGGCGTTAACCTTCCAGACAACGTGAGCGCTTTTACCTTAGTAACATATCAACATGTTACATTGTACCAAGTCGGTAACACGTATGTAACCGACTCGGCCTGTTACACATGTGTAACAGTAGCTGCCTATTACATGTGTGTAATTACAATCTATAATTACAGGCTGTTCCATAACTTAGTTACATGTTAATTACATTTTGTCACATGTTATTACAATGTTTACTAAAGTAATTAATTAAGTAATTACTCGTAAAATACCCGTAAAATTACCCGTAAAATAAAGTGTTACCGTATTTTGTTAAAAATATTTTAGTTTCAGAATTTATAGTTTGAAATATGAGCTTTTTAATTTTAATCCAATTGGAAAGCGGAGAAATGACCAGGAAGATCAGGAAATGACCCTATTAGTTTTTGCCACATGTCCTAGCATGTGCACTGTCCACCATGCTGTGTGTCTAACATGAAAAAGCATTTCCAGGTCTTTACAATTTCACCCACAAGAGTCACTGGTGTTTCTATTTACGCTCACCTGTGTGAACTCGTCCACCACTGCCTCTGGAGTGTCTCCAAGCAAGATGTAGAAGTCCAAAACACCTCCAATAGTCCGGAAGGTCACGGCCGGAGCCGGCTGGATAGTTACCTCTGCACACAGACAAGAACAGGCAGACATAAACAACTTAAACTTCTCTCATTTGCTAACCTTTAACAAAAGCAGCTATTCCAAACACATCATGATGCACAATACATGCTGTGTGCACTAACATCACAAACCATGTTATTAAAGATTATGAATTTAGTACATGGCAAAGCTCATGTTTGTGACCAGCATTGCAAAACAAAACAAAAACCCTGGATCACTACGACACAATAAAACTAGAGAGAGTCTGTTTACCCATAGCATTGCTGTTCATGAGAAAAACACCAAAGGATTGGCCACTGGCATCTTCCAGACATGTGAAATAGGGGTAGTGGCCGTACAGGTTGTCTGGGCCCTGGGGTAGGAGAAGACAGAGGTTTGTATGGCAAATTTCAACCTTTTAATCAGTTAATTAGACAGTATGGGACATTTATGTCTCATGATCTTGAAACACAAATTGCAGGAGAAGAAACCACACAGGCACTGCACTGTAAAAAGTGTTTATTAGGTAACCTTAAAATGTTCTTCGAAATGTTTAAATGTGAAATGTTTAAATTAATTGCTTCATTCATATCTAGTTAATATGACAAAATCAACCAGATTACATTTGGTTATATGAAAAAAGACTAAAAAAAGACTTTTTCTAAAAAAGACTAAAAAAAATATTAGTTATAGAATTAAAGGAAAAGTTCACCAAAAATGACAATTCTGTCATCATTCGCCCTAATTTCTTCTCTGGAACACTATATATATATATATATACACTCACCGGCCACTTTATTAGGTACACCTGTCCAACTGCTCGTTAACACTTAATTTCTAAGCAGCCAATCACATGGCGGCAACTCAGTGCATTTAGGCATGTAGACATGGTCAAGACAATCTCCTGCAGTTCAAACCGAGCATCAGTATGGGGAAGAAAGGTGATTTGAGTGACTTTGAACGTGGCATGATTGTTGGTGCCAGAAGGGCTGGTCTGAGTATTTCAGAAACTGCTAATCTACTGGGATTTTCACACACAACCATCTCTAGGGTTTACAGAGAATGGTTCGAAAAAGAAAAAACATCCAGTGAGCGGCAGTTCTGTGGGCGGAAATGCCTTGTTGATGCCAGAGGTCAGAGGAGAATGGCCAGACTGGTTCAAGCTGATAGAAGGGCAACAGTGACTCAAATAACCACCCGTTACAACCAAGGTGGGCAGAAGAGCATCTCTAAACGCACAGTACGTCGAACTTTGAGGCAGATGGGCTACAGCAGCAGAAGACCACACCGGGTGCCACTCCTTTCAGCTAAGAACAGGAAACTGAGGCTACAATTTGCACAAGCTCATCGAAATTGGACAATAGAAGATTGGAAAAACGTTGCCTGGTCTGATGAGTCTCGATTTCTGCTGCAACATTCGGATGGTAGGGTCAGAATTTGGCGTCTACAACATGAAAGCATGGATCCATCCTGCCTTGTATCAACGGTTCAGGCTGGTGGTGGTGGTGTCATGGTGTGGGGAATATTTTCTTGGCACTCTTTGGGCTCCTTGGTACCAATTGAGCATCGTTGCAACGCCACAGCCTACCTGAGTATTGTTGCTGACCATGTCCATCCCTTTATGACCACAATGTACCCAACTTCTGATGGCTTCTTTCAGCAGGATAATGCGCCATGTCATAAAGCTGGAATCATCTCAGACTGGTTTCTTGAACATGACAATGAGTTCGCTGTACTCAAATGGCCTCCACAGTCACCAGATCTCAATCCAATAGAGCATCTTTGGGATGTGGTGGAACGGGAGATTCGCATCATGGATGTGCAGCCGACAAATCTGCGGCAACTGTGTGATGCCATCATGTCCATATAGACCAAACTCCCTGAGGAATGCTTCCAGCACCTTGTTGAATCTATGCCACGAAGAATTGAGGCAGTTCTGAAGGCAAAAGGGGTCCAACCCGTTACTAGCATGGGGTACCTAATAAAGTGGCCGGTGAGTGTATATATACATACATACATACATACATACATACATATATATAGATACACATATACACATATATATATATATACACATATACACATATATATATATATATATAGTGCTGGTCAGAATTATTTGCCCCCTTGGTAAATATGATCAAAGATGGCTGTAAAAAATAAACTTGTATTGTTAATCCCTTTTGATAATTTAAAGTGGGAGGGAAATCACATGAAATATATGCTTTTCTCCAAAACACTTTGGGAACAATTACTTCTGAATTTCACTAAGTCATAATGGTTTGGAATAGTGAAAATGTTTGTGGAAATGATCTAAATGCTATGACTCACGCCATTGGGAAAAGCAGCTCTTGTGAAGATAGGCCAGGTCCTCCAGTTGGTGTCTGTGGCGAAGGTCTGATGGACGTGCTCTCCAAGTCCATAGATGTTGTGAGAGGGGAGTTTAGCCGAAAGCTGAAGATACTGATCAGCAAAGACCAGCGGCCCAATGGTTGTGTCAAACTAACCGAGCAAGAGAGGAAGAGGTGTTGGAGAGAGGAAGTTTACTCACAGTTCAGTTTGTGGGGGAATGTCATGAAACTGGTCAAGAATATTTTTATTTAATGCTGTTATGACATTTAAAAAATTTCACATGCTAAATAAGTTACAAATGCTAGCTTTTGATGTTAACTGAAATAGATCAGATTAATTGATTACAGGATCAAGTTCATTTTTTTAGTAACTTATCAACTGTTTATGCTATTAAGATCCTCTAGCTTAATCTAGTTTGTTGGTTGAATATAATTTCATTAGCAAAAAGATCAATGCAAAATGTTGCATTTGCTTCCAATAAGCAGCGGCCCAGCTGCTTTCTTTAATATCTCTTTAAAAAAGCCACCTAAATGAATACGTATTGCTTATGTGACAAATGCAACAGGCATGAAGCAGGCATGATAGTTACTGTGACATAAAATGATCAAATTAGATTTGAGCACATGTAAGGACTTACTCTTTACCTGCCTGTCATTCAAGTTCGCCCACACCAAACTCGCTGTCAGTCAAGTTCCTCCACACCAAACTCACTGTCAGTCAAGTTCCTCCACACCAAACTCACTGTCAGTCAAGTTCCTCCACACCAAACTCGCTGTCAGTCAAGTTCCTCCACACCAAACTCACAGTCAGTCAAGTTCCTCCACAGCAAACTCACAGTCAGTCAAGTTCCTCCACACCAAACTCACAGTCAGTCAAGTTCCTCCACACCAAACTCGCTGTCAGTCAAGTTCCTCCACACCAAACTCACAGTCAGTCAAGTTCCTCCACACCAAACTCACAGTCAGTCAAGTTCCTCCACACCAAACTCACAGTCAGTCAAGTTCCTCCACAGCAAACTCACAGTCAGTCAAGTTCCTCCACAGCAAACTCACAGTCAGTCAAGTTCCTCCACAGCAAACTCACAGTCAGTCAAGTTCCTCCACACCAAACTCACAGTCAGTCAAGTTCCTCCACAGCAAACTCACAGTCAGTCAAGTTCCTCCACAGCAAACTCACAGTCAGTCAAGTTCCTCCACAGCAAACTCACAGTCAGTCAAGTTCCTCCACACCAAACTCACAGTCAGTCAAGTTCCTCCACACCAAACTCACAGTCAGTCAAGTTCCTCCACAGCAAACTCACTGACAGTCAAGTTCCTCCACACCAAACTCGCTGACAGTCAAGTTCCTCCACACCAAACTCACAGTCAGTCAAGTTTCTCCACAGCAAACTCGCTGACAGTCAAGTTCCTCCACACCAAACTCACAGTCAGTCAAGTTCCTCCACAGCAAACTCGCTGACAGTCAAGTTCCTCCACACCAAACTCACTGTCAGTCAAGTTCCTCCACACCAAACTCACAGTCAGTCAAGATCCTCCACACCAAACTCGCTGTCAGTCAAGTTCCTCCACACCAAACTCACATTCAGTCAAGTTCCTCCACACCAAACTCACAGTCAGTCAAGTTCCTCCACACCAAACTCACATGTCAGTCAAGTTCCTCCACACCAAACTCACAGTCAGTCAAGTTCCTCCACACTAAACTCGCTGTCAGTCAAGTTCCTCCACAGCAAACTCACAGTCAGTCAAGTTCCTCCACAGCAAACTCACAGTCAGTCAAGTTCCTCCACAGCAAACTCACATTCAGTCAAGTTCCTCCACACCAAACTCACAGTCAGTCAAGTTCCTCCACACCAAACTCACAGTCAGTCAAGTTCCTCCACACCAAACTCACATTCAGTCAAGTTCCTCCACACCAAACTCACAGTCAGTCAAGTTCCTCCACAGCAAACTCACAGTTCAGTCAAGTTCCTCCACACCAAACTCACAGTCAGTCAAGTTCCTCCACAGCAAACTCGCTGACAGTCAAGTTCCTCCACACCAAACTCACAGTCAGTCAAGTTCCTCCACAGCAAACTCGCTGACAGTCAAGTTTCTCCACACCAAACTCGCTGACAGTCAAGTTCCTCCACACCAAACTCACAGTCAGTCAAGTTCCTCCACAGCAAACTCACAGTCAGTCAAGTTTCTCCACACCAAACTCGCTGACAGTCAAGTTCCTTCACACCAAACTCGCTGACAGTCAAGTTCCTCCACACCAAACTCACAGTCAGTCAAGTTCCTCCACAGCAAACTCACAGTCAGTCAAGTTTCTCCACACCAAACTCGCTGACAGTCAAGTTCCTCCACACACAAACTCGCTGACAGTCAAGTTCCTCCACACCAAACTCACAGTCAGTCAAGTTCCTCCACAGCAAAATCGCTGTCAGTCAAGTTCCTCCACACCAAACTCAGTCAGTCAAGTTCCTCCACAGCAAACTCACAGTTAGTCAAGTTCCTCCACAGCAAACTCACAGTCAGTCAAGTTCCTCCACAGCAAACTCACAGTCAGTCAAGTTCCTCCACAGCAAACTCGCTGACAGTCAAGTTCCTCCACACCAAACTCACAGTCAGTCAAGTTCCTCCACAGCAAACTCGCTGACAGTCAAGTTCCTCCACAGCAAACTCACTGTCAGTCAAGTTCCTCCACACCAAACTCACAGTCAAGTTCCTCCACACCAAACTCACAGTCAGTCAAGTTCCTCCACAGCAAACTCGCTGACAGTCAAGTTCCTCCACACCAAACTCCCAGTCAGTCAAGTTCCTCCACAGCAAACTCGCTGACAGTCAAGTTCCTCCACACCAAACTCACTGTCAGTCAAGTTCCTCCACAGCAAACTCACAGTCAGTCAAGTTCCTCCACACCAAACTCACAGTCAGTCAAGTTCCTCCACAGCAAACTCACAGTCAGTCAAGTTCCTCCACAGCAAACTCACAGTCAGTCAAGTTCCTCCACACCAAACTCGCAGTCAGTCAAGTTCCTCCACAGCAAACTCACAGTCAGTCAAGTTCCTCCACACCAAACTCACAGTCAGTCAAGTTCCTCCACACCAAACTCACAGTCAGTCAAGTTCCTCCACACCAAACTCACAGTCAGTCAAGTTCCTCCACACCAAACTCGCCGTCACTCAAGTTCCTCCACAGCAAACTCACAGTCAGTCAAGTTCCTCCACACCAAACTCACCCTCAGTCAAGTTCCTCCACACCAAACTCACAGTCAGTCAAGTTCCTCCACACCAAACTCGCCGTCAGTCAAGTTCCTCCACAGCAAACTCACAGTCAGTCAAGTTCCTCCACACCAAACTCACAGTCAGTCAAGTTCCTCCACACCAAACTCACAGTCAGTCAAGTTCCTCCACACCAAACTCGCCGTCAGTCAAGTTCCTCCACAGCAAACTCACAGTCAGTCAAGTTCCTCCACAGCAAACTCACAGTCAGTCAAGTTCCTCCACACCAAACTCACAGTCAGTCAAGTTCCTCCACACCAAACTCACGGTCAGTCAAGTTCCTCCACAGCAAACTCACAGTCAGTCAAGTTCCTCCACAGCAAACTCGCTGAGAGTCAAGTTCCTCCACACCAAACTCACAGTCAGTCAAGTTCCTCCACAGCAAACTCACAGTCAGTCAAGTTCCTCCACAGCAAACTCACAGTCAGTCAAGTTCCTCCACACCAAACTCGCCGTCAGTCAAGTTCCTCCACAGCAAACTCACAGTCAGTCAAGTTCCTCCACACCAAACTCACACTCAGTCAAGTTCCTCCACAGCAAACTCACAGTCAGTCAAGTTCCTCCACACCAAACTCACAGTCAGTCAAGTTCCTCCACACCAAACTCACAGTCAGTCAAGTTCCTCCACAGCAAACTCACAGTCAGTCAAGTTCCTCCACACCAAACTCACAGTCAGTCAAGTTCCTCCACACCAAACTCACGGTCAGTCAACTTCCTCCACAGCAAACTCACAGTCAGTCAAGTTCCTCCACAGCAAACTCGCTGAGAGTCAAGTTCCTCCACACCAAACTCACAGTCAGTCAAGTTCCTCCACAGCAAACTCACAGTCAGTCAAGTTCCTCCACACCAAACTCGCCGTCAGTCAAGTTCCTCCACAGCAAACTCACAGTCAGTCAAGTTCCTCCACACCAAACTCACACTCAGTCAAGTTCCTCCACAGCAAACTCACAGTCAGTCAAGTTCCTCCACACCAAACTCACAGTCAGTCAAGTTCCTCCACAGCAAACTCGCAGTCAGTCAAGTTCCTCCACAGCAAACTCGCTGTTCTTGAGCTAATCTGAAGGGCATATGAAGTTTGGAGGTCTGGAGCTGTAGACTCTGCAGAAAGTTGTCTTCTGCACAAGGTACGCCTTAGCATGAGCAGACCCCGCTTTGTGGGGGGCCTACCACTTCCATTTTACGTGACCTACCACTTCATTGCTGTTGCTTCCACTTTGGGTAATGCTTCCTTTTACAGTACAGTACTTAAAGTGTACTTACCTAGAAAGTACTGGCTAATATAAGGTAAGTACATGGAACAGGGGTAGGTTTAGGGCTAGGTTCAGGGTTAGTACTAGTTATTACCCAGTAATTGTAGTTACTAAAATAAGTACATAATATTTACATGGGTAACTGGACTGTAAAAGGAAACGTTACCCCACTTTGTTATAACTAACAGTTGACCGTGGAATATTTATTAGTGAGAAAGTTTCACAAATGGACTTATTGCACAGGTGGCAACCTATCACGGTACCACTCTTGAATTCACTGAGCTCCTGAGAGCGACCCAAGTGTCTGCATGCCTAGTTGCTGCTTTTTTTTTTCTTTACAAATTGAAGTGATTAGGACATCTGAATTCAATGATTTGGAGGGGTGTCCAATAGGGGTGTAACGGTACATGTATTCGTATTGAACCGTTTCGGTTTCGAGGCTTCCGGTTCGGTACGCATACAAACCGAACGATTGCTTGGATAATTTTTCCTGCCGGCAAAATTTGTGCTGGCGCGGCCAATGCAACGTTGTGCAACATCAAAAGGCAAGCGAATGAAAGCAGAACGAAACTGCGCTTCTCATTATGTGCTTCACGGAGGGTTTATCAGTTCAGACCAACATCTGTGCAGCGCGAGCCGATCTCGAACACAGTCTCATCCCAAGAAGTCATATAACTGACGTCTTGAAACGTCTTTTGACCATAGCGCTAAGAGATCCGGTAAAGAAAACATTTGAATTCGCCACTGAGGTAATAACATCGCTGCGAGATCTAGTGAGATGCATTCACATTTCTCCGTTATAGCCTCTATGCACGATCGCGTCAGAGTTTGTCTCAGCACGCCCAGTCACTTCCGGTGCTGCGTCAGTCTATGGTCAGAAGCCGGTTTTGCATTAGATTTAGATAGTGTCAAATTACACTTGCTGTTTATAAAAATGTCCTGCGGTTAACGTGAATGATGTTAACAACACTGTGAGGCAGTTAGCTGTTACACAAGAGTGAAAAAGAGAAGTTATTTAAATTATATATTTCGAGCTACATCAACAACTTTGAGGGTTAGTATTCTCTTATGTGTATTGAAATTCGACTGAGCGAATCAGCGTTTCTAAAATCGTTGCCTCCGTTTCTGAGAAAATGGATTTTATTCAAGTTTTGCCGCTATACACTTGGCCTGCAGAACGCACTTCCGGAAGTAGAGACGCTGACTGAGATTCTTTCGGACACACGTCATCAGGGTTCGTGCATAGAGGCTATTAACCGTAGATCTCCACTGGATCAAACAGCACTGACGTGGAAACCAGGAGAAACATTGTGCGGTGAATGAACTAGTAATACTTTACGTCCTCAGACCAGCAACATTCACCATGGATTTAATATAGTAACACTAACTGGAACCAGTTTGGCTGGAATGGTGAAATGCTTTTAAGTACTTCACACATCTTTTTCCAGCACTTCAAAATTCAAATATTATATAAATAAATATATATTTAAATGTTATTTTTAATGTGATGACCAAAACATTATTTGTTCATCCTTCAAAGATGACCCCCATATATAAACCTGAAAGTTTCAAGATCTAGGAAAACTCACACTTATTTAAAAATATATGTTTTCTTTAAACAAATAGGAAATTTCTCTGGCGTTTCTTTCTTTTTGCTGTATCGAAAACGTACCGAACCGTGACTTTAAAACTGAGGTACAGTACCGAACCGTGATTTTTGTGTACCGTTACACTAGGGATGGCTCGATACCACAATTTTGGCTTCGGTACGAATACCAGAACCTAATACCTCGGTATCGATACTAAATTCGATACCACAGTCGGGGGGGGATAAAAAAAAAACAGATTAAAAAAAATAATAATAAAATCAGTCAAGGAACTGACAAAGGTAAAATTTTGATTTTGGAAAAGAAAAAAAAACCCTGAAATTATACAATTAATATATCTTTTTAATTATTAATATCTTAATATCTATATGTAATAATAGGTTAATATCTATAATAATAGATTAACAGATTAACACATTAACATAATGAAATGACATGTAGACCATTAGCTGTCATGCATCAACAAAGAATTAATTATCAACATTTATAGCGTTTATTCATCTTGGTTTGATTACTGTTTGAGTTTGGGTTCAGCATATAATGCATTGCAAAAAAGTAATGTTAAGATGCTAAACATGTATTAGTATATTACATTTTTAGGTCATTTTATTACTTGATCTAGATTAATCATTGCTATAGACCATTTCACAAGATGTAAACAACACTGGTCCAGAAGCACCTCCTGTTTCAGTTTTTTAACACAACATAGAAGCTGGGATAAAATACAACCAACAGAACATTTAAAACTGAATCAAAAAGTTAAACAAACATCTTTAAGATGTTTTCTTTACATGTGAAATAAAGAAAACAGTTACAAACTGAAACAGGAAGTGTTTCTGGACCAGTGTTGTTTACATCTTGTGAAATGGTCTATATTGTTAGGCCAGGTTCCTTAATGAATGTTGACAAATGTAGCTTAATTGTAGGCTAATATTATTAATATTTATATTACTACCATCTCTCTCTCTTCTCTCTCTCTCTATGGGTCGCCACAGTGGCAATAATGCCATTAATTTTTGCTATTACTTTTATTCTTTATTAATTCAAATTAAATGAATATGTTTGTTTAAAATTTCAAAAATGATGAGACCTAAACTGAATTGGTTCTAGCGTGTCATGCAAGAAGATTTGATCTCTCGTGTTAGTTTACCATATCATATTTAATTGATAAGCTCTTATGTGCGCTGTTCAGTGTTCAATAAGACTAAATTAAATCAGTTGAATGATGAACTCACCAGTCGATCTCTGAACTCTTTGAACTAGTCAGGATGAGCAACTGACGAGCGCTTCGGCAGATTTGTTGCCTCCCATGGCAACACTTTATTGAAAGCAAAGTTTGCAGAGTGGTGCATTACTATTCTCATTACTTTAGCAGGCAAAGTAATTCCTTATTTCACTGATACTACTCTCTCTATTTATTAATTTCGGGTGTGTAGAAATTCGAATGAGCTTCGTTTGATCCATCGTGTTCCTTCGTTTGCCAGTTTCGCGGGACCCGCGTCAGTTTCGGTCAGCGCACTGCCGCCTAGTGGAGAACTTCGGAACAGCAGCGTATGCAATACCGAATTCAACAAAATTATGATATTGTACCGTTTGAAATTGATTATATACCGGTATTTTTGCATATACCGGTATACCGCGCATCCCTACGTTACACCCCTAGTGTCCAATACTTTTGGCAATATAGTGTGTGTGAAAAGGAAGAGCTCCCCACTCACAGGAGTTTTTCAGGAGATGTTCTCCAAACTTTCAGCCCAAAGGGCTTCTGGATCAGCTCCAGTCTATATTTTAGGGGTCCGGTGGGAGGGATGGAAGGCACTTGCACATGCTCATGAGGAACCTCAAACCTGGCTTGCTTTGCATCAGTGATCTAACAAAGAGAACATTGTAAGCCATTAAAGACGTCTTTACATTGACACAACGCCTCTCCTATTTGCGTCAGTTTTTAAACAGACCTTAAATCGAAGACGGTTTTCTGTCTGCATTTCAGCGTAGAAGGTCAACTCTTTAATATCAGCTCCAAATAGAGATGGAGCATCCATTCTTGTCAGATTGCCCTCAATATCTACAGCAAAACAATTTTTTTTCCAGTAGGTCTTGGCGAATTGTTTGGTCTACTTGCTACATGGTCAAATACAAACTTTTCAAAGCACAATGGAAAGTGATCTATTTGGACAACATCTGGGTTGAGGCTGAACTCACGTGTGCTGTCAGGCTTGCTTTCGCTGACCACCGTGTAGCCGTGATGTTTGGAAAAGAAGCACCAGGGGACGTTAGCCTCACTCACGTCACGGGGCTCCAACAGCAAGCTCTTTCCAAACACTTTTGCTGTAAGGATGCGGAGTAAGATTTAGCAAAGCATGCTGGGGGTTTGTGTGGAATGTAGGCCATATCAACTAAAGTTTACCTGGGAAGTGTCGGGATCAGGGAAACAGTCCACTCTCTCGGCATGTGGAATGTTGGGACATTCGGGAATAATGTCTCCATCTGATCCTGGATCAGAAGACAAAGGGACAAATGACCACTGTGATATAATTTAAAAGATTAAGAGAGACAGAGGGAGAGATAATCATTTATGGAATGCACTTGTGTTCACACAGTAATTAAATTATATATGAATACTACATGTTGCATGGCAAATGTAAGTCCAATATCTGATTTATTTAAACTTTAATGTCTTTAATCACAGTCGTGAATTTATTTTCTCCATTCTGTCACTTGATGGAGTTTTGGTTTCTTGCCACTGTTGCCTTGGCTTTTGGCTTGCTTAGTTGGCGACACTTAATATTCAACAATATTATTGATCTATTCTTATAACAAAAAATAACCATCACGGAACAAAGATTGTTCTGCTGTACAGCAGATCAAGAAGAAAATAGCGTCCATAGTCCAGCTTAAGTAAGTTCAGTGATGGTTCATTTTCATTGTAAAAAAGTTAATTTACTTCATTAATAAATGACCACTCTAAGTAGTTGGTTCAAGTGAGTCACACGGTTGTTTATCTCTGTTTGCCAGTCTTGTGTTGAACTTCTTCCATGAGTTAAGCGTTCTTTCCAGAATGCAAACATGATCCCCATGATCAGGGTCATTAGGTATTTGATCATGAACACCGTAAAGTCTGGGTTCATCTATGGGTTGTCTTCCAGGAGGAATCTGATGATGTAAGCGATGGACACCATCCTGACAGAAATATAATGCGTCTTTCTGGGTAACTAAAGCACTCCATGTCAACTAAGTAAGTCAGGACGGTGAATAAAGGGGATGCGCAGCACATAACAGACCAAATCCCGATCCAAATGTGCAAATGTCCAAATGTATCCAAATGTCCTCACTCAAGTACATCATCCTGTGTAGTTTTTTTGGGGTTTGCACGGCTCGCCACAGTTCTCTCTGCCAAGATGGCGGTATACGGTGGCATAGGGTTGACAGGCGTGCTCATGTCAGACTTGCTCTAGATGACATTGGTTGTGTATCTCTTCTATGGAACAGACTGTATGTCTATCACACACGTTGTTTTCATTTGCATCAAATAAATATGGCTATTAATGTGCATAATGATATCAATAACTTATTATCATAGGGTAGATATAGTCATATTGGACAGCTTTGCATAAATCACATTAACATAGGGAACGTAAAATGGTACACAACATATTCTGAAATGATGAAGAAGATAACGTCAGCATCAGATGTTTATACAAACACTCCTTTAATAGAATTAAAGGAACAATAGCTGCACTACTACTACTGCTGCTAACAATAATAATAATATACTACAAATTTACAGACATACTGTATTTGTTGATGAATGTTTTTGTCAATAATAATGATATAAATAAATGTGTAATAAATAAATCAGCTTATATAATGATGTAATTGTTGTTGTTTTATTGTAATAATAATATTATAAACATTTTTAAACATTATAAACATTATTGTATGATAATCTTAATATTATCATAATAATTAAGAGACAAATTCTGGTTTTGTTTAGTGCATGCACATAGTGTATTAGATCATTCCAATCCTGGCTACTGATTAGCCATTACAGTGTCCCAGCAGTGCTACAACACATGTTAAAATAACAGTTTTGATGTGAAAAGTGGAATAATGGTCTTACCTGAAGCAGTCAAAGCTACGAGAAGACAGAGAGACCGGTAGACAGTCCAGACTGCCATTGTTTCTCAAAGAATACTGGAACTCTGTATTGAATTGAACACAGAATTATACATAAAATATGATTACACCGTTTATATGGTTCAATTATGTATATTTGTAACACAAACCAGTTCAGTAGGTCAATGTCAATGTCTGGACGTTGCGTTGTGGGCCTGGTTTATCCTTTATATGTTGGAAGGGAGTTTGTTTATCAGTCCCATCCAGCACCTGCTCATGTTCTCACTTTCTGTGCAAACAATGTTTTTATATAGTTTGTACCCACTCTTTCTGTTATAATACTTGTACCATGATTATGATGGGGATTAATGCTGTTTTACTGTATGTGTGTTCTATGTATAGAACTTGTGGACTTAATGCTGCTGTCCTTGGAAGGAAAGTGAGAAAACAGCATATAAATTCTTAGATTCGGTGTTCATTTAAAATTAAATAAATAAATAAATAACATTTCAGTCAGTATTATGTGGATAACATGATTTTTAATCCAAATGTTAATTTTTAAAGCTGAAACTATGCACTTTCTGTGAACACTATGAACCTTTTTTAAGCATTTTCACAAATGTGATAGCATTGTGTACACAGCATGTGAGAAGAGAACATGAGCAGTTGCTGGAATCAAAATTACCTTGAATATGTCCGTCACCTTGAATGAATGGAGGATTGTTGCTGTCATCAGCAAATATGCCTTGTAAAATCTTAGTGCAAAAAAAAACCCCTGCCAAAACAGTTTTGAAAACAATGCATTCTGGGTATATTCAGTTTTTGAGAAAATAGCCTGCAGCAATTTATCGTGAACTAACAGCGCTCAAAATCAACATTCAGAGACTGTCCCAAATTACACCCTATACCCATACATTCACTATTCCATACTATTACGTCCCATGACGTAATATTTAGTGTGTATTAGAGCCAAGACCGATTTATCGGCAGGCCGATATTATCTGCCGATATTAGGCATTTTCAAAACTTTCGGTATCGGCATTTTTAATGGTCGATAAATGAATATTTCAAAAATAGAAACGAGACGAAACACACTTCAACCAAGTCATGAGTGTTGAGTTGTATACAGTAGTTTGTCCACCAGAGGGCACTCTACACCATCCCTGTTGTATAGAGTGCCCTCTGGTGGACAAGAGCCAGTTGAGAACCAGTTATCCGCGAGTGAGATCATTGGTGAAGTGTGTTCATGGTGAGTCACGAGACATACATGAATAACAATTAAAAGAGCATCCCCATCCGTTCTCTTAACTCAAATAAGCATGACAACATTTGTGACTCTCATGTCCAGTTTTGCTGCTGTTAAATAAGCCGAGAGTGAAGCGGAATTAGCTAGTAATAGTTACGTTACGTTGTTACAGTGTAGTTGACTGACTGTCCTTTTAACGTGTGTGAAATCTAGCGACGCCAAGTGTGCGTTGCTGACTGTCGTTCAGCCGCAGCATTAACGAGTCACATAATGGATTAACCAGCTGAATAGAAGGTTTTAGAAGGCAGGCAGCAACTGATGATTGAAAATGGTTTGATGTAGCTTGATGGAAAGAACTTAAAAAGTGCAGGTAAAGGGATAAGCAAGTTGACATTGCAATTATAAGGTAGCTTATAAGGCAATGTAGGGACTAATTATTATTTTATTTATCAGAACTTTAATATATTATTTTGATGTTCCTCTGTTCTATTTATTTTTAAAATGCATTATCATATTATTTTAGTTAAAACTCATAAATAACTAATGTTAGGGAAACCTGTTAATGTTTTTTTGCACGTTGCAATATAATAAAAAAAAATATCAGCCGATATATCGGATTTTAAAACCAACAAATATTTGTATCCGTATCAGCCTTCAAAATCCTTTATCAGTCCGGCTCTAGTGTGTATACTGTACTGGTGATGTTTTTTCCCTCCTGTGTTTCTCTCTCTTCTCTCCCAGGGATGTAGTGGAGGCTAAACGCACGTAAACGCCGTTTACGCACCTCCCAATATTCGGAAATAACGTTTACCCACCTCTCAATTGCGTTTATCCACCTCCAAATATCCTGTAGTTCCTAAGACATTTTAAAATAACCTTATGTCTTTCAGCATTTTGAACGAATCAATTGAGTCAAAGATTTAAAGAGTAACTAAACACTTAACCAACTTTTTTTAGTTAATGATCTGTAAGAATGGAGCTTCATAATTGCTGTTCATTGAATCGAGTACATTTTTTGACAATTGGCAATAAAGTCTTTTAATTTTCAAATATATGGTGTAAAAACGTCTGAGTGCTGCCCTCTTCAGGTTAAACGGAAAGCTCCTGCAGCAGGGGTACTCTCTGACAGTCACGAACTCTCTTGACACTACTCTGTCACGCCCTTTGGTGCGGAGCTTCACCACGCCCTTGGCAGACCCTGGTATAAAAGCATCTGGTTCCGTCAAAACTACTCTAGCGAGTCAGGAGTTGGATTTATGAGTATTTAAAACGATCAGGATAGCATCATGAGAACCCGAACTCAAAAGATGGACTAATCATTTCTCTTTCCGGTGCTGACAGCATAGACTATATGGGACTGACAGGAAGAGCGAAAACTCGGACCCGGCCGAACTCGAGAGATGAACTAATCTTTATTCTTTCCGGTACTGCTGTGCTATATCGACACGGCCGCTTCCTTTCGGCGCCCATGTTTATGGTGTCGTTCACACCAGACGCGGAGCGCCGCGGCGAGGCGCAGCCGGCCCGCGCCGTGAAGTGCCAGTTTCGGCGGTCTAGTCTATTTTTTCCGCGAGCCGCGAGTGATCCGCGTCAATTCCGGAAGGAAGTTACACCAAGACACACTCGACCATCCGGTAAATGTAATAAGATTTTCGTAAGTAGCCTACTAGATGTTTTGGAATATTTAACATGACATTTTAATTATATAATGATGAAATGAACGAAATGGATTCGATAAAAGATTCGTTCATTTTGCTGACCGAAGACTGAGAAGATCGCGAGTCAGTAAAATGAATTCGAAACTTCCCACCACTACAGCTGTCAATTAATCCGTCACTGCGGGTCTCATGTGCACGCTCCCCGCCTCAGCCCCGCCCTTGGCTCTTCCCCTGTCTCCGCTGGGGTCTGCCAACTTTTTTAGCATTTTTCAAATTTTGCCAGTGGGTGGAGTCAGGCTTTGACCAGGGGTTTAGTTACACTTTAATGACCTGTCTCATTCTTTTGAATAAATTAATCAATGACTCGCTGAATTGAGACAGTCGCCTGCCGCCACCTACTGGCGGTTCAAGTGTTAAATGTTTAAAAGTAGTATCATTCTTTCCAACGTTTCTTTATGTACATTTAAATCAATTTCAAAACATTATTTTATGCAATTGTAATTTTTCAGTGTAAATGATTTAATTTGATCAGCCCCTGGGTAACAGCCCTATAGTGTCTTATTACTCGAAATAATTTAATTTAATGATCAAATTTTGGAATTTAAAATGAAAGATGAAGCATACATTTAATAATATTGGGGGAGGGGATGCTCTTTAAAGGTGCAGATATTACTATATGGTGATTTAAATAACAAAGCTGATTGAACACTGATGAGAATATTGTTTCATTATAAATTAACACACACAAAATAAAAAAAATCTGGATGAGCAACGTTTTTCTCGGACAAGTGAATGACAGATATACTGGTCAATAAACAAGCAATATGAAAAGGCTTAATGTCGAGCCCTCCCTATATAGCAATTTCATCAGGAGATTACACATACACCAGTAGGCAGTGGCCCACCTTACACATCGTGGTCCACCAGAATTTATAGTTTACCCTCTCTTTTTTTCCCACTGCACCTCTGCATGCAGCTGATGCTAATCAGCAGGAGTGTGGCTTTTCTGTTGGCAGCTTGTATAAAGCAGTATAAAGCACCCTCTTCAGCCATCCCAGAAACATTGTTGTGTTAACTGCAGGTGTAGAATCTGTTGTCTGAGTACAACAACCCTTTAGACTGTGTGAGTATGAAGAGTTACACAGTGTAGGGAGACGGGCGCCAATTTGTTTGGATTATGCACTCTTAAACTTTTCTCCTATTTATTTTTTCTTTACTAAGGGCTAGAGATAAGATAAGTGTCTTTAATTTAGATTTTTATTTTTGTTAAAGAATTTAAAGGGATACTCCGATTTTTTCATATTAAACTATGTTTTTCCCTTAAATAAGACGAGTTGATACACACCTCTGTCGTCTCAGTGTGTGCACTCAATCGCTCTGGCGCGCGAGACACTTTGATCGCACTTAACTAGCCCAGTTCATAATCCAGAAAACGGGATTATTGCAGAGTCTTCAAAATTTACTGTCCTCCCGTCTTTGAAACAAAACTTTCATACGTTTAGATGTAATTTTATATATAGTTATGTTTATGTAATATAATTTTAAAAAGAAGCATAAACACAACAAGGGATGTCTGTTTTATCCGTTTTTGTGACTAATGTTACTTTAGTATAACCATGGAGTATAAAATTCATTATATATTCTCGTATTGCATTGGACTCTCGATGAGGCGGAAGTTATCGAGCATCCTTAAACCTTCACCGGAAATACCGCCAGTGCATAGAGCCCATATGGGCCAAGCAACAAACACCTCCACGGATTCCCTATTTATTTATTTTTTTTTGTAAATGCCAAGGTATCAAAAATACAAGTAAATTACAACCATATACAAACTAGTGCTGGGCGGTTTAACAGAAAATTTATATCACGTTTTTTTCAAAATCATAACGGTTTTTCGGTTTATGACGTTTTTTTTTTTCATGCATATAGGTGTTAAATGCATTTTCTACTGGTTAAGAGGAATTACTGCAATAAATTGACTTAGGATGGTCTATTTTACTGTCATTGGTGAATACTGTAGAATAATTCCACACTAGTAATACAGGTTTGCATGGCCTCAGAAAATTATGCTGTTGTTTACAAATAAGAGCCATTCATGATTCTAATGAAGTGAGGAATCAAAATGACAAAAGACAACTGCAGTCAAAATACAGAACTTTTATTTTAAACAACACAATTAGAACAACTTGGAATACTTTTGCTAGTTCAAGTACAAATCCAGGAACATTACGTGCATTCAAGTAAATATAAAAGGAAATCTTGTCTTGCATTGCTTTTGAGGTCTATTAAAAAAATTAAAACAAAATTATGCAACTTGCATTAGTTATTCCTTCAAAATGTATTGCTTCGAAACCAGAACAAACATAAAATAAATATAAAGTGCTAACTTACTTGGCACACAGGATTATCCTGTATAATGGAAACAATATTTGGCTCGACTTTTCTTTAGCTTTCCCCGTGTTACATGCTGATGTGGAGGGCGCTAAATCCGCGGCTGACTTTAATTTAATACATTCTTGATATTCCAAGACATGTTTGCGGCTAAGGCGCTGGAGCAAATTGCTTGTGTTGCCGCCTTTGGCGCGAATATTAGCCCGACAGCACTTACATAAAATGGTTGTTTGGTCGACGTCGGATTTTTGGAAAACAAAAAACCTCCAAACAACAGACCCGGCTCCTCTTTTTGGCACAAGTTCTTCTTCGGTGTCATCACTGTCATGTTGTACTAATTCTTCAGCATCCATCGTCCATGTAACGTAACAGAGCGCTGCTGTTTGTTTACCCTCGTCGGTGCTCAGTAGTGCAACGGGTAAAGAGTCCGTCTGAAACAGTGTCGCGCACTCTATGGTCGCGCAGCGTAACGGTCGTTCCGAACGTTGTGTAATTAAATACACCGGTATGGCGGTTTATTCAAAATCAAAATCGTGACGAAAATATAAACCGGTTTTCGGTTTGAACCGGTTTACCGCCCAGCACTAATACAAACTGCACACAGGAGAAATAATGAAAGCAATACAGCACATATGCATATAGCCTGTTTGTATACTCATACTATACATAAAAACAAATAAATAAATAAATAAATAAATAATAAATAAAAGAGAACAGAATGCACTAATAAAATAAATTAAAAAGTTCAAATTCCCTATTTAAATACAATTACACGAGTAGTGTAACTCAACCTAGGGACGGTGACACAAAATAAAAATTTGCGCTTTTCTAAGCATGTAAAGTGGATAACTATATTGTATAGATATTATATTATAATATATATATATATATATATATATATATATATATATATATATATATAATATATATATATATATATATATATATATATATATATATATATATATATATAGATTTTTTTCTGTCATAATAAGCAGGAAGTAAAACCTAAAGGTGCTCTATGGAGTTTTTAGCGGCCTCTAGCGGTGATGTTTCAGAATGCAACAAGAGCGCTCGTGCTCGTGTGCTTGTGTGTGCTCGATCTCAAGAGCGAGCATTCACTACCGGCCACACAGACTCACAGAGACTTTCAACGCAGCGGCGAAAGCATCACACAACATGCTGGAGACTAATGTAAACTCCCACAGCAGTTACAACAATAGCCTACTTTATCAGCTTGCTGTGAACTAATGCTCTGTGCTCATACCATGATAATGTTACAATAAACGTCTCAGGTTACGACTGTAACCTATGTTCCCTGAGAACAGGGAACGAGACAATACGTCGAATGACGCAATGGGGAACGCCTCAGGCATGACAGGTGTCTGAAATCAAATATCAACTCACAGTAATCAGGTTGACCGGCAACAGCCCGTGCATCATCAGCTTGAATGATGAGCGCGTCAATCTGGATGTATAAGAAGGGCGCCTTGAAACCGTGACAACATCCTATCGTCTGAAGGGACTGTTGCAGGCAGGCCCCGAGGCATGGCAACGAGACGTATTGTCTCGTTCCCTGTTCTCAGGGAACATAGGTTACAGTCGTAACCTGAGACGTTCCCTTTCGAAGGGAACTCAACAATAAGTTGAATGACGCAATGGGGAACGAAATACCCACGCCGCCATGCTGAGGGGAGTGCATGCCGAAAAGGCAGTGACAACCGTCAAAACCAGTAATTCCAAGGAACACTGAGACCACTCACCCTACGTCACATCAGGCTGTCAGTGACAGCACTCCCTACCGGTCATAGGCCAAGCTAATGAACCAAGAAAAACCAGAACGTAATAATGTGGGTAAATCTGGGCCAGCTCAAAGGCTTTAGGACCACAACTTCCAAATAGAAGGGGTCCCTTCTAGGGAGTGTGGCTAGGGGGCCAAAGGGACCCCCAGCCAGTCACTATTCAGGAGAACACTCCTCCTGAGGCGTTCCCCATTGCGTCATTCGACGTATTGTTGAGTTCCCTCTGGAAAGGGAACTGCATTTAGCCGACATGTGATGCTATATTAGCCTAGAAATCTACACGCACCCTAGCGCCAGCAAAAATTATTTTGCCGCAAAGTGTGGTCTAGCAACTCTCCGTTGACTTTCGAAGTGGAAAAACCAAACTCTGGTAGGGCCAATCACATCGTGTATAGAGTCGGCGGGCGGGCTTAACATAATGACGACAGAGTTGAGACGGTAAGAGCAAGCTCGGACATACTCGGCTTTAGTCGTTCATCCTCGGATGCGGCCGGCGCCGCGAGTGCTGTTACAAAAAAGCTGTGGCGAAACGATCAACTTGTCATTTTTGCCGCAGTCGTGCTGTGGCGTCGAGGATAAAGGCTTTACTCCGTGTCAGCGCGCGCTCTGATCGGTGCACGGACCTCTCCCGAATCATCTCAAGCAAGCACCAGTACTCCACCCCCGTTTCCCTCGTAAGCTGATATTAGTATTTAAACATTCTCTTATATTATTTTTTAATGACACACTGTCTCTTGCTCTCTCATACACACACACGCACACATACTGTCTCTTTCTCTCTCACACATATGTAGGCTAGTTATAAACTCTTTAGACTTTTAATGATTAGTGTTTTATTCTTAAAGTTTGTGGGTCGTGTAAAAAAAAATCCCTTATTTTGGGGATGGATTCGGGAAATCTCCCTTATTTTCAATGTTCAATGTTGACAGCTGGACTGGATATGGTAAGTTTAATAATATATCTTTATTATATAAACTTGCTCCGCTGAGTACGTCACATTCTTCGTTGCTCTGATTGGCTTTAGCCCTATCCAATTGTGTGCAGAGAGAATTTGAAAGACAACCGTTTATCCTGATTGAGCCCTGTAAATGAAGCGTTTCCACACCTAACATCTTGATGTAGGTCTGGCATGCCAGGCTAATGCTATATAGCATAAGCCATTTCACTAACTATTCGTGTATCTTTCACAATCAGCAATGTCAACATAGGTGAATGTATAATATGATAACGAAAACGGTGAACGTGAACTAGACTTAACAGTTTCAGTGTATCAGTAAGATTGTAGGAAGTATCATTACTGTACTGAATGTGTCTGGAAATGTGTATAAACAATATGATAGTAGTGGATGAGTGAAGTTAGTCAGTAGATCTAGTAAATAAATTAAGTTACATCCTAAAGCACTGACTTTTTGTTATACTGGAACATTCTTTTGTATTCATGTCATGTTTCATGTAGTTTACCTTGCTATTTTTCTAGAGTTTACTAATATGTTGAACTAATATGTTGCCAAATCCGATGTTGATCCACGTTTTCATCCGGAGTCGATCAGATTCATGTTTTGCCTGACGAGCTTCAGCAGATAAACGTTTTTTTGTTTTGTATGTTTATGTGGAGTTTGTGTTGGGGTCTGTGTTGTGCTGGAGGCAGGACGTTTTGGGGGGTTATCAGACTCATGTCGTCAGCTGAAGTGCTGTTGGTCGCATAGACTGTAATAAGGATAGAGAGGTTCGGGAGCGCGCATGCACGTCACATCCGATGGATTTCGCAGGAAATGCCGACCGGAGACCTCACATATAAATATGAATATTGGCCTTCAGAGGTAATAGCAAAACCCAAAGGCCTCGTTTACACTGCATGGTTCAAGTGACCCAAATCCGATTTTTTCCTCTCATGTGGCACAGATCGGATATGTCCGGTGAACGTGTAAGCAGGAAAAAAACGCATGGATTTCTGATTTTCGAGATCGGATTCAGGCCTCATTCATATGTGGTAATAAATCGGATATGAATCGGATACGTGCATTTGTGTGTGCCATGTAAGCAGACAAATCGGATATTCCCCAGGAAAATGCGAGTCGTCCGTCATTAAAAGTGCGCGATTACAGGCGCGATGGAAGAAAGGATACACACAGTGGAGCAATGCGGAGGTTTCGTGTCTTTTGAGTGTTTGGGGTGAAGAGTGCAGGCTAAAATGCGGGGTTGTTACAGAAATAAATCCGTATTTGAAGACATTTCACGTGATATGAGACATCGTTTTAAGTGCTCGTGGCTATAGTGCCTCTCCTCTCCTCTTTTTTTCTCCGCCGTACGAGACCAATGTTTTGATGACTTTTCAAGATATTGTGGAAAGAAAAACACTGGATAATTTTAATCACATCTCTATCCATTGCATTTCGTGCTGTTTTATTTCATTTTCCGGGTCAAAACGTCTACATTTGGTAGTTCCAGCAGTGTATAGTGTAAATGCAAAAATCGGATACGGGTCACTTTTAAAGGATGATGTAAGCAGGTCGTCAAAAAAATCGGATATAGGCAGAAAATCGGATTTGGGCATCAAGACTTGCAATGTAAATGCAGCCAAAGTGGATCATTGCAATGTGTGATTACAACCCCTTCAAACACAGGCAATAAAAAAGTATTTATTTTAAGTTACAGGACCGTTAAATCCTTGTTTCTCCCATCTCAGGGGAAAATAAGGGAATAAACCATGACCATACAAAAATATGACTGGGTTTCTAAAGATACAAAGCTTAATGCAAATGGGTGAAGCGTCCCTTTTATTAATTGTTTTAAAAAATCCAATTTCCTTCTGTTCCTTTGCAATTGAGTGATGTTTTTATTTGTAATAAAACATGTCTGTAAATGCCATGTGATCACATTTTATATATATATAAATATATATATAATAATAATTTAATATTATTTATATATATATATAAATTGTATGGCGTCAGATCTATAATCACCTAGTTATAGATCCTCAGAACCTTCTACCTTATTTTGTTTATTCTCTCAGGTAAGGTAAAGTTGGTTGAATTCTACAATATATAATAAGTATTTAAATTTATACTTACAGTCTAGTAGAAAGACCCCTCCGTGGTTAAGTTCTTTATAGCAAACAGACACTTGTAGCAGGCAATCTTTTTTTTATAATTATTATGTGATTTTATTATATTTGGTTTGTCAAAGTTAACAAACAAGTTAACAAGTTTTTGTTCAATAAATGCAGTTCACAAGTTCGACCAACAGGTGTCAGGCTTGGATCATCAAACAATGGAGAGACTGGTCCAGCTTCCAGCATCTAACTTCAACACAAATTACTGTACTTTTTATAATACATATTACATGTCACACCTCCTTTTTACATACATCATTTTATATGCACAATTTGTCCAATTCTAGATCTTGAACCATTTTTAACTCTTTCAGTCCTTTTACAATTCTTTTAGAAGAAGCTGTAACTCTCCCTCGTCTTCCTCCTTCATGCACAGCCTCTCTGCATTCTCCTTCTTCTGGTCTGGAATACAACACTAAGGTAATACTCGCTTTTACTTACTATATGCATGCTTAATATTTGTATGTGTATTCTTTATCGTTCTTTCACTTTCATGCTTTTTAATAAAAGACTAGCTATAAAATCTTATAAAACAGTTCTCTTACGAGGTTCTCTCATATTGCGTAAGCTAGCTTACGCTATGGGAAAGATGAATGTTTTCTGAGATATTATAGACAAAAAATTATCCTTAATTTTGTATCCATTGTGCAACGCAGTGCAGCAGCTGCAGACCTAGAGCGGGCTAGCTAGCGAGCTCATTGGTTGCTCTGCAGCAAACTGCAGCAGCCTATAGATGAACTCGAGTGAACTTCGCGTGCAATGAGAGGTGCTCGCGCCAGAATGGGCGTGGCTAGAGTGAATATAAGCGAGGTTCGTAGGCTGCTTACTTTACTTTCATCTCTTCAACAAAGCTCTTCTCATCTCTGAACTGTAGAAGGCACGTCACCATTTCGAGGGACATCTAGCAAGCTTGGACAGCGCTTGAAGAAGCCGGCCACCTTCGCCACCTTCAGCCATCCTGCGAGCTCCGCCATCCGGCGACGTATCCTTTTACCATAGCTAAGTTCGACAGCGAACTTCAACAAACTGCAAAAGACAGCACCGAGTGTCTTTTTTAAGATGCCTCGCACCACCTGTGGCTCATGCCGAACACCTCTCAGCGCCGGAGACCGCCACCTCTTCTGCCTGGAACTAGAGCACGCAGAACTCGAGTCTCGACAGACGGCGGATGTGACCTCTGGGAAGAGCTTCCGATGTTGACCGATGTTGTTGCGGGCTCCACTCAAAGCGTTTAGACCCAGAAGCCGCCGTGCCGCCCATCATCTCGCCGCGCAAGAAGCGCCGCTCCCAAAGGCTACCAGAACCAGCAATGGAAGCGACTGTCTCGCCGGACCCTCTCCCTCGAGCCTCACCGCATGCGCAGTTGCCGCCAAGTGGCACCTCTCTCTGTCCGCTCTGTCACACGGCCAGTAAACAACTCTCTGAATGCAAGTCCCGTTCCCATGACTATGCTCGCGCATCACATAACAGACGTGAAACGTTCCTTTATCCTCCTATAATAGGTTCCTCCTATAATGAAACTGTAACACTTATACAAGACCAGCTATAAAGTCTTATAAACAGTTTAAACTGGAAATAACTGAATACAGTGCATGGTTCACACAGCAATATAACACATTTAACTGACAGCCCTAATATATATATATATATATATATATATATATATATATATATATATATAAGGGCTGTCAGTTAAATGCGATTAACGGCGTTAACGCAAACCCATTTTAACGGCGTAAATTTTTTTATCGCGCTATTAACAGTCTTTTTGGCCTAGCAAACTTTGTAGTTTTCTTTCACATGCTTTTGCAACAGGACACGGCATGCGCTGGTTGCACTATGAAACCCATTTATTTCAATGGCTTGCGCCACGCGAGAACGTTTTGTTAACCAAAGCGCAAAACAGGATCTAGCTGAGATCGGACACAAAACAACAGGCGCGCCATACACACTCGTTTGGGCTTGCGAGCCGGCCAAATAGTTGGTTAACGTTGCGTTTTGAGTGTATGACGAGCGCAAGACGCCGAAATGGATGCCAATAAGATTCTGAATGGAAAGTTTACTTGTAAATGGTTCCATTGACAAGACCAAAGTGATCTGTGTTTTGTCGTTGTGAACTGAGCTATCATCATCGCAGCATGTCCACATCCAAATACCGCTTGATGATGGCCAAACACACACACACAGCTGATGCGAATTCTCCACCCCTCGTCAATATCAGGACCTCGTCAGTATTTCTTTCACCCTTTTATTGATGGACAGTGTTACATTGAGAGATTATTTGCTCCAAGTGAGAATTCTAGTGTGAATTTGAACACAGTATTAATGTTGTTTACAATAAAAAACATATGCATAAGCAAGCCGATCCACTTTTCCATGTTGTTAAGAGCATTAAAATGAGAAAAAATAATGAGACAAAAAGAAATCAATTGAGATTTAGAATAGATCAAAATGTGCGATTAATCGCAAGTTAATATATATATATATGTTGACCGTGTGTGTTTGTGCACGGATGGAATCACACGGAGAGCAGGTGGATGGTCACTCAAGAATAGTCTTTACTGAGCCTGAGACAAACAGACTGACACAAACAACCACAAACTGGTTAGTGGGCAGTGCATTCGCATCTTAATGTTGCTCACAGGTCAGCAGGAGAGATGTGAAGCTCTGTACATTTTACAAAGTGATCGTATAGTAGAATTAAACTAAAAATAAGACATTAAAGAAATAAAGCACAACTCACTGTCTCTGTTCTCATCAATTTACAATTGTACACAGACAATAAATTTAAGCAACCATTATTTTCATATTTTTGGTATAAAATGAAATACAGAAAGAAAGGAACAGCCACCTGAAATGGCGCCGTCACTCAGTTAAGCACGTGCGAGCACACAACACATGTGTGCACACAGCACGATGCCGCTAATGCTAACTCAGCTAATACATTTATACACAGAACATGAAAAATTTGAATATAAAAACATACCTGAGACAAACAACCACAAACTGGTTAGTGGGCAGTGCATTCACGCATCTTAATGTTGCTCACAGATCTTAATGGAATCAACAGAGAATTGGAGTTCAGATTAACATACACAGTCATCACATTTCACCATCGCAAATTACATTTGACTCGACTGACAGATACATGAAGTAAACTTGTGTGCAGCATTTAAGTCCATCTTCGCACTTTAAAACATAAAACTCTGTTTTTAATGACACAGCACTTTTTAATGTGACTTACCAGCAGGAGAGATGTGAAACTCTGCTGGTAGTAACATAACTCCGCCCACAATATCACGCACACGAATGCGAGTGACGCAACAACCAATTGCAAGTTTGCCAATTTAAAGCGTGAATTTATAAACATTATTTTAAACTCCGTTACAGACAGACAGATTAGACAAATTAGACAAATTAGACAAATTAGATAGATAGATAGATAGATAGATAGATAGATAGATAGATAGATAGATAGATAGATAGATAGATAGATAAAATAGATAGATAGATAGATAGATAGATAGATAGATAGATAGATAGATAGATAGATAGATAGATAGATAGATAGATAGATAGATGATAGATAGATAGATAGATAGATAGATAGATAGATAGATAGATAGATAGATAGATAGATAGATAGATAGATAGATAGATAGATAGATAGATAGATAGATAGATAGATGATGAAGATAGATATAGATGAGTAGATAGATAGATAGATAGATAAAGATAGATAGATAGATAGATAGATAGATAGATAGATAGAATCCAGCACATCTGAAAGAAACATGAAATAATATTAGATTTCAAACGGGAGACAAATGTGAAGTAAAGAGTGAAGCTTAAAGTCATAGAATCACTGATGAGATTAATAGTGTTTTTAATCCCATCAAATCTGGTGGAACTGCTGTGCACGATTATGATTTGTCATGAAGATGATTTGCGTTACACAATCACTAGTTTGGTCATGAAACTCTAGGCTTGCTTGACATAATCCGTCAAGGATATATATATATATATATATATATATATATATATATATATATATATATATATATATATATATATATATATATATATATATATATATATATATATATATGAAGAGTTCAGATGCAAAAGACACTAAATGCCATTTGAAATTTTTCTTCTAAAATGACCATTTTTATCAAGCTTGTATATTTAAGTTCAGTAATTTCCCTTAAATGACAATTAATAGGTAATCTTCATTGCCATTTAAGTGAAATTACGTGAACTTAAATATACAAGCTTGATAAAAATGATAATTTTAGAAGAAAATTTCAAATGGCACTTAGAGGCTTTTGCATCTGAACTCTTCATATATAAAACGCTTCCGCCCTCTTGTGGGCATAGGACACAATACAGTACTTTTTCTGTAACATTAAGTGTAGGGACACAACAATCTGATAAAAAAAAATATATATATATAAAAATAGCAGAATTTAAAGCTGACTGTGTTGTCGCCTCTCATCTCCTACATGTTGGCCAAAAAACACATGCTTAAACACACCAAAAGGACTACAGTCGGCTGTCAACTTGCAGGTGCGTTCATGTAAGGAAGTAGCTCTCTATATTAGCTGGTGTCTGTTTTCGTTAATCAAAACACAAAACCAAAACTAGGACTGCAGGTATACAAACCGTAAACTCAGCTTAGGGCTCGGGAAAATCGATTTGATTTAAAAATCGAGATGGTAGGTCAATTCGATTCATATTTTTTTAAAAATCGTTTTTTTATATTTTTTTCTCCCCCTCTTGCATTCGCCAAATCTTCCTTCAGGTTTTCCACAGTTCGGTTAAGACAGTCAACATGATGAAACTCTCTCTAAGATGATTCAATGTTACTATTATTGTACTTATATGTATAATAATCTCTATGGTTTCGCATAAAACAACTTTATCTTGCTGGACTTTATTGCTGTAAATCATCATGTTACTTTTCAACACTAGAGAGCACAATAATTGTTCTTCACACGCACAGTAATTGAAATTTAAAACTGTTAAAAGAAAAGGCTCAATAAATTATTGCATAAATAGATACTGTATAGTATACACTACGCATCAATATGTATTTCCTATGTGCTTTAAACTGTTTAGTGCGGACTGAGCGATTCTATTTATGTATCTGAGTTTTTGCTCATGCTTGATTGCGTGTCCATGTTTTTCGAATGGGTGGAGTCAGGGCCAGCGTTGGAGGAGAGAAGGTAGGACCTTATGAGTTGTGTATTTTTAAAATGTGCCAGCCGTTTTGCAAATCACATACTAAGTAGATTGTGTTTAACACACAAAAGAGTGATTATCAGTTCAACAGAGTTATAGAAAAAAATGGAATCAAGTTTTTTTATACAGTATATATATATATATATAATATATATATATATATATATATACATGTATATATATATATATATATATATATATATATATATATATATATATATATATATATATATATATATATATATATATATATACAGTATATATATACAGTATATATATACAGTATATATATACAGTATATATATAGTATATATATATAGTATATATATATATATATATATATATATATATATATATATATATATATATATATATATATATATATATATATATACACACACACACACACACACACACACACATAATTGGCTTCGATCACTGTCTCCTCTCCACCAGTAAGCAGGTGTGTGGTGGGCGTTCTGGCACAATATGGCTGCTGTCGCATCATCCAAATGGATTCTGCACATTGGTGGTGGTTGAGGAGATTCCCCCTTCCATGTGAAGCGCTTTGAGTGCCTAGAAAAGCGTTATATAAATGTAATGATTTTTTTTATTATTATATGCAATGCAATATTAATCACGAATAAAATCAATCAATGAAAATTAAATGACAACCCCAGTTTACATTTTAAAAGAGGTATCTATCATCTTAGAACTGATTATGAAATTGACATGAAGCATTTACCTGACATACCAAATTATAAGCATTTAATTTAATTCTAATCGAATCAGTAAAGAGTTAAAAAGAATAGTCAAACATTCGGTTACATTTCATGATGCACATATCATTAATACATTTTCATTAATGGAGTCAGATTGAATATACGTGTTAATACATGAGAAAATGTATATCATATGTATGTCATATGAAACCAGGCCTATATTGCAAGTTGTTGTCATTATGTTATGTGTGTATTAGAATGCAGTATCGATGTACTACAATAAAGGATAAAAATCAATAACCACCACAAATGGAAAGTCCTTTCCATGGAAAATCGAAAAGAAATCCTCTCAAAAGATTATTGTTCCTGTGTGAATAGGCCTTTATATTCAACCACAAAATCCACTATTTGCTTGGTGAACACTCCTCATCCTAAATGAAAAAAAAACCTTTTGAAGAGCCTTGTTGTCTTACCAACTTCCAACAAAATGACCACATTGTATATTGAACTAAGTGTACCTGAGCTGTTGTCATTGGTTCATTGTTTCATTGCTCACATGAGTCCCTTGTCTTGTCATTAGTCTTGTGTGTATTTAAGCCCTCATGGTTGCCATGTGTCTTTGTCAAGTTTTATTTCCTTGTAACTATTGGTGGTCATGGTATTTTTTGTGTTCATGCCACGTCATGCTTTTGTTTTATGTTTTGATCTTGTTTTGTTTATTAATAAACTTCACTTGGGTTTTCTTCAAACTTGTCTTCAGTGTATCCATTACAGAAATCTTTACCGTCAACAATGAACCCATCAGTTGCCCTCCTAAATCTATGCCAGAACCAACCCAGAAACATACAGTGGGTAGAACAAGTATTTGATACCCTGCGATTTTGCAGGTTTTCCCACTTATAAAGCATGTAGAAGTATGTCATTTTTTTAATAGGTACTCTTCAACTGTGAGTGATGGAATCTAAAACAAAAATCCAGATAATCACATTTTTCATTAATTTGCATTTTACTGAATGACATTAGTATTTGATGTATCAGAAAAGCAGACTTTCATATTTGGTACAGAAACCTTTGTTTGCTAGCCTGGAAATACCAGACTCTGCTACTTCACTTTGCTTCGTAGACAGAGTTTGGCATGGCATAATAGAGAAGTGTTTTCTCTCTCACTAGGGGGCGCTTCTCTGAAGTTTAAAATCATTGGCTACCCGTAATCAGTCAGATAAGTTTATTTATGACGTATGTTATGCGCCGACAAAGCCGCATCGAACCAAAGACATTATGCATTGAACTCAAATCTATGATCGAACTTCCACTGTAAACAGGGAGCGGCGCTTTTGTAAGGGCTGCAAAATGTGTGCCAACCGGGAATGAACAATTCACAAACTAGGTTATGATTTGCTGAGCTGCGGCCGCCCGCAGCGTCGGTGTGCCCTGCTCTCACAGTATTCCGCCGCAGCGTCGATGTGCCTGCTCACGACATCCGCTGCCCAGCGCTGCGAGCGCCACATTATAAATGTTAGAATTTTAACAGCCAAATTCCCTGATCACATCCACCTACGCAATGTTGATCATATTCTGAATTAAGAAATCATGCGGTAAAAAATTATTTACAGGGAACATAAATAATTACTTTACCTTCCGAGTCTTACGTTCATTTGTCACGTGACATACGCAATGAACAGATCGTTCATGAATCACATATCTGGGACTAATGCAGGAAGATGTTGAAACGAAATTTCGTGGATTGTTGTTATTAATATGATAATAATAATATGATAATAAGAGCGCGCCAGGAGCGTTCACAGCCGAGGAGACCGACATTATTTTCATGACCGTAAAAGACAGAGAAGTGACGTTGAATGGGTAAGTTATGTGCTTAAAGTTATGCATATTATGCATATAGTTATGGCCAAACAGGTCTGATCCATCATTACTACAATTAGCCAGAAAAAAATTGGGTAGCCTAAATGTGTAAGCTTGAAGTGTTAATATTTTTCCTTGTTATAACGACAGAGCTAGGGACTGACAGATACATGAAGTAAACTTGTGTGCAGTATTTAAGTCCATTTTTGCACTTTAAAACATAAAACTATGTTTTTAATGATGCAGCACTTTTAATGCGACTTACCAGCAGGAGAGATTTGCAAAAAATAAAAACGGCTGCATCTGTGTTGATGAGAGAATCAAAGTGTATGCACATAGTGCAAGCTACATAATGGCGGAGTGAACATTGCTGTAAACGACTTTTGCTTCAGTTTGAAAAACCCCGGAATGTTCTCCATAACAGAGCGAATTGCATCCTGTGTCTTGTTACCCAATTTCTGCGGTAGTTTCGGTTTTCGATTTCTCTAACCTACAATGTAAAACTCGGCGCTTAGCGTCTACGTCACGGCTCTCAGCCTGCCTTCTGTTTTTTGATTGGCCGGCTGTTTTCAGGCCAGTGGAAAACTGAAAGATAGGCTGCTATCTCAGACTGACTACAGGAGCGAAATTAAATTAGCGGAAGTAGGAAGTCTGACGGAGTCAGGCTATTTGTTTTCAATTACAGAGATCATATGACTGGCTAGGTCACTCCAAGACCTTGAGATGCTTCTTACAGAGCCACTCCTTATTTGGCTTAGCTGTGTGTTTCGGGTCGTTGTAATGCTGGAAGTCCCAGCCATGACCAATCTTCAATGCTCGTACTGAGGGAAGGAGGTTGTTGGCCAAGATCTCGCGATACATGGCCCTGTCTATCCTCCTCTCAATATGGTGCAGTTGTCCTGTCCCCTTTGCAGAAATGCATCCCCAAAGAATGATGTTTCCACCTCCATGCTTCACGGTTGGGATGGTGTTCTTGGAGTTGTACTCATCCTTCTTCCTCCAAACACGGCGAGTGGAGTTTAGCTCTATTTTTGTCTCCTCAGACCACATGACCTTCTCCCATTTCTCCTCTGGATCATCCAGATGGTCATTGGCAAACTTTAGATGGGCCCTGGACATGCGTTGGTTTGAGCAGGGGACCTCGCGTGTGCTACAGGATTTTAATCCATGACAGTATAGTTTTACTAATGGTTTTCTTTTAGACTGTGGTCCCAGCTCTCTTCAGGTTATTGACCAGGTCCTGCCATGTTGTTCTGGGCTGATCCATATTCTTCCTCATCACTGATGCCCCACGAGGTGAGATCTTGTATGGAGCCCCAGACTGAGGGAGATTAACCGTCATCTCAAACTTCTTCCATTTTCAAATGATTGCGCCAACTGTTGTTGCCTTCTTACCAAGCTGCTTGCCCATTGTCCTGTAGCCTATCCCAGCCTTGTGCAGATCTAGAATTGTATCCCTGATGTCCTAACACAGCTCTCTGGTCTTGGCCATTGTGGAGAGGTTGGAGTCCACAGGTAATAAATGGAGAACAGGAGGGTTTCTTAAAGAGAAACTAACAGGTCTGTGAGAGCCGAAATTCTTACTGGTTGGTAGGTGATTATATATATCATGTCATGCAATAAAAAATGCAAATGAATTACTTAAAAATCATACAATGGGACTTTCTGGATTTTTGTTTTAGATTCTGTCACTCACAGTTGAAATTACAGACTTCTACATGCTTTGTAAGTGGAAAAAACCTGCTACATTGTCAGTGTATCAAATACTTGTTCAAATGTCATGCCTGCCAATTCTGAGTCTCTTCACGTCATGCCTGCCAAGCCTGAGTCACTTTGGCTGCATTTACACTGCAGGTCTTGATGCCCAAATCCGATTTTCTGACTATATCCTATATTTTGACGACCCGCTTACATCATCTTTTAAAAGTGACCCGTATCCGATTTTTGCATTTACACTATACACTGCTGAAACTACCAAATGTAGACGTCCTGACCTGGAAAAGGGAGTAAAACAGCACAAAATGCAATGGATGCAAATGCAAATAAAATTACGCAGTGTTTTGCTTTCCACAATATTTTGAAAAGTCATCAAAAAAGTCAGCAAAACATTGGTCTCGTACGGCGGAGAAAAGAGGAAAGCCCTTGTTGGCACTGTAGCCATGAGCGCTTAAAACCGTGCCTTCCCATATCTCGTGAAATGTCTTCAAAAACGGATTTATTTCTGTTACAACCCTGCATTTTTGCCAGCACTCTTCGCCCCAAACACTCAAAAGGCATGAAACATCCACATTGCTCCACTGTGTGTATCCTTTGTCCTCCATCGCGCCTATATTAAGTCGTGATCTCAGTTGGTGGTGTCCATCTAAGTTGACGTCACTTTTTTAATGACGTTCGACTCGCATTTACTGGGAATATCCGATTTGTCTGCTTACATGGCACACACAAATGCACGTATCCGATTCATATCCGATTTATTACCACATATGAGTGAGACCTGAATCTGATCTGAGAAAATCACTTGAACCATGCAGTGTAAATCATTCCTGCCCAGCATGAGTCGCTTCACGTCATGCCTGATAAGCCTGACTATTTTCACATCATGCCTGCCAAGCCTGATTCTCTTCACGTCATGTCTGCCTAGTCTGAGTCTCTTTATGTCAGGTCTGATGAACCTGAGCTTCTTCACATCATGCCTGTCGAAGTCTGAGCTTCTTCACATCAGTACTGCCGAGCTGAGGCTTGTTCACATCAGTCCTGCCGAGCCAGGGCTTGTTCACGTAAGTTCTGGCAAGCCTGAGCTCATTCACATCATGCCTCCCGATCCAGAGACGGTTCACGTCATGCCTGCTGAGCCAGAGTCTGTTCACCATGCCTGTGTCTTCGGACAAGATGGCCGCTGCGCCTGAATCAGCTCCGGATAACATAGCACTTATGAAAGCCGGCACAGCAATTTTGTGTGTGTGGGCAGCACACACATCGGCTCCAGCCAACGAGCTCTCGCCCTGAGTTGGCACATCTGAGAGTTTGCCTCCAGCCAAGATGGCCGCCACTACGTAACCTGATCCAGCCTGTCCATGTTCCTGAGTCTGAGCCGGTGTCTGTTCCAGTCCATAACCCGCACTGCCGGTGCCGCCATGGCTTCCTGCACATCTTGCGCCGCCCTGGCTTTCAGCCCAGGTCCACCCACGCCATGCCACGGCCTAGGTTCGCCCATGCCACGCCACAACCCAGGCCCGTCCACGTCGTGTTCCACTGCATTGGGCTGGCCCACCATCTCTCCCCCAAGGCCTCCTATGCTCCACCACCCTCCTGGAATTAGAGCCCTGCACGGGCCTCAAATCTAGGCCCTAGCCCGGCCCTGGCCCTAGATGTCCAGGCCCTAGCCCGGCCCGTGTCCGACAGCTCATCAGATCTGATCAGCCCGAGTCCGACCCGAGCCCCGCCTGCCCTATGTTGCAGTCATTTAAACAGTTATGTGTTGTCCTCAATGGCAAAGTAGTTACCGTTTAGTTTATTTTCATTTCTTTATAAAGTTAATTAAGACAAATATTTCCTTTTATTTATTTTTTATGACCACCAAGCACCCGACAACGAGTTAAACGTGTTTGATTTGATTTATAGCCTCTCAAATCAACACTTTACTTGGCTACAATAAAATCCATAGGCTAGATATAAAACAACTTAATATCACACAGACAGTTAACGTTAGTTTAAACGTTTGTTCAAACGTTTATTGTCATTTTTGAAAAGCTGAGGCAAACTGCTCCGCTGCTCAGTCGCAATACAATACAGAGAAATGCAATCTAAACAAACCAGATGAACTACATTAAAAACAAACAGGTTATCTTACCTCAAAAATCAAGTCTTCACTACGGAACATGGCCATTAGTATTTTCAATAGTTTCCAACAGACTCATGAAACTAAAGTCCAATCGAACAAAAAACAACAAGACAACCTCCTAACATGGCTAAAAATAGTCTCTTACAGAGCATTGTGATGAAAAAGCACAGCATCCACTGTGGAAAGTTGTAATCTAGTCGTACTTTTTCCAGCTGCGCTGAAGTCACGCTCACTACTTCTGCTGCTGGCGGGACACTAAACACAGAACGAGCCGGTCGGGCGAATCGTGCCGCCAGGAAACCTGTGTGTGTGTGAGCAGACTGTCAGTCATATACTGTATGTCAGTATGATAGGTTATAAAACGTCTTTCTATGTTTGCTTTTCAATAGTCATCTTCTCATATTTTATTTTAATTAATATCTGAAATAGGTTATAAAAAAATAAGCCTAAAACAGGCCCGAGGCCTGGCCCGCGTGTGAACTATGACGTTAAAATTGGCCTGAAGCCCGGCCCGAGGAGTGTAAATAAGTCTCAAATGCAGGCCTCTACCTGGAATTCTGATTTTGTTTTTTGGTTTTGTTGGACGTCGGTAGCGACTCTTAGAGGGAGGGATCTGTCACATTTTGGGTTTGTTCATGTAATGTTCCTGTGTCTTGTCATTTGATTCCCCTGTTAGTCATGTGATGCTGCCATATTTTCCCTTATCTGATGTGTCATTGGTTCATTGTTTCATTGTTCTCAGGTGTCCCTGGTATTGTCATTAGCTTTGTGTGTATTCAAGCCCTCATGGTTGCCATGTCTTTGTCAAGTTTTGTTTTCCTGTAACCACTGTTGGTAAGCGCCATGTTTATGTATTTGAGTTCATGCCACGTCATGCTTTTGTTTTTATGTTTTGATCTTGTTATGTTTATATCTATGAATAAAACATCTTAAAGACAAATAATGATATCCATCTGTTGCTGAAAAGCAACAAGAACTAAAACAAAATAGAAAGGATTTACAGGCCAGTTTCTTTTTATAACATGTTTGCAGTGTTGAGCAATGTAGCCAATCACAGACCAATGTGTTGATTTCTTGAACGCAATGGCCAATCAGAAGCATTTAAGATAGACTTCCCCTCACTGCTCAAAATGGACTTTTGTTCAGTGCAAATCCACTGATTATAACAAAGTGATATTATGAAAGATATTATGAACACGCTACCAGCATTTGAGAACAGAGAAAACTGCTAATTTTTTCAAGATTTTGAATTTAATGTCCATTAATTTACTAAATTACCAATACATAATTAAATAATTTATATAGACTAAATAAAATATATAAATAACATTAGCTTGAAATGGAAATAACACACTATGAGCTAAAATTAGCCCAGTGTTCAGTCAGTGTGAGCAGAATAAATTATGCAACCCAACCCTGCTGGGTTAAAACATTTAACCCAACTTGCAGAGTTATTGTTAAACCATAATTTGTCCAATATTTACCCAGCAATTGCTGGGTTTACCAAATTAGTTGTTTTTAACCCAGTTAAATCCAGTGATTTTAATTTTTGGAGAGTAGGATCTGTAGAATGTATGAATAACAAAACTGTTAACAAAAGAAAATGATTTCTTGTTAAAGTTTAATTGATTTATCTCAAAACAACAACGTCAATGTTAGAAATATCTGTGAGTATGTGTGTGAGACAACACTCGAGATATGTTGACAAAAAACCAAATGTATTACTAGGAATAGGAAATTATTGCGTAATTATCTAAATGCTTCTGGAGACAAAGCGCTTTTCCACAGCAAACCTGCTCAAGTTTCTGATTCCCTTTTTCTTAGTGACTGTAGTTCCTTGGGGACATCACAACAAAACCTAAACCCAACCCTTTTCTGAACAGACATAAAAGAAACCAAAGCATTACATCTGTCCAGTCATTCAGCTCCTGACACAAGATGAATCTGCAGATCTCCGTCGTTTCTTCTTTTCATTTCTCTCACTGGAGGTACAGAAAACAGCAAGTATTGAAATGTATTATTTGCTGATCATACTGTATAGCGCTAACTATATCTCTCTCTGTCTGTCTGTAAGGTTATTCTCTCACATGTTACTCCTGCACATCTGTTTTGACGGGTTCCTGTGGAGCAAATGTGACATGTCCAAATGGACTTGATACATGTTTCAGCACTACGGTTGCATCACCCATCGGTAAGTCCAGTATAATGTGGAAATCTGCCTTATAAGTGATACCACTAGAGAGAAAGTTTCCACTTGTTAACTGCTGATCTTGGAATTGTTTTATTATCTTATTATATGGACATGAATGTCTTTTCTACAGGTTCCGCCACAACTAAAGGGTGCATGACTCAATGTGCCCCAGGGACTATAGAGGTTTTAGGAGTGAAAACGACTACGACCTGCTGTAACACTGATCTCTGCAATGCTGCAGGTATTGGCCTTTGTTTGATCGCTAACAGTTTGATTTCATCCACAGTAACTTCAAATAAGGATCTCCCGCACACTATCAGTGCTAACAATTAATATAAAAATATATATTAGCAAAGTTTCAGTCTCACGACCTTCATCAGGCATGACATTTATTTATATATATATATATATATATATATATATATATATATTACTCACAAGTATTTATTGTGTACGGGAGTTCCTTATTGGAAGATTTGTCGACCTACCTATCACCTGCAGGTGTGTGATGGCGTTTGTTAATTGACCGTTCACAATAGCCACTCCCCCAAGTTATTGTTACTACGTCCGTCAAACAAATGGTCAAACACGACCAGCACGACAGATTGCCATGACGGGAGGTATAAGCTATTAATTTAGCTATAAGGAGAAGCTTATGAATTAGTCTTTCAGAGTTTTTATTATTTATTTTTTTAATTGACAAATTTCGACAATGATCGACGATGAACCTGCAGTTTTCATAACTATTATTATGTGTATTATCAGTGGAGTGTAAATGAATACTAATGTCCTTCCTGTCTTGATTAGATGGAGTGTATAAGGGAAGCTTCCTCTTGCTCGTGTCTCCTCTGCTCTTCTACTTCCTGTTTCAGTGAGTCCAGCTGAACTTCAGATTCTACAGCAAAGACCATCAAACAAACTCGATATGAGACACAATCTGAATAAAGCTTGTTTGTTGCTCTGCTGTTCTTTGAGTTAAGGAACTGAAAATTAGGGGTTTAACGATACCCTCATGTCACGATTCGATACATATCACGACACTGAACTCACGATACGAATATTATTGCGATACTCCAAGACATATGGTAAAAGGTTAACAAAAAATGTACTGTTGATTACAATGCTAAATTTGATGTTACATTGTGGGTTTAAATGGATAGGCTTGGACTTGGTGCTTGTAACCCAAGGAAAATAAACATTTTCATGATTCTGAAGCTGAAAATACAGAATTATTTTAAATGAATATGCTTGCACTCTTTCACTGGCTAGATATATTTAAAATAATTTAGGACACTTTTAACTGGGAACATCAGACATTTGGCATTATCAGGACCCACAAATATTCCCCCATTGCATTATTATACATTATAATCAACATTATATATAGTAGTTTAATATAGTACTGACCCTAAAACTCTGAAAACTTGAATTGTTTCTCACAGTCATTTTTATTTTGGGAGGACTATCCACGATCAACCCGATACATATTGTGACTATCCACGATACGTATTGTTGCATTTTTGTATTGCGATATATTGTGGCACGATTTATTGTTACACCCCTACTGAAAATCTGTACTTTTTTAACATTACAAAATAACTGCATTAAAACTATCTCATTAATTTTCTTTGCATAAATGTAAAGTTATTATAGAATGTTCTTTTCCGTTTTAAAAAGTGTGATGAACGTCTGTAATAAAATATTTAATAATGTCTATTAAACATCTATCTCAGTGAGTGACTGGAATTATTTTACATTTTTGGTTCAATTAGTAAGCGTCATTGGTGGTAGTATATAAGTAGAGCAGGAAGACAAAGACTGCAAGAACACAAGCCCTGTGTTAGACCTGCTGCTACTGTCATTTACAAGCTTTAGATGAAGTATGTTGAAACTCATGTGCTGAAAGGGCACAGCAACTGAATAGAGGTCTAAATCACCTATGATGAAGGTGAGGTTTAGGTTAACATTATATTAGCCGAACAAGATAGCCAGCTACTACTACCTCGGATTGAAATACATCTGTTTGTCCAATATATATATATATATATATATATATATATATATATATATATATATATATATATATATATATATATATATATACACTCACCGGCCACTTTATTAGGTACCCCATGCTAGTAACGGGTTGGACCCCCTTTTGCCTTCAGAACTGCCTCAATTCTTCGTGGCATAGATTCAACAAGGTGCTGGAAGCATTCCTCAGGGAGTTTGGTCCATATTGACATGATGGCATCACACAGTTGCCGCAGATTTGTCGGCTGCACATCCATGATGCGAATCTCCCGTTCCACCACATCCCAAAGATGCTCTATTGGATTGAGATCTGGTGACTGTGGAGGCCATATGAGTACAGCGAACTCATTGTCATGTTCAAGAAACCAGTCTGAGATGATTCCAGCTTTATGACATGGCGCATTATCCTGCTGAAAGTAGCCATCAGAAGTTGGGTACATTGTGGTCATAAAGGGATGGACATGGTCAGCAACAATACTCAGGTAGGCTGTGGCGTTGCAACGATGCTTAATTGGTACCAAGGGGCCCAAAGAGTGCCAAGAAAATATTCCCCACACCATGACACCACCACCACCAGCCTGAACCGTTGATACAAGGCAGGATGGATCCATGCTTTCATGTTGTAGACGCCAAATTCTGACCCTACCATCCGAATGTCGCAGCAGAAATCGAGACTCATCAGACCAGGCAACGTTTTTCCAATCTTCTATTGTCCAATTTCGATGAGCTTGTGCAAATTGTAGCCTCAGTTTCCTGTTCTTAGCTGAAAGGAGTGGCACCCGGTGTGGTCTTCTGTTGCTGTAGCCCATCTGCCTCAAAGTTTGACGTACTGTGCGTTCAGAGATGCTCTTCTGCCCACCTTGGTTGTAACGGGTGGTTATTTGAGTCACTGTTGCCCTTCTATCAGCTCGAAACAGTCTGGCCATTCTCCTCTGACCTCTGGCATCAACAAGGCATTTCCGCCCACAGAACTGCCGCTCACTGGATGTTTTTTCTTTTTCGGACCATTCTCTGTAAACCCTAGAGATGGTTGTGCGTGAAAATCCCAGTAGATTAGCAGTTTCTGAAATACTCAGACCAGCCCTTCTGGCACCAACAATCATGCCACGTTCAAAGTCACTCAAATCACCTTTCTTCCCCATACTGATGCTCGGTTTGAACTGCAGGAGATTGTCTTGACCATGTCTACATGCCTAAATGCACTGAGTTGCCGCCATGTGATTGGCTGCTTAGAAATTAAGTGTTAATGAGCAGTTGGACAGGTGTACCTAATAAAGTGGCCGGTGAGTGTATATATATATACAGTATTTATATATATATATATATATATATATATATATACATACATACACTCACCTAAAGGATTATTAGGAACACCATACTAATACTGTGTTTGACTCCCTTTCACCTTCAGAACTGCATTAAGTCTATGTTGCATTGATTGAACAAGGTGCTGAAAGCATTTTTTATAAATCTTGGCCCATATTGATAGGATAGCATCTTGCAGTTGATGGAGATTTGGGCACGAAGTTCCCCTTTCACCACATCCCAAAGATGCTCTATTGGGTTGAGATCTGGTGACTGTGGGGCCATTTTAGTACAGTGAACTCATTGTCATGTTCAAGAAACCAATTTCAAATGATTCGAGCTTTGTAACATGGTGCATTATCCTGCTGGAAGTAGCCTTCAGAGGATGGGATACATGGTGGCCATAAAGGGATGGACATGGCCAGAAACAATGCTCAGGTAGGCTGTGGGCATTTAAACGATGTCCAATTGGCACTAAGGGCCTAAAGTGTACCAAGTGTACCACCAGCAGCAGAAGTAGTGAGCGTGACTTCAGCACAGGTTATCCAATTTAGATGGATAACCATCCCAGACTGCAGGACTTGGTTGTCCATTAGCAACAAACAGTTTCCCAGTTGCTCACCAGATGGCAGTGTAGTCTCACTTCCAATATGTTTATATCTATATTTTGGGCAACAGTTTATACTAGGGTTATTTTCCTATCACCAGTGTTTGCGTATTACTTTGAGGTGTCACTGAGGGTATACCATGTTCATTTGACTGTGCAGTGAGGTAAACTGATGTAGCCTAAATTCCATGGCACTTTTATTAGTACAGATGCACAGTGTCAAAAAGCATTTTTTGGCAAAGTACCTTACAGAATACTCTCTATGCAGGATTTGTAGTGTGTTATGGCAGCCAGGCAGTCGAATATAGGCAACAAATCAGAATTGGGCATCAATATTGAATTGAGGAATGCTTACACATGGCAAAATCCATTTCCCATATTTAGAAAACTATCCTTCAGTGTATTCATTTGTGATAAATTTGCATGAGTGTGAAGTTGACGAGGCCCTGTGGCCAGAACCAGCTAGGCGGAGAGATGTTTTGTACTGAACTGGATATGTAATTTGTTACAGAATTACTGTAAGCTTACAGTACAATATGTTCAGTAATGCTGTATGTAAACTGGAAAATGTTTTTTGTTGTTGTTGAAATGTTCAGTATTGACTGACTTGAGTACATGAAAAGAAATAAATATTTTCATTGGTCTGCAAAATTTGTGTCATGGGGCTAAAAAGTGTTAGGTTGAGCATAGGAGTGTTTAACTGATTCAAACAGTCAAACCATATGATGGTTGTGTTTATGTTGTAACACTAAGGTCAAAGGTCACATAAATAAATGAGGTGGGATCAATCACCATTTTGCCAAACAGTAATATTCCACTTAGGTCAAGTATACATTTTATCACCATACACCAAGCAAAAGCTCATAAATGTGCACCAACTCAATGTCCAGAGTTACCCCAATTGTCCATGGTCCATCACCATTGTAGGTGTTTAAGATATTAGAAGTACATTGTCCATGTTTGTTCGCCAAGGGTTAATTCTAAGGGTGCTCCGATTAATCGGTCGCGATCACGATCGGCCGATAATTGCTTTGGGATGTGTGATCGGCGGTCTCTATAAAGGGACAATTTTTTATGCCCTGGTAAAAATGGCTTCAGCTGTCTGGCAATTGTACAAGGTGTGTGAAAAAGCAATTCAATAGCAATATATCTGCAATGTGTGTACCACGCCGCTGTCTGCTTGTCAAACTGTGATCAACATGTAAAGAAAGAATAGAGTCTGTCCCGCAACGGAAGCGCACGTCCGAGTGAAGACTGCGCAAGCTACAGAGAACACTGTGTCCACTGATGGCCGTGGCAACGAGCGCTCAGGTTGAGTTCAAACACTCATAATATACATGAAGCCATACTGTAGTATAATGTGAGATATTAGAAATTAATGTTTAAGTCATTAAATGCAAGTTCACGCAAACTTTTCCCTCCGCCAGTCCGCTGTCAGTCATTCTCCATTCACGTTCAAACAGCGCGTCGTCAGATCATTCTCTATTCAGCATTAAAACAGCACAGCGCGTCGCGTTCGGCAATGATGAAAACTCTCTCCAAGATGAATAAATGTTATTATTATTATACTTGATCTGTAGATAAAGCTCTGGTTTTGCATAAATTGACTCTCTTGCTGTAGTACCTCAGTCATGTTCCTTTCTGTATCACAACACTAGAGAGCACTATCATTGTTCTTCACGCGCACAGTAACTGAAATGTAAAACTGTTAAAAGAAAAGGCTCAATAAACTATTGCATTGATAGATACTGTATAATACACTATGCATCGATGTATTTCCTTAGAACTTTTCCAAACAGACTCGAAGAGCTGCGCGCTGTGACTCATGTTGCCTCAAGCGCATCATTCAGTGCTCGTGATGCGCATAAGCGCTGTGTGCCGCACTCTATTCACAATCTTTCATAAATCTTTTCATAAGAGTCTTTCATAATCATATCATAATAATTTTGCACAATGAAAGATTATTAATTGCATTTTTTTGTTCTGTCCTATCTATCATAAGTTGCTGCCTCATTAAACAGATGTGCTATACATTTTTGCTATATTTATTTTCTTAATTTTATAGTAGACTATAAAATAATTGGGATAACCGGACCCCCCTAGAGGGGTAATATCCTTCTCACCTTTTTCACCCCTGAACCGTTTTCATGTCTGATAAATACACAGGTGTACATTCATGATACATTGTCTTCTCTTAATTGTAATACTTAATGTACATTGTTGTTAAATATAGTTTAACAATAATGCTACATGTCATGATAAATAGAAGGCTTCAAATAGACTCTATAATCAGTGATCAGTATCGGTATCGGGTGATACAGCTTCCAGTAATCGGTGATCGGCCCCAAAAATCCTGATCGGAGCACCCCTAGTTAATTCCACAGAAAAAGTGTCTTTTGTTCAGAAGTCCAGATACACTTCCACGTTGAAGATAGCAACAAGTTAAGAACCCTCAATATCAAGCAGATACCAAAACCCTCTGGTCAAAATAAAACAAACAATATAACATGAGGTTCAGCAAGCAAAATACTTCTGCACAATAAACATTTGTTAATAATAAAGACACAAATGAAATTAACTCACATTGAGAAGTTGAACACAAATGTTCCTCAACAGGGTTTTTCCAAGCATGGAAAGAGCATGTGGTCTCAGCTAACAGGTATGCCTAACTCACACTTCCCTCTTCCTTTTACACTCTTGTGTAGAGATAAGGGCTCCCTAGTGCCCTCTAATGGCCTGGAGTAGAACTGCAACTCTCATTCACCATAAGAGACAGGTGACAGTTTATTAGAATTGTTACACCCCTCCCCCCTTTCCTACATGGTATGTCTCAACTGATACCAAATACGTAGGTACCCCACAACGGGTAAAGATATCTTTGATAAGGATGTTAGTTATCAATGGTGTCTTAGCCGACCGCAAAGGGAACACCTCGACCCATTTGCTACAGTAATCCACAGAAACCAGTAAATACTCATTCAACTTCTTGCTCCTTGGAAATGGTCCCATAAGATCAATGCCAATCATATATCCAGGTTCTTTTACCAGAGTAGATTGAAGGGTTCCAGAAAGTTTGGATACACGTGGCTTGTATTGTTGACAAGTTTGGCTTTGTTTGCAGTGATCCCACACATCTCGCTGGATTTGTGGCCAGTACCCCACATTGAGTAGTCTACGCAATGTTTTCATGCGTCCAGATGCCCACTTAAAGGATTGTCATGTGCAAACTGGAGAAACTGCTGCCGGAGATCTTTTGGGATAACTACTTGCAAAGTATGACCCTCTTGACCTTTCAGGGACACATCTGAACAGAAAACCGTTCTGTACAACGTAATGGATACGTTGGGGATCGATAGGGTTAAGCTTTGCTTCATCCCACTGAGGCTGCAATGATTGATAATTTTTTTGACTTCGACCAAGTTCTTCCCAGTTGATCGATTAGTCTCCATTAACATCCTTTGCCTGGCATACCGCAACACTTCCCAGTGGCTCTCCCTTAGGCATTGCACGGGACAACAAATTAGGCACAATATTACATCTCCTTTTCCTGTACCTGACAGTAAAGTCAAACCCCTGGAGTTGAATAGCCCACCTAGTAAGTCTCGATGTTGGACGAGGATGGTTGAATACCCAAGTGAGTGCGGCATGATCAGTAAGAACTTCAAAGGGTTGCCCTTCTAGAGACTGTCGCCATTTCTCAACTGCCCAGACGACAGCGAGGCACTCCTTCTCTGAAATGGCATATGTCTTTTCAGCTCCTTGAAGCAGACGGGATGCATAAGCGATGACATGTTCTCCCTTTTCCGAATCCTGAGTCAGTACAGCCCCAAGTCCTAAATCGCTAACATCGGTCTGCACTTTAAATGATCTACTTGAGTCTGGGGGCACCAGAACCGGGGCCTTTTGCAGGGCATCCTTCAAATCTTCAAATGAATGTTGGCACTCTTTAGTCCAGTTCCATGGTACACCTTTCCTCTTAAGTGCATGAAGCGGAGCAGCATTGCTCAACTCCCTTAATGTTTTTAGGCACAGGAAAATTCTTGACAGCATCCACTTTGGAATCCTCTGTCTTGATGCCTTCCGCTGAAATGACATGTCCTAAGAAAGTCAGTGATTTCCTTACCAGTTTACATTTCTTAAGATTAAGGGTTAAGCCAGCCAATTCCAGCACGACAAACACCTTCATCAGATCCTGGATGTGTTGCTGAATGTCTCTGGAGTACACAACAATGTCATCTATATACACGAAACAACATTTGCCAATAAGATCTTGTAGAACTTTGTTCATGAGTCTTTGGAATGTTGCTCCAGCATTTTTAAACCCACATGGTAGATGGACAAACTCATACTGGTTGTACTTTGTAACAAAAGCAGTTTTTTGGATGCTACTTTCATCCATCATCACCTGCCAGTATCCAGTCTTGAGATCTAGGGTAGTAAACATCCTTGCAGGGTTTGTGCATCCTTGCAGGGCACACTCCCAAGTAACTTCACCCAACACCCTCTGGACATGTCCATTGGCGAGGGTAAACGTCTGTCCCCGACTAGACCGCCAAGACTCAGTCTCATCCTTCCATCTCCTCCACAATGACTCCTGGATTAATGAATGGGAGCTGCCTGTATCCAGGATGGCTTCACAAGTTTGGCTACGCAAAACTATAGTCAAGGTTAGAAGTTTGACATTTCCTCTGGTCACTAATGCCATACTGTGACTTTCGGGCTTTCCTCTGCTGTACTTATCTTGGCCTCCTCTTCTGGAAGACTGTTCAGCCTGGCGTCGCTTCCAGAAGGCCCTTTCCTCAGCAAGGTCTCGCTCTACCAAAGCTCCTGTGTGCACTAAGTCATCAAAGGTATTCACTGTTCCTCTCAAAACACTAGCAATACGGGGATTACAGGTTCTTAAGGCAGCCTGCAGAATTTCTCTCTCAGACATCGTTGGTTTCAGTCTAAGGCATAAGGCTCGATACTGGAAAGCAAATGTTCGAAGATCCAAATCAATCCCTTGTTTTCTCTCTCGTATCCTCCTTTCCGCTTCACGATCATCAGGTAAAAAGGACCGCAGAAAGGCAATTTTGAACTGACTCCATGTTTTAACTTGTGCTTTCTCAGCCACCCACCAATCCTTGGCGGTATGTGTCAGTACTGATGGCAGAGTTGCTACGGGGGTTGGTGAATGAGTTACATGTTGTGCTCATTGTGTCTCAAGTACCAGAATTTGTGTGTAAACAATTGAGAAAAACTGAAACTGTAATGTGCTGAACTGAACTCGGCTTTGTGCCTTTAGTCAGTTTAGTCAGTGAGTTTGCGATTGCGACTTTATTCATGTGCCTGCATTCTCCTCCATAATATGTATTTCTGGTCAATTTGGGGAATATGTATACAATAATTAACAATTCATAATTAATAATTATTCACACGGGTTTGATCCAGATAAACTTTACATTATTAAATATCCTGAAAAGGAATGATATGTTCCCTGCATGTGCATTCATATATGTACGTAGGCAATTAACCACAAATTATTATAATCAATTGGATATGTAGACTATATTTTACAGACAGGTTAAAATGAGCTCAATTGTATATCAATACTTAATCGAAGTGGATGATAATTAAATATTAATATCAATTAGGTCTATCATATATCAACTCAGGATAGTCCCTGTGGAATTAATTTGTGATCTGATAATCCGTTTGTCCAGCAAACTGATCCTGTGATCTTTATCAATTCTCACACAGAAATAATTGCAGAGATTCGCAGTGAAGGCAAATTCTGGCCATGAATACAACCTTCCTGTTTTACAAAGATAGCCTGCGAGTTAAAGTAATTTTATACTTCTAAAGCCCGTAGCTTTTGATCGTGCATTGAAGGGACTTGTATATGAGAAAGAGACAATCAAATGAAAATAATGTATTTTAATAAATGGAAACTATGTTACAGTCACTAACATTACAAGGAATAAAATGTATTTACAGACAATAACACAACAACAATGCAAGGAGAATGCATAAATATAGTATATAGAGAGAGAATGAGAGAGAGAGAGAGAGAGAGAGAGAGAGAGAGATTAGTGGCAAATTACAGTAATACATTTTATCATAACCTAAGATGCATTTTTGTCTGGAGGAGGCTAGGATTCCAATGATACCACACAGGCTTAAAAACACAAAAGGAAAGCAAGTTTACATTCATTTTCATGAATACAGGCATTCAGAGTTTGTCTCTAGAGACATCTATGCCTCGTTTCCACTGAGTGGTACGGTACGGTTCGGTACGCATTTATTTGCGTTTCCACTGTCAAAAGTTGTGAATGGTACCAAAAAGCCGAACCGTACCGTACCACTATTTTGGGTACCCTTTCGTTGGGGTACCTAGCACAGTGAAAGGGTACTAAAAGGTGGAGCTGAGACTCACTGCAGAACGGTGATTGGTGGACAGAGTATCGTCACTCGCGCGTGCTAAGGGCATTAGAAGCATACAGTTGAAATATAATTCTACTGTTATTGTGTCACAAAATGTAGTTTTAAGAGTTTTTCAGGCGAGAAAGTAGTTTTTAAAGCTCAAATCTGTGGTTTATTTATAGATTTATGATAATTTGACTGAGATCCATTTTTAAGCCATCACCGGACGCTCGCGCTCGTGTCCCCCGCCTGGAACAGCCTTACCTAGGCTAGTAGTTCTGATGTTTGCCGCTGACTCGGACGTCTCTGTAGTGGTTAAACATGAGATATAGTTCGTCTTGTATAAACCTAACAGGTGATCTTTGGTCTCGTGAATCTATAATTCGTTCCCTGGCCAATAGCTTTGGCAGAAGGCTACGTGAAGTTTCATATCTTTGAGCGCTGAATTTGTATATTTGACTGACTGAATTGTTTCTTTATGATATTTAAGCTTTACTGTATATCTGTTTGTACCTTTTACTTATACTTTTATAATGGCTATTATTGATAAAACTGAAATGCAACTAAAGAGATAATTTTGTAATTTTTTAAATTCTATTACAAGATAATGTGTTGTTTATTGCAACATTTGTACCAATACGATATGCAATACATTACATATTGCCTGGAATATGTTTAATATTTTTACATTTAAACGAAAAGAGGCAGGGTTGTGTTTTATATTTAGTTTTGTTATAAATATAACGTTACATACATGCAGTGAATATAATCAATAGGCTATGCGTTGCCTGAACCACATTTGTGTGCTTTATAATGTTTAAAACGTATTGAAATGAAATCAGAAAAGAAGCAGAGTGGTGTTTTATAACATATTTCGCAGAGCCAGAGCGAGCTGAGTGCCACGTTCAAGAACGCGCTGTTCCATTAGCAGTCGGACTTTGCGATGGCTACTTGGTATTGAGAAACGCCTAATGCCAGCGCTTGTTTCTAGTGACAAACATGCTGAGAAGCAAGAACAAGATCTGCTGTCTGTCATCCATTGTTGTTTACTATGTCGCTTTCTTCGCGCGAAAATGACGTTGATCGCTTCTTCCAGCAAACACCACGCCTATCAAGTAAGGGTACTGTTGGCGGTGGAAACGCCAAGCCTGATCATGGTGTACCCGACCCGACCCGTACTGTACTGTACCGTACCGTACCCCTCAGTGGAAACGAGGATCATGATAATACTAAAATGACAATAAAACATGGGTATGCAGGAATATTTAGCATTCTTTTCAGAATTAGTCAAGTCTGTAAGTTACAGATTTCAATGAAGGAATGTCTGTTTATGTATTTGCGTTTTGGACAGAGCTTTCTGGCCAGCTAGCCTGGCTCTGAGGAGATAGCGATCTGTTTGAGGCCTGAACCCCGGCTGTGTGTGTGTGTGTTGTACAAAACGTTCCTTCTTGCCGAAAAGGGGAAGGCTTGGTTTCAACTCAGTTCACTATGAAAGTGTCAATGAAAGCCATTAGGAACAGACTTCCTGGCGCTCGCTGGTGAATTACTAGCGTGGAAATCAAAGGTTAAAATCTTTTCAACTGTGGATTTGATAACCCCAACTGACACAGTCCAGATACCCTACATACTGTACATCTGTGGATCAGCAACACACACACACACGCACACACACACACACACACACACACGCACACATACTGTAACTAACTTCATGTACAATAAAACAATAACAATAAACATATTCGGTGTATAAAATGTTAGAGAGATAATGTAAATGTTTAAAAGTTACAAGTACACTTTATATTTTTTTAAACATTTATGTGCTATACTTAACAATCACGTTCATGATTAGAAATATTTTACTAATTATGGATGAGTTTAGTCTAAACCTTATTATATTTGCAGGCCTGATAGTGAGGATTTCTACTGACACTAGACCTGAGCTTCTTCCTCTGTTCCATCTTTAATTACAACTAAACCATCATTTGGCTGAATAATAAACCAACATTAATCATTCAATATCACATGTTTCTAATATGCATGCTAACACACACGCTGCTTTATTTAATTGTGAAGTCTAAGTCTCTTTCCCTGTATGAAACACATTTACACATGTATTTCTCCTCATAGACAGCAGTGAGACTCTTCTGTGGATCACCTGATGGTTTCTGCTCCTCTCATCTGTGTTTCACAGACTTAAACCATGATGTAAATCCACTGACATTTGCCGGTCGATCTTCTTCTACACTGTAAAGTGGAACAGAAGAGAAAAAATCAGTGTTCAGTGGAACAAAGTGCAAATTATTATATTTAAATTACTGTTTTTTAAGGAAAAAATAAGTTAAAATGAATTCCTCTGAACAGATTAATTATTGACTTTACATGATCTTGGATAGAGATATTTGTGTTTTTAAATATAATTCAAATATAAGTCATGTTCATATGTGTGTGTGTGAGTGTCGGTGCGACTCCTATTGAGTCTCTGTAAAGGAGAAACTAATGAGTGTACGGCCTATGGAATAAAACAGGGAGCAAATTCTAATTTTATTTTGAGTTAAACACAAACCTTTAGTTAAAGCCGTTTGTCCTCTAGTTTAAACATGTTTGTAGGCTCTTAGTAAATAACTGAGAGTAAAGTAAGTGTAGAGTAGTGTGACGTGTTGCTTGTCACAGTAAAAACACACTAGAGACAGAGACATTGCTCATGTGAGCTGGACGCTGTGAGCTGAAGCTGGAACTGCACTGATTTTAGCAGGAGTGCAGCGTTTCCTACAATCTGACCAAGTCTGTTTCACACTGAAATGATTCACTTCTTCTGAAACAGTTCATAAAGCAGGTGTTGATGTATAAAGCTGTGACAGTGAGCTTTTCTTCTCTTTCCTCCTTTGTGTTGAACATTTCAATAACTTCACATTTTGTTCTCACACAAACCCTTTGTTGCAACAAAGCTTCATGATATTTTCCTTTCACGAACATTTGAAAGGATCGTTCACATATCAGAGGTATATGAAGATCTCTTTAATATCTCAGTGATGTTTCCTCACCTCAGGACACAGTTTGAGTTTCGTAGCTTGTCTCTGAGCCGCTGCTTTGAGACTCTTATCTTATTGTCTCTCAGATCAAGCTCTTTTAAAAACTGCAGTGCTTTTGAGTTAGTCAAAGACTGAGTTAAAGAAGAAACATCTGTAATTCCACAGCGATGTAGACTAGAAATAAGAAACAAACAGAGGAAGAGAGATTATCTTACAAACAAATCAAGAATGTAAAGAATTTTACACAAATATAATGTGAATTTAGACTCACTGAGATATAGAGAATAAATTTAGTTTTAGTTTAATAAACCCAAAAAGTACACTGCTATAACCATTGAAACACAAGCCCTGCTGTCTTCAAATAAATAAACTTCAGTCACACTGTAATTGCTGTACAGTATAATGACACTAACTCTAGTTTCTCCAGCTTGAATTGTGAGTTCTTCAGTAGATCACTGAGGTTTTTCACTCCAGAGTCTCCTAGTTTATTCCCGCTCAGGTCCAGCTCTCTCAGGTGTGACAGGTTTGATTTCAGAGCTGAAGTCACATCAGAACAACCTTCATCTGTTAGATCACACCAGCTTAACCTACGTTCAGAGAGAGAGCGAATGAAGAAAATAAGAGACTCTTTATTCTGTCACATCATCTTTATCAGCAAATAAAACAGACAGAGGAAGAGAGATCTTTATTTCACCACATCACAAAATACTAAAGTGAAAATGTTTGTACAAATTTAATGTAAATTTTTAAACAGCTGAAGTGATTTAAAGCATTTTGATTCTTGTATGTGAATGTGACTGACCTCAATCTCTCCAGTTTACAGTGTGAATCCTTCAGTACGGCACATAAGTGCTTCACTCCTGAGTTTCCTAGTTTATTCCCGCTCAGGTTCAGCTCTCTCAGGTGTGATGGGTTTGATTTCAGAGCTGAAGTCAGGATGAGACTCTGTTTCCTCTGTAATACTGCAATAACTCAGACTGAAAACAGAGAAATAACAATAGTTCACATCTATGATGATCATCTTATTGAAGAGCTACAGCAGCATTTAGTTTCCAATAATCTGTTTTAAAAACCCAGTCACACTAGTTCTGTGCACTGGAAGACACTGTTTCTTCTCTTTCATTTCAAACTATTTATTTGACGTCTCTCTTCTTTATTCCCTGTTGAAAAGGCGATTTCTGCGTGTACACAATCAGTACATTTTATCAGATGTTGGGAAAACAATTACTATGTAGATAAAATATCATATAAAAATGTGAGCAATAGGGAAACCCAGAAGGTGTACTGCAATAACCAATGAAACATAAGCCCTGCTGTCTTCAAATAAATAAACTTCAGTCACACTGTAATTGCTGTACAATATAATGACACTAACTGTAGTTTCTCCAGCTTGAATTGTGGGTTCATCAGTAGATCACTGAGGTTTTTCACTCCTGAGTCTCCTAGTTTATTCCAGCTCAGGTCCAGCTCTCTCAGGTGTGACGGGTTTGATTTCAGAGCTGAAGTCACATCAGAACAACCTTCGTCTGTCATATCACAGTATCTTAACCTACATTACCAGAGAGAAAAGAGAATGAAGAAAATAAGAGACTCTTTATGAACCTTTTTATTATCATCTTCATCTGCAAATAAAACAGAGAGATTAATAGAAATCTTCATCTTTATTTCACCACGTCACAAAATACTAATGTGAAAATGTTTACAGAAATATAATGTGAATTTAGACTTATTGTGAGATATTGAGTGTTTTAGTATAAACTTTTGATTCTTGAATGTATGTATATATATTTATTTGTGTGCTTTGGGAGCGTATGATTGGCCCTAATGTGTGGTAGAAGTGTGCTTTCGGAGTGTGTGATTGGCTGAATCTGAGGTAGAAGCGTGATGCACATAACACACTATAAACTTCCTTAAAGGGGTCATATAATGCCATTTTTGTACAAGTTAATATGAATGTTTAGGGTCTAAATGAAAACTTTGTAATATACCTTTTTAAAATTCTCATTAGTATTTTAAGAAAACCCCAATTTACCTGGTCAAAATCAGCTTTGTTTTCAGCAAGCCGTTTCAGTGCATATGCCTTTAAATAATAAACCCCGCCCCTCTGTTCTGCAGGCGTGAACGCACGTGGAGTGTTTCCTTGACAACATTTGAAGGTTTTGGACGGAGAGAATGGCAGCGGGGGTCTCTGAGGACACATCTGTGCAACCGTACCAGTTTGAACCGGAGTCACACTGGAACAAGATGACGGCCGCAAAGAAGTTCAACATTTAGGGCTTGAGGACGTTTCTGAATGGTTAGTTAATGTAATGTTACTTTGATCTATCTTTGTATGCACTGGCACGGTATAGTGGTGCAGATACGGACACTGTGTTTACTGATGTATACGTTAGTTCATTGACAGATTGACGTCACAACTAATGGTAATGAAAAACTTTTTCCTGCGATTTGCAAAGATTAATATAAAGATTAATAAAACTTAAGATGCAGAGGGAACATAAATAATTGGTGCAGATTTTTTTTTTCAGGAGCAGATTCTTAGGCCCCGTTTACATCGATGGAAAACGCAGATATTTCTCTGCGTTTTTGCCCTATCATTTACACGAAACGCCGTTTTTATCACTGAAAACGATTATTTCTAAAAACTCCGGGCAAAGTGGAGATTTTTGAAAACGCCGGATATTTGTTGTCGTGTAAACTGGGAGAAACGGCGTTTTAGGTTCTCTCTTGTCGAATTCCAGGATTCTGATTGGCTTGCATGGCTTTATCTTTAACCCCTACACTGCCGCCTTAGGTTTGGCATAGTTATGATGGTGCTCGACGGCGTGTTTATGCGGGTGTGTGAACGATGTTATTTTTGAAAACGGAGAGGGGGAGATATTCGTTTTGCTAAATACCCGGGTTTGTGTAAACGTGGCATTAGCAAAACCAGCTTTATACTGATCCTCGTTTATAAAGCAGTCGGGTGAGAATGATTCGCGCAAACAAGAAAGTAATGACGTTAATCGTGGGGAATATTCCCTTCGTAAACAAAACTCAGCCACTGCGTCTTCAGCAGATCAAATTTAGGAACATCAAAATGATTTCTGAGTTTGTTATATCACCCAAGAACAAAACAACACAATCGCTTAGTCGCCATTCTGCTCCAGTGTATCAACAATGACGGACTTTAGTCTATGATGACCACTCGCTCAGGGCGGGTCTGTGTTGAAACACTTCTGTCAATCAACAATCGTGGGAGGAGCGTGCGACCATGTGACGGTGCGACTGTGTGACGGTTCGACCGTGTGAACGGCTCGATTTGAGGCAGGGGAAAACATATAAGGAGATTAAAACAAAACCACTGGATGGATTTTTATCATTATATGATGGTTGTGTACAGGCACTGATAACACACATTGCAGTATAATCAACTTGTAAAAGTGCATGTACCATTATATAACCCCTTTAATTAAAAATTAGGCTGCATAGTTTAGATCAGCCAGAACACGTCCCGTAAATTCTGATGTACTTGGTATATCATAAGAAGGATGGTGTCTAAGCTAATATTAGTCTCTCTGTTTATCCCGAGGGACCCTCTATCCCAACTCATCCTTAAGTGCCGGCCTCATCGACATGACAGCCATCGCCACTGATCCTCAACAAGTCGTCTCCATACTGGCGTGATTACTTCGACTTCCAAACAGGTGGAAATGGACAATTCTCTTAATGTTCCGATCCAAATTTGACTTGTAATGCTGCAGGAATCACACACTGTTCCTTCGTTGGCCAGAGGAGAACTGGCCCCCGACTGTGTCTGGTTTCTCCCAAGGTTTATTTCTCCATTCTGTCCCTGATGGAGTTTTGGTTCCTTGCCACTGTCTTGGCTTTTGGCTTGTTTAGTTGGGGACATTTAAAGGTGGCCTAGAATTTTTAAATTATTATTATTATATAATGTTTCCTGGGTTGCCCTTATAATGTTAGTATGTTTTTTAGATAAAAAATAGTCATAATTTAGTAATAAAAGGCATTTTTCCTAGCCTGATTTGAACGCTCTGTTTGAAGGGGCGTGTCTGCTGTGTGTAACCGGCCTCTGCTGTGATTGGCTGACATGCTTGCATATGAAATAGCTATGTATTACATGTGAAACTGTCTCGAATAATTTACTACAGCTATTATACGTTTTTACTATTACAGCTATCGAGATTAACAAATCTTGAGATGTTTTTGAAGTATTTAGACTTACATACGTTGCTGTGATGAGCATTGAGCAAGCAGAGGACAGTCTGTCGATCTCGAGAATGAAGATCTAATCATTGTAACGCAGTTTCCATGGCAAAAAATAATTTTGGCTGAGGGAAAAGTGAAGATGCATAACTTTATATATTTAGGCTGTTTAATTTTGTAGCCTATTAAAGGGTAAGTTCACCCAAAAATGAAAATTAAGTCATTAATTACTCACCCCCATGCTGTTCTAACCCCGTAAGACCTTCGTTCATCTTCGGAACACAAATGAAGATATTTTTGATTCAATCTGAGAGCTGTCTCATTCCTCCATAGACTGCCTAAGGGACTGGCTCTTGACGGCCCATAAAGTCATTAAAGAAAATGTTTAAATATTCCATGTGCCTACAGCGGCTCAATTATAAGTTTATCAAGCGACGAGACTACTTTTTTTGTGAAAATAACATAAATAACGACTTTATTAGACTATTCCATTACTTCCTTATGGGCGCATGCGCGAGAACTGAGACGAGGACGTTCTCATTCGACTGCTTCTTGTTACCGGCTACTCACCGCTTAGGAGTATTACCGCCACCTACCATATAAGATGATGTGCTGATATAGCTGAAGCGCGATCATCATCTTATACGGTAGGTGGCGGGTAATACTCCTAAGCGGTGAGCAGCCAGTAAAAGAAGCAGTCGAATGAGAACGTCATCTTAGTTCTCACGCATGCACCCATAAGGAAGTAATGGAATAGTCTAATAAAGTCGTTATTTATGTTATTTTCGCAAAAAAAGTGGTCTCGTCGCTTGATAAACTTATAATTGAGCTGCTGTAGGCACATGGAATATTTCAACATTTTATTTATTGACTTTATGGGCCGTCAAGTGCTGGTCCCTTAGGCAGTCTATGGAGGAGTGAGACAGCTCTCAGATTGAATCAAAAATATCTTCATTTGTGTTCCAGTGAAGGTCTTACGGGGTTAGAACAGCATGGGGGTGAGTAATTAATGACTTCATTTTCATTTTTGGGTGAACTAACCCTTTAAAGACTGACTTTAAAGATTGACTAACAACAGATGGAGATTATGCTTGGTAATCTACCGCCTTTCCTGCAGTTCCTGGATGTTAACGTAGAATTTACTGTCGAATTTGAACCACTAGATTTGTGGAAGTGAATGAAATGCACCGAAAACCGCCTGTTGAATATTATATTCCAATAGTTTGGAAGTGAAATATGAGATAAGGTGAATATGGATTATTACTACATTTTACTAATGAAAATGAGTTCGAAGTGTTTTGAATTTAATATTCACAGCCTAAAGGGGTGGTTGATTGTGATTTCATTTTATATAGTGTGTAATGTTGCTGTTGGTGCATGAACTAGTATCTGCAAAGTTGCAGCGCTGAAAGTTCAATGTAAGCAGAGATATCTACTTTTAAAAATCAGGAAGTTTAATGCCTACAAAAACGACTCGAATGGGACTACAACGGGTTATATATGTAACTAACCCATACATTTGCATCAACCCCTGGAATATGCAAAAAAGGGCATGGCCATATTTCTGCGGCTCATCAAAAGTGTGTTATTTTCACCCAGCTGTCAGGTCTTCTGTGTTTGGGCTTCCCACAGACGTTGTAGTTCGTCAACAATGGATACAATTTATGTTTGATTATGTTCCTGCAAATTACAATCGTAATTTAATCGTAATTTAGCTCTCTGTGCTGCGCATTTTACAAAAAAGAGCTTCCAGAATCTCCACGAATTCAATGCCGGATTCAACAAGAAACTGTTACTAAAACATGAACCAGTTACAACTTTAAATCCAGAGGCAGCAGTTGTTGGGCCACAGCCTGTAAGAATTAATCAAATTAAATGTACTTCAGACGTAATGTTTTAGTTTTATCAAATACCAGCGCTGGCTTTATAGCCACTAAGTTATGCTATTCGTGTCCACAACAAACGCGTACAAACATTTTGGACCTGAATTTGTATATGCACTAATTTTGTAAATGTATTTTTCATGTATATATACTTTATGACGTAATTTTTCGATTTGATCAAGAACGTAAACCAATGCCAAAGCTGTTTGTGTATATAGCCAGTTAGTTCGATGCTATTTTGTGTAAGACAAACGTGTATAAAGTAAAAAAAAAATGATAGGCTATATAATCGCAGCAAACTTCAGCTGCTGTTATCAATGTACAGTATGGTTTTAACACAGTTGCCACATGTAGGCTACACCTAAATTAAACAATACACTGAGTAAACTAAGTTTTGTGAATAGATAAACGGTTGTTCATTATATCGATAAAACAATAACTTTAAAAGACATTTATTCAGTTATATTAAATGCTTAATCAGGAGAAAACCATATCTCAAAAACTAACAAGCAGTAGTAGCATTTTTAAGTTACAATGCTTTCTGGGTCTGAATCTAGCTCATACTGATACTGCAGTATCGACACCATTATTTACATTGACGAAGCACATGAAACATTCACCCGTAAAGGTAATGGGCATGAAGTTTCCATACGCATGCGCGAGAACTGCGATCTAACTCTACTCCTTGTTCAGTTCTCGTGCATGCTTAGTGGAAATCTCTTGAACTCGCGTTCTTGGCCTACAAGGAAGAAAAGAAATAGTCGAATAAATTCGTTATTTTTGTTGTTTTTTCACACAAAAAGTATTCTCGTCGCTTGATAAACTTAAATCAAATTTCAAATTTCTCAAATTTAATCAAAAATATCTTCATTTGTGTTCCAAAGACGAACAAAGGTCTTACGGGGTTGGTACAGCATGGGGGTAAGTAATTATTCAAATTTCATTTTTGGGTGAACTAACCCTTTAAGAATCTGTTTTCTGCTTGACAAATAATTTATGTTACTGCCCACTGACATGCTTTTAAAGCTATTGATATCCAATTTTGTTGTCCTTCAAACACCTTAAATTGCACATGTGTAAATCAGGAAAATCTAAATTTTCCACTAAATCCCCCTAGCAACATCAATTTTGGGACCTTAGTTTTTATAACACCCTGTGTAAAGCTCTGCCTTCATGTGACCATTGTCATCTGTCTGGCTTTGTCCTAGTGATGGCCGGTTCGTGAATGAATCGTTCTTTTGAACCGTTTCTTTCAGTGAACCGTTCGAACCAGTACACTAAATCGGACTGAATCGTTCGAAACAGTTACGTCTTATGTCAGCGCTGATCCACAAGTTACTAAAGTTACTCAGTTACAGACATGCCTGATAAAAAACATGTTTATCACATAACTACTTTCTTTTGCACTGTATTATTTTAAAGCCACACTATGGAACTTTTGGCCACTAGTGGAGCTCCACCAGTAACTTTCACGTCTAGCTTCCCTAGAGGCCACAAGCTCCGCAGCACTGTCACAAATTAAAGTCCACAAACAGTCAACCGGTCAGCCTCCTGTGTCTTTAGATTGTGTGTGCTTGCAGTGTTTGAGGCAGGCCGGGCAGCCTTGCTAGAGAGAGCGAGCGGGGTGAGCCCCGTGGGCTTATCATGTCCGTGAGTGAATGTGGACGGGGACAGCGGCCACATTCACTGCACTGAAAACACCGTTGTGACTGTAACGTTATGTGTGTTGGTTTATTTTTACAGAAACCGTGGGACATGTGGTGTGTAGTGTTTGTGGGTACTACTGAGTCGTGGGCACGTTCACTACATTTAATGTAACGTTACATTTGACATGAGTCAATTTTATTTGTGCAAGCTCTGCACTGTTTGTGTGTAGAAATGAACACTGGGCTGTGGGCATTTTATTACACTCATAACACCATCGGCTGTGGCCGGAATACCAGAAAATACCAGAAAATTCTACACTGCTTGTATGAATTTATCTGGGTTACCTTGGAAACGGCATTTGTGTGCAGGCAAGCGTCAGCATTGGTTGGGCACCCTTCCTCTTTTAGCTCACGGCAGCAAGCGAAGCGAAAGCTCAACCAATGTTAATCCTCGTCCTGGCTTTTAATTTGTCACTCTCCCCTTTTCTTTTTTTAGTTTCCTCTGATAAAACTGTTGCCTTCTTCCTTGTAGCTGTTGTTCGACCATGACGAAAACATAAAGACGGCAATCAAACGCGAGTTGAGCACTAACGTGTGGTGGGGTAAATGGGGTAAGAATGTCATCACAAGTGCCAAAAAGAACTTTAAATGCCTGTAATTATGCATCAAGACGTAACTTGACAATGCTATGTATGTGGTATGATGTATTTGGTGTTTTTATAATCCTCTCTGTTTGATCTGTCTTTTAAGCTGTATATCAATATCATGAAATGTATAACGCCATATACAGTCTGTTTCAAAGTTAGCATAATTTCTCCTTTGTCCTAAAGACGCAAATTAACAATGTAACCCTGTTGATAAGGTGGGCGTACGCGCTCCTTGAGTTGGACGACAGCCATTGGCTGCCACAGTGCCTCGGGGCATGTCCAGCTTAACCTTTAAAGCCTCGAGACAGAAGCAAAGCATCCTCTTGTCCTCCTGGTCTTGTAACCTCCTGAAACTTCTTCAACTCTACTCTTCCCTACTCTCTCGTCGTCCATTCCTGAAAAACGCGTCTTTCGTCATCCAGTCTTCCGATGATAAGACAACCTCCATGCATAATAGAACTGTTCAGGACGCGTTTGAGTTGCCACGAAACAATCCCATGTGGAAGGAACAAAGGAACCCGCGCCTCCCATTTCTTCGGACTGCACACGCTTTCAACAACACAAACCAGGTCTGAAATGCAAGTGTTCCACTAAATTTTAGACTCAAGCTTGAATCCTGTGGTTGTCTCTGAAGGTTAAATTGTGCTAGCAATTGTATTTTTCCTTGTGTTTCCATTTTTCCTTTCTTAAAGGTTCTAAATGTAACTTTTTTAATAGAATGAATCCTTTTTTTATTGCCTGTGTTTGAAGGGGTTGTAATCACACATTGCAATGATCCACTTTTCGGGTTTTGCTATTACCTCTGAAGGCCAATATTCATATTTATATGTGAGGTCTCCGGGTCGGATTCCCTGCGAAATCCATCAGTGACGTGCATGCGCGCTCCTGAGCCTCTCTATCCTACAGTCTATGCGACACATTGACAGTAAAAGAAATGGACACAATAACCCAGGTGATTTCAACATGCGACCAATGGCACTTCAGCTGATGACACGGAGTCTGATAACTCCCCAAAACATCCTTCCTCCAGCACAACACAGACTCCAACACAAACTCCACATAAATATAATAAACAAAAAAGTTTTATCTGCTGAAGCTCGTCAGGCAAAACATGAATCTGATCGACTCACGGACGCAACGCGGATAAACATCGGCAACATATTAGTAAGCTACGACATATTAGTAAACTCTAGTGAAATAGCAAGGTAAACTACATGAAACATGACATGAATCCACTACTATCATATTGTTTATAATACACATTTCCAGACACGTTTAGTACAGTAATGTCACTTCCTACGATCTTACTGATACACTGAAACTGTTCAGTTTAGTTCACTAACCATTTTCGTTACCATATTATAGGTTACATTCACCTATGTTGACATTGCTGATTGTGAAAGATACACGAATAGTTAGAGAAATGGCTTATGCTATAACATCGTATGTCAGCTAGACTAAATGCAGTTTACTGTAACATTATCATGGACAAGCACAGAGCATTAGTTCAAAGTCAAGCTGATAATAGTAGGCTATTATTGTACCTGCAGTGGGAGTTTACATTAGTTTCCAGCATGTTGTGTGATTAGTTCGCCGTTGCGTTGAAAGTCTCCGTGTGGCTGGTCAGCGAATGCTCGCTCTTGATATCTGCACGCACGGGCACGAGCGCTCTTGTTGCATTCTGAAACATCACCGCCAGAGACCGCTAAAAACTCCATAGAGTACCTTTAATGCCTCATATCCACTGAGGGGTACGGTACAGTACAGTACAGTACGGGTTGGGTCGGGTACACCATGATCAGGCTTGCGTTTCCACCGCCAACAGTACCCTTACTTGATAGGCGTGGTGTTTGCTGGAAAGAAGCGATCGACGTCATTTTCGCGCAAAGAAAGCGACATAGTAAACAACAATGGATGACAGACAGCACAGCAGATCTTGTTCTTGCTTCTCAGCATGTTTGTCACTAGAAACAAGCACTGGCATTAGGCGTTTCTCAATACCAAGTAGTGCAACGCAAAGTCCGACTCAGGAGAATGATCCCGAGGACGCAGAGTCCAGTAATTCTGCTGGAACAGCGCGGTTCTTGAGCGCGGCACTCAGCTCGCTCTGGCTCTGCGACTCTCTGTATGTACATTTTAGGCAATAATAAAACGAAATATGTTAAAAAACACCCAAATGTTTTGGGCTGAATTTGCAGACTCCTGCAAATTCAGCGCTCAAAGATATGAAACTTCACGTAGCCTTCTGCCAAAGCTATTGGCCAGGGAACGAATTATAGATTCACGAGACCAAAGATCACCTGTTAGGTTTATACAAGACGAACTATATCTCATGTTTAACCACTACAGAGACGTCCGAGTCAGCGGCAAACGTCAGGATGACTAGCCGAGGAAAGGCTGTTCCAGGCGGGGACACGAGCGCGAGCGTCCGGTGATGGCTTGAAATGGATCTCAGTCAAATTATCATAAATCTATAAATAAACCACAAATTTGAGCTTTAAAAAACTACTTTCTCGCCTGAAAAACTCTTAAAACTACATTTCGTGACACAATAACAGTAGAATTATATTTCAACTGTATGCTTCTAATGCCCTTAGCACGCGCGAGTGATGAGCTCTGTCCATCAATAAGTGTGAATATTTTTCCCCGAAATTCAAATTGAGCTATAAGTATTTAGCCAGATTCTTTACATCAGCTAACATTGCAACCAAAAGTAAAGTAATATTATAAATAAATGAGCAATACTCACATCAGTGTGTTGAGTTGACAGTGTTTATCCTGCAGTAGAGCAGTGATCTGATTCACTCCTGTGTCTCCTAGTTTATGTTTACTCAGATTCAGCTTTCTCTGCAGAGACGGATTTTCACCCATAACTCTATTCACATACTGACAGGCTTCCTCTGCAGCAGGACTCAAAAACCTGCAGAACAGTCAATTCAGTTCTCAAATACATACAAAAAAACATACAATACATGTTTTTTCTTTGAACACTTAAATACACAAATAAATATACATTTAAAAGAAACTAGAGTGACACTCAGTCCTACAGCAAACTCAAAACTAGAAACGTCTCACGAGCAGAGGGGCAAAAGCTCACTAGATCATGGTTTTCAGTATGAATACAGAGTGTGAAATTAAGATCTTTCTGGCCTTTAAGCAGGAGAAGTGAGAAACGTCAGCACAGACAAAACTGGCTTGTAAGACTGCATGTTTGTGAACATCTGGAGACTCATAGACCTGATACAGAGAGATGCAGTGAATCTGGGCTTGATGGAAAACAACTGTGTTCAGAAAACTATTTCACTAAAAGGTTATTTAGATTTTTGTCGAGAAGTGTGCACAGAAATAAAATTTTGCATTTCAATTATCAAGGTATACTCCAGAATAGCAGCACATATACTGACCCATAATGTCTATTTGACCAGTAGCTCTTATCACAACTAAACTGTGTTGACGTCTATCATCATCATGACAGAACCTGCAGCATCTGATCTTGATCATTTTGATGCAACACTTTGTCAAGCTAATTCTATAGTTAAAATAATATATTAGTTATGAATATTTAGCCTCCATATAACTAATTTAGTTGAACATTTGATCCTGTCTCACCTCAGCTTCTTCAGTTGACAGTCTGGATCCTGCAGTAAATCATTGAGCTGCTTCACTCCTGATTCTCCAGGATCATTTCCCGTGAGATCCAGCTCTATCAGGTGTGAAGGGTTTGATCTCAGAGCTGAAGCCAGAGTTTTATAACTTTCTTCTGTTACACTGCAGTTAGTGAGTCTAGAAAAGGAATGAAAGCATTCAACTTATTAATCAGTTAAACCCCAAACAATATACATCCTTAAACTTGATTTTTATTTAGTTCTTTGTACAAATGCATCGAAAGTTAGTTGCAAAAATTGACAACTGAATATGGTTTTCATCTGGTATAATTTTTGTAAATATGTTTACATTTGTAAATATATTTTTTATTTGCAAATGTCATGTTATTTATTTGTAAGTTTTATAATTTTTTTGTGAAACTCTGTGAACAAAGCCCGCCTACTTTGATTTGATTAGTCATCTCAAATATTCTGACATTGAAGAGCAGTGACAGACCAATGAGGGTTAGATATGAACACACACACTGTCCTCTGTTTCTGACATGCTTGGGGCCGTTGCGAACTAAAGATGAAGAACATGCTGAATTTGATTGTAACAAGACTGAAGCGAATACGAATTTGTGTAGCCTACAATTAATCACACATTTTTAGGGGGGCTAGGCAGAAGTTTAGGGGCTGAAGCCCCCCTGAAAAGGGCCTAGTGACGCCTATGCTGTACACTATAATGATACTAACTGTAGTTTCTCCAGCTTGAATTGTGGGTTCATCAGTAGATCACTGAGGTTTTTCACTCCAGAGTCTCCTAGTTTATTCCTGCTCAGGTCCAGATCTCTCAGGTGTGACGGGTTTAATTTCAGAGCTGAAGTCATTTCAGAACAATCTTCATCTGTCATATCACAGCAGCTTAACCTACATTAGCAGAGAGAGAGAGAGAGAGAGAGAATGAAGAAAATAACAGACTCTTTATTCTGTAAAGTCACATCATCTTCATCAGCAAATAAAACAGACAGAGGAAGAGAGATCTTCATCTTTATTTCACCAGATCACAAAATACTAATGTGAAAATGTTTGTACAAATATAATGTTAATGTGTTCTAGTTTAAACAGTTGAAGTGATTTTAAGCATTTTGATTCTTGTATGTGAATGTGACTGACCTCAATCTCTCCAGTTTACAGTGTGAATCCTTCAGTACGGCACATAAGTGCTTCACTCCTGAGTTTCCTAGTTTATTCCTGCTCAGGTCCAGCTTTCTCAAGTGTGACAGGTTTGATTTCAGAGCTGAAGTCAGGATGAGACTTTGTTTCTCTGTAATACTGCAATCACTCAGACTGAAGACAGAGAAATAACAATAGTTCACATCTATGATGATCATCTTATTGAAGAGCTGCAGCAGCATTTAGTTTTCAATAATCTGTTTTAAAACCCAGTCACACTAGTTCTGTCAGTCAGTAACGTGATCATCAACTACAAGTTCATTGGTGAATTCCTCCTCCTCATCGCTCTACTCCACTTCTCCCTCTCCGGCCTCCGCTAACTCTGCCGGCCTCGCTTCCGCTAACAGCTCTGCCCAGATGTGCAGGGCTCTCTTGCGTGCCCAATCTGCACCATACCAAACTGGCTTAAACAGGCAATCTGTTTTAGAAGATTAAATACAACCCGAAACTGAAAAACAGTTCCGGGTACTCAAGGGAACTTTATATGGAGGAACACTGGAGTGACCAGCCCATAGGGTAGCAGTGTTCAACTCCAGGGGTGCCAAGGTGGCTTGCTGAGGGAAAGACACATGCTCAAGGAGGCTTACAGTGGAAAATACACATGTGGGGGTTACTCAGAGGAGGAACCATGCACACTGAGGCACCTAGCCAACGCCCAGGTAATAGACACTGGCGCCAGCGTCAACAGTGCAGGAGGAACTCAGGGCTTCAAAAGAGAAGACTCAGCTGAGGAAATATCGCACTTATCCAGTCCGTGGAGGGGAATGGCGAGCAAGCGAAGACACCTGAGCAGTTGCAGTACTTAGCTGGTTGAAGTGAGTACATGAGAGGGCACAGGCTCCACTCAGAGATTGTAGAATCTGGCGAATGTGTTGGGTGTCGCCCAGCCTGCAGCTCTGCAGATGTCAGCAAGGCGACATGCGCTAGAGCCCAAGAGCTCTGGTTGGAGTGCGCTGTCACACCAATGGGGGCGTGACCCAGGGATCACCTGACCCAGGGAGCGTGAGGCCACTTTCGTCGCTCGGAGAGTGAGGTCAGTGGTGGCATGCAGCTCATCAAAGAGTCCTGGGTCAGTCCTGCCCTTTGCATATCTCTGAGCAGCTGGGCCTGGTAGACCTGTAAGGTGCTCATCGCATGCAGAGCGGCGGCCGCCTGTCCTGCAGCTCTTTGAGACCTCGCCACCAAAGTAGATGAGAATCTCCAGGCCTTGGATGGGTGCTTAGGATTACCACGAGAGGATGCGCTCTGAGGACACAGTTGTATCGCAACAGAGCGCTCCACCGGGAGAATCCCAGTGTACCCTCGGGATCTGATACGGTCAGTACTGGGACTCCCGAAGGAGGCAACGCAGCCGCATCATCAATTCCCGATGGCTCATGCCCACCTTGTGATGCCGCGATCGACATTGAGTCATCTTCTGGAGCGCCGAATGAAACACACGGGACCTCCATAGAAAAACCCGCCTGAATCACTGCGGCACTGGTGGGTTGCAGAGGGGGCGTGATTATTCCACACCGTCACCCTCAAGTCACCCTGTCCACCAGCCGAAGTACCACCTCTCGTGGAGGAGGTAGATTGGGGTGTGGATGAAGGGACCCTCTCCGAGATCATTGAGTCTCGACCTCAGTGTTGCGATGGTCATGTTCCCACAGAAGGAACATGAGCCATCCACGAGCGCTGCTTTAGCGTGCTCAAAGCCCAGGCACACAAAACAGCGCTCGTGCCCATCAAAGGAAGACAGGAATTGACCGCATCCAGAAGAATACGGGCGAGACATCTTTAAAAAGACGTACCACGTGCAGCTCTTTTAGTGAGGAAAAACTCTGCGATGCTGGTGCTATATTACAGTTCCAGAAAACAATTGCGCCACTGACCAGAAAAACCTGGTCTAAAGTCATTGGCGCGGTGCGTGTTGTTCATAATGCCATTATAAGCGTGCATGCTTGGCCATAATATAGCGGGTGCACAACGCGCATAAACTTTGATTCTCTCATCAACACAGATGCAGCAGTTTTTATTTTTGCAAATCATACATTATAACAAGGAAAAATATTAACACATGAGGGAAATCATTGTGGTTTACATGAAGATGAAAAAAACCCTAATTACCCATTTTTTTAAGGCTAATTGTATTACTGAAGGATCAGACCTGTTTGCCCAATAGTGGCAAAGAAACATATGTATATAGTGTTTAACCGACGCTGATTTGGGTGGTTTCTCCCATCCCCATACAGACGTCACTTCTCTATCTTTCACTGCCCTGACAAGAACGTCGGTCTCATCGGCTTTGAACGCTCCTGGGTCACGCCTGGTAAACCCGCCGTTATAATAACAATCTGTCATGCAACATGCGCACCTGCTCTTAAAGGGTATGTTGGATGACGCTTTGATTGAAACCACCGCGGCACTCAATCAAATCCGAGGACGTGTTGTCGGATTATTCCACACCGTCACCCTCAAGTCACCCTGTCCACCAGCCGAAGTACCACCTCTCGTGGAGGAGGTAGATCGGGGTGTGGATGAGGGGACCCTCTCCGAGATCATTGAGTCTCGACCTCAGTGTTGTGAAGGTCATGTTCCCACAGAAGGAACATGAGTCATCCACGAGCGCTGCTTTAGCGTGCTCAAAGCCCAGGCACACAAAACAGCGCTCGTGCCCATCAAAGGAAGACAGGAATCGACCGCATCCAGAAGAACACGGGCGAGACATCTTTAAAAAGACGTGCCACATGCAGCGTGGAAAACTCTGCGATGCTGAGGCGACCAGGGAGAAACACACAGGGCTCTATCTTGCACCCGGCGCAAATAACTTTATACTCTAACGCATGTGCACCTGCTCTTAAAGGGTATGTTGGATGACGCTTTGATTGGTTTATTTAACGTTACGCCCAAACCACACCTATGAATAATGAGGCTACTTAAGACCAACCCCATTTAAACTTGCGCCCTGCGCAAGAGTCATTTATCCCACCGGTAAAATAGCAACAGCGCCCAAGACCCGCCCATAAAGTTACTTGATTACTTGCGTTTCAGATCGTTAAAATAGGGCCCCTGCGATCTGGCAGACCACTGCTCAGATCGCAGGCAATGTGAGACTCACTGGGTACCGCCGTCACACCAACACTGGAGAGTTCGCTTGTCACTGAAAATTCAGGTCTTTTGGCGTGAAGAGGTTCTCTTGGCTCTGAAGCGAAAACATAAGAACATCTGCATTCTCCTTATATACCCACGCGGTGGGCGGAGATATGCTATGCAAATTCTGCAGACCCATGGCATTTCATCGCCATTGGCTCGTTTTTTAATACTCGAAGATGATTGGCTTTCTAGGCGAAACCCCATTCACCGTCATCCGACGTAACTCGGAGTGACTATGAAAGGGAACTGCTCTGACTCAAACAAGTGAGGAAATTTTATCATCAGCTAGCATTGCAACTAAAAGTAAAGTAATATTATAAATAAATGAGCAATACTCACGTCAGTGTGTTGGGTTGACAGTGTTTATCCTGCAGTAGAGCAGCGATCTGATTTACTCGTGTGTCTCCTAGTTTATGTCCACTCAGATTCAGCTTTCTCTGGAGTAACGGGTTTACACCCACAACTCTATTCACATACTTACAGGCTTCCTCTGCAGCAGGACTCAAAAACCTGCAGAACAGTCAATTCAGTTCTCAATGTCTGTTGCATTACAAAAAAGATTTATACGATATTTTTTTTCTTTGAACATTTAAATACACAAATAAATAGAAATTTAAAAGAACCTAGAGCGACACTCAGTCCTAAAGCAAACCTCATTAGAATAGAAACTTATCACGAGCAGAGGGGCAAAAGCTCACTAGATCATGGTTTTCAGTATGAATACAGAGTGTAAAATTAAAGGGATACTTCACCTCTGGGAAGAATTAATATTGGTCATTTATATAGAAGAAATGTGAAAATATTTTTGAAATTAAAGCATTCTAGTCTGAGAAAAGGCAGAAAATGTATGTTTTACTCATGTGGCTGAAAGACGACAACTCCCAGAATGCACTTGCTTTGCTGCCCTCACGAGGCCACTTCCAAACCACACTTACTGGTTACAGGCAGCAGAATCCAAAAAAATGGATACAACTAGGCTTGCTTTGATACATTGTGAGTTATTTGATAAATTTCCATCGAAATGGTGCTAAATTGCATTGTACCAGGATGTACTTGCCTAATGTATATAACACGACTTAGACTTTCACATTAAAAATATGATGCAAGGCAGGACCATGTCAACAGAGTAGCTTAGCTCTGCTTATGAACTGTTTTCCTCCAATTGATATCACTATTTCTCTAAGCTAATACATCATCTAGGCTAATCCATACTCCACTAACACTAATGGTTTATAAAAAGAATTACAATCAATGTAAGTAATAACTTTTATTTAAAAAAAATAATATTAACACTTTTACTCAAAACTCTGCGGATTCAGCTATCTCACCAGAAGAAAACGGCATCGCTGAGATTCGCAACAGCAATAGGACTCTATATCTGTTTCCATAGGCACACAGCAAAAGCACTCACGTTCTCCATCTCCCACAACTGTTAATCGCTGTATTGCGGCTCGTACAGGTAGCCGCGAGCATCAGATTCTCGCCCATCCCAGCGCGAGTCTGGCCAGGCTCAGGTCTCGCTCCGACCACCTCGCTCTTGTCTGCTCTTATCATCCGATCATGGTTGTATCTCTCTATTAGTGTTACTCGATCTTAGTGCTGCATTTGACACAATTGACCACAACATTCTTTTAAATAGACTAGAAAACTATGTTGGCATTTGTGGAACTGCATTAGCATGGTTTAAATCATACTTATCTGGTTGTTATCAGTTTGTAGCAGTAAATGAAAAGAAGTCTTATCGATCACAAGTTCAGTATGGCGTACCACAAGGCTCAGTACTAGGGCCGCTGGGAAATGTTCAGCGGCATTAGTGAACATTGTTCCAAAGGAAATGTTCATTAATACATTCTAGAGATAATAATATCATCCCTAATGATATGGAGAGGCAGTTCATTATGAAATTTAGTTAACAAAATTGACTGAATAGATTTCCAAAAAGTCCTAAGGTTATTTAGATTGTCTGTAGTGGCTGCTAGATAGTATTCAGATTTGGCACGTTGGACAGCTGCCGTAAACTGTTTTCGTAGTCATATAAAATTAATCCTATCGGCCTCCACCCCAGAATTTACCTAACCTAAACTTACGCATAGGAGCATGTTTATCAATAAGTTGTAAAAGTCCATCATGAAAGTATTTCCAGGCTATTTCAACATCATCAATAAGCCTAATGCTGTCCCAATTAAAATAAAATGAATCATGTAACAAACCTTGTAAGGAGAAATGTTTCATATCATGTTTTTCAATGCAGCAAGGCCTGGATTTGGGAATTTTTGCATTTCTAACTGCAGCAATCGTACAATGATCACTAATGTCATTAGCAAACACACCAATTTCAGAAAATGTATGAGGTGCATTTGTCAATAGCAAATCAATTACAGTAGATTTCTCTGGCTGTTTTGTATTTGGATGAGTAGGAGATGCAATTAATTGTGTGAGATTTAATTCACTACAAAGGCCCTTCATTCTGTCTGAAGCAGGTTTGAACCAGTCCCAGTTCACTTCGCCTTCAAAGATAATCTCACTGTACTGCAGCTGTATTAAAAGCTGTGACAGCATCAGAAGGGTATCAGCTGCAGCAGAAGTTGGTCTGTAGCATCCAACAACAGTAACTACACTGGCAGTGAATTTGCTCTTTACATATATAGCCATGCCCCCAGCCTTACGAGGCCAGTCAGTTCTAAAAACCTTGTATGGTTACACTTTATTTCAATAGTCACTTTAGACGTTCTACTAATTATAAGTAACTTTTCAACTACATTTCAACTAACTCTCATTAGAGTATTAGTATATTATAGTAGACTGTCAGTAGACTGTTAGGTTATGGTTAGGTGTTAGGCTTTGGGTTAGGAGAATAAGTTTACTTGTTGTCGCCAAGTTACTCATAGTCAGTTGAATGTCTGTTGGGGGACCAACAAAATAAAGTGTTAGCAGATATTAAGCTGACAGTCTACTAATACTCTAATGACAGTTAGTTGACATGTTGTTGAAAAGTTACTTATAGTTAGATACTTATAGTAGAATGTTTAAAGTTACTTATAGTTAGATACTTATAGTAGAATGTTTAAAGTGGACTATCCAAATAAAGTGTTACCCATTGTATTCACTGATAACAATGTCTTTATCTGTGACTGATTTAGAGAGCCATGTTTCTGAAAGAATTATAATATCTGCATCAGTGGATTTTGCCCAAATACGTAAAGAATCAATCTTAGGAAACATACTTCGCATATTCAAATGACTAATACCCAGCCCAGATTTTGTTTTTAAAATCAGCCAGAGTATTGCAGTTTTAGAGTCAATATTAACAGGGCCAGGATTTGGCAGCACATCACCACAAATAATTAACATCATAATTATCAAGCATCTCTGTTTCATAGTTGCACCAAGGCTCACAGATTTTTTTGTATGTAGTGAATTAAAAAACAACATAAGATCCTTGTCAGATATAACAGTGAAACTTTTCAAAACAGCAAGGCACAGAGAACAGAGAAGGGATACAGAAGGAACACTATAAAGGGGCTGTAGTTTTTGTAATTTTTTGCACAGGTAACTCTGGCCTGGTGCAGGTCATACTGAGAACAAATGGGGGACCCCAGGCCTTCACTAGAGAGTAGGGGTGTGACGAGATCTCGTGCCACGAGATCTCGCGAGACTTAAAACATGACGAGATTTCTCGTTTGAGTGAAAATATGTCTCGTGATATTGCTATGACTGAGCGTGGGATGCGATTACAATATTCCACCGCTACTGTACACTCACATTCGCTTAAACTATCGTTTTGCTGTTTTTATAATAGATAATAACCATTATAAACTAATGTAAAAGTCTGCTCTGCTCATCCATTACGAGTTGGCGTTGCAATCAGTGCAGCACGAATCAAGTTCACTGATCGCGTGACGATGGCGGAGGATTCGTTGCGCAACATAGACTATAACGTCTGATAAATGCCTTATCTTGTATAATTCACGCTCAGCACCGCTGCTGCCTATACACAGAGTACGCGCGATCACCAATTTGAAAGTAAAACGGCGCCGCGCTGTCATAAAAAAGCTTAACGTCTAGCGCGTCTTGCGCACCCAACTTGTCGGACGCGCCTAGGATGTTACTCCGTGCCAGCGTGCGCTGTGATCTGGTGCACAGATCTCAATCCCCTCCTGTACTCGGCCTCCGAACTGAAGCACCACTAACTCCCCCTCCGTTTCCCCAAAAGCCTGTCGGTTTCCCTCATAAGCTGATATTGGAGTATTTAAACATTCTCTATGGTATTTATTTTAAATGACACACGTGTCTCTTTCTCTCTCTTACAGTTGGCTAGTTATAAACTCTATAAACTCTATTATAAATTAGTGCTTTATTTTTAACGTTTGTGGGAAAGAATTGTGTAAAAAAATCCCTCATTTTGGGGATGGAATCGGGGAAATCTCCCTTATTTTCAATGTTCAATGTTGACAGCTATGCTTCTAATATTGACAGTACTGTAATGTCTTAAGGACAACAGATGAGGTAGGCTTTGTTTCTGAACTTATAATCGGAACAAAAGAAAAAAAAATAGAGACAAACACACCAGCCTCGTTTCTCTCTCCGAAATCGCGGTATTAACCCTGTAACTGCCGGTGCAAAATAAAACAGCAATTTTAAAACAATTATAAAGAGTCTGTGTGCTAACTTCGATTATGGTTGCACTTGCACTTATTGTTTGCACTTCAGACATCAGTGAGTTCAGTTAGGAGGTCACACACAGCCTCAATCAGAAGTTCTGGAAGCTCTTAAATGTACTGTAAGGTCTGAAGAGACTTGTGTGAAATCAAACAGGAGAAAAGCCAGTCAATAAAAACCTTTTACAGTGCTTGTATATTGTTTTCTTTCAATGCATTTGATAATTCATACTCAAAGTAGACCTGAAATGACATGCATTAGTGCATTATTAGTTAAAAGTTTGCAAAATGCACCTGCATACTATTTTTCCAGTCATGAATTTTGTCATTGAGGATTTCTGAAAAATTGTGCAAAAATCTCGCCTCGATTCTCGTGAACCCGAGAACTTCGAATTAAAGAACGAGAACGAAATTTCTCGTGAAATTAATTAATTAATTAACCCAGTCTCGATATCCAGTCTCGTCTCGTGGGATAAGCGTTCTCGTTACACCACTACTAGAGAGGTTTCATTTGGGACATTCATATGCCTGTGTCCCCAGAGCAAGATGAGTTTCAGTAGAAAAAGTGTCATTTTTGGCACTGTAGAGCTGCGACCCAAATAGCAGAGCAAATCGCCTGGCAGACGACTGTGTGTGCAGGCAGAGAGAAGGCTGGAGAGTTTGGTAGTCCAACGTTCAAGCACAGGTGCAGGCAAAAAGGAAGTCTTACCAGTCGAAGCCACGTGAAGCAACAATAATCATTCCATAGATTACCATAGATAAGTAGGGCCATGCAGAAAGCCTGTGGAAGACCATGCGACAGGGAGGACACGGGCAGCAGCAACAGCGAGAAGATGCAAGCCAAACAGCAAATGCAGCATGCGGTGAGAGTTAAATGATTAGCCAGATCAGCCCAAGCAACAAATTGTCAAACTAATTGTATAGCTGAAATATTATATTAGTTATGGATATTTGGCCTCCATATAATTAATTATGTTACATATTTGTTCCTTTCTCACCTCAGCTTCTTCAGTTGACAGTCTGGATCCTGTAGTAAATCATTGAGCTGCTTCACTCCTGATTCTCCAGGATCATTTTCTGTGAGATCCAGCTCTATCAGGTGTGAAGGGTTTGATCTCAGAGCTGAAGCCAGAGCTTTAGAACCTTTCTCTGTTACATTGCAGTTAGAGAGTCTAGAACATGATTATTGATTGATTGATTAATCAGTTACACCCCAAACAATATAAATCCTTAAACTTGAATTTTATTTTGTTCTTTGTATAAATGCATTGGAATTTAGTTGCAAAACTGACAACTGAATATGGAGGCAAACAAAAGGCACAGAAATCTTTAATATGCTAGACATCAACACTTTCGATGTGAACACACTCATAAACTAGAGGGAGTGTTTAGTTGAGACTAGATGCAAAGCTGAAATCAGAATCAAAGATACACAACTCCCTCAAAAGCACTAAAATACATTAATCCTGTCACATAAAATATTAAGAGAAGTGATTTCTACCAGATGTCGCCCTCCATTCTGTGGCTCTAACAGAATCATCTGAATTCTGGCTCAACACTAGGGGTCTCATTCATGAAACATTCGTAAATATACGAGTAAATATGAGAGTGATTTGTGCGTAAAGAGATCTTCCCGAAAACTCTTCTCCTGATTCACAAATACTTCGTAAACGTCAGATGTGATAGTGAAATGTGTGTGTGTGTTAGTGAATTCTAACCAGTCGTAAATGGGATGCGCGTGCATGTTCATTCTCAATTACCATAAATCCCGCCCATTATATTCGACTGACAACTATATATAGGCATATAATAACATGAATGCGAATTAAAAAGAAGGATTTCTCGGATGCAGAAATTGAAGTTTTATTATCAGAAGTTCATTCAAAACGCCACTTTTATTTTCAAGCGTATATAGTGGCCTATCAGGTCCTAAAAAAAGAAAGCTTGGCAGCATATTACAGATGCAGTTAATGGAGTTTCATCTGTTAATCGAACAGTCCCAGAAGTGAGAAGAAAATGGTTCGACATTAAGCTTGACAGCAAAAAACAAATGAGTTAAAAAATCGTATTCAAACTGGAGAAGGACCACCATCGATCACCAGATCTGCTATTATTTATGAAAGCTTGTTTCCGCCATAGAATGAAAAATAAAAAGGTAATTGCGACTTTTTATCTCACAATTTTTTTTTCTTACAATTGCGAGTTTACATCTCGCAATTCTGACTTTATTTCTCAGAATTGCGAGATGTAAAGTCAGAATTGCGAGATATAAATTAGAATTGCGTGACATAGTCGCAATTGCGTGATATAAAGTCAGAAATGCATGATAGGCTATAAAGTAAGAATTGTGAGATTTAAACTATTCTGAGGGGTTAGGGGAAAGTTAGGATTCCCCCCCCCTTAGAATTAGCCTGATAACTCGCAATTCTGACTTTATATCTCGCAATTATAACACGCAATTGTGTGATAAAAAGTCGCATTTATTCTTTTTTTTTTTCAGTGGCGGAAACAAGCTTCCATAAATTAGCCTACTGGCTCTCATAGAAGTAAAAAAAAACAAACAAACAAACGTTTTTTATATATAAAATATATAAAATACTATATAATATAGGCTACTATATCAAATATTTTTTTTCAAAATGCTGTTTAAATATGTAGCCTACCCGATTCTAAGGTGAATTAAAATGCAGCCTTATTAATGAGTAAAACGTTCGGATGTTAAGCGCACCATTTACGCGTGGCTGGGAGCAGGTGTAGATTTCTTGCGTACCAACTAACATTTGGAAAATACGAACATTTTAATGAATCCGAAAATTTACGCCAGAACCACTTTACACACGATTTACACAAAAATTTGTTCTGCTCATGTTTCATGAATGAGACCCTCAGGTGTGCAAGTAATGATTAGATCACTTAAAGTATAAATTACTATAAACAAAAACATCACAATTTAAGTGTTTACTTCTAAGAAGTAGAATATACATATATAAAAAAATTAAAATAACTAAAATAACTAGCTACTGACTTTTAATAAAACCCCAGAGCCGCGTGTAGCACTTATTAAAAAAAGAAGATATTTGCCAATGACCCTCAGGATCTGTAGCTCTTATTCTGAAATTTAATGATAGATCTTTCCTTTTCTTAGAATGAAATTAATAAATGAATGCTTAACGTCACTTCAATAGTACTAGATGAAAAAATCAACAATAAAATAGCACAATGACACGATTGATATGGTATACCCAAATTGTAACAAATTAATAAAACATCTTTGAATTTTTCACAAAAGTTTTCTTGCGTTTTTGCCTCTGCCATCCTGTCAGTCATTGCACCTCACTCTAGTCATTTGACTCCTGTGGCTCAGACTTACCTCAGTATCTCCAATTTACACTTTGTATTCTTCAGTCCAGTGCAGAGCAGCTTCACTCCTGAATCCTGCAGATTATTATTGTTCATGTTCAGCTCTTTCAGATTGGTATCTGATCCAAGAACTGCAGCCAGAGCTGAACAGCTTTTGTCTGTTAAGTTACAATCATTTAACCTACAATAAAATCACAACACAGAATTAGATGGAACACATACAATACATTTTCTATATATGAATATTAATTACATTTTCCATTATTTTTAACATAAATAGCATATACAGCAAAGAGGCTGAGTTAAACTAACATTTATCTTCAAAAACTACTTCCTGTACATTAGTGTTTTTTATTCTGTGACAAATTTCCTAGATAAAATGAAGCATGTCTGAAAAAAATATTTGTGTAAAGCTGTTATAGCTATAGGAGTTTTTCTCTATTTATGTCTCCTGATGGAATTTAGGTTCTTGCCAGTGTTGCCTCTGTCTTTTTTATTGGGGACACTTAATAATAGGGGTATGCATAAAAAAATCTATTCACATTTGTATCGCGATTCAAGCTTTATCGATTCAATTCACCGAAAACTTTTACCGAAATCAATTTATAGTTCAAAAATTCCCAAAATCGATGCCTATTTATGGTTTTCAGACATGTAATTTTGAGAAAAACAGGTTTAATTAACAGTCACGTCCTGTTAGCAGGACGACTGGCGCTCCCTTTTTTATTGCTTTTTATCGCATATTTTAGTAATCATCATAGATTAGGTATCATTCAACCATCTTTAATGCCTATCAGAACTATATTCTTTGGTTTTACTCATTGTGATGGATGATTAAGGGAGTTTGGACTTTGTGTTTCCTCATATTAAAACTCATGTGAAACAAGAAGTCATGACTGGACAATTACATGTTCCTAGTTACCCTGATGTGCTAAAAAAGGTAAATATTATTGGGAATATCCTTCAGAGATATTTTACTCGTAAAATGTTCTAGGGGTGCCAATAATTGTGGCCAATGGGTTTTGGAGAAAAACATTTATTTCATAATGTGATTTCCACCCCACTTTCAATTATTTTACTTCAATGAAAGATCCGAATTTTGCAATTTATTTGAATGAAAGATCAAAAGGATAAACTATGCAGATTTATTTTTTACAGTCAGTTTTGATCATATTTACCAGGGGTGCCATCAATTTTGACCATGACTGTATTTATAAACAGTATATACATATATATATATATATATATATATATATATATATATATATTGTAATGGAGTGCAGGGGTGGTCTGGTTGTGTTTCGAGGCGGATAATAGTGATACATTGTAAGTTCTTACCATCCGGCGGACTGGTGTGTGGTCGCTGCCCGCAGGTCAAACAGTGCGGCCTCTCTGCTCAACCCGTAAATAAATGCATCAATCTGCATATTTTGTTTGAGTTCTTAAATGGTCTTATGGTAGATATTTTGCCAAACGTGTCAGAAGTTATGGGTTCTAATTCACACGTGTATAAGTTTTTTCCTCTCTCTCATCAAAACCGACAGTCTATACAGTCTATATCAAGCAGGGACACGTTTGTGTGCATTTTATTTTGTGATTTCACCGGAATGAATAGAGTCTCAGCAACAGCGATAGATTGATGAGTGTGTCCAAATGAAGACTGTGCACAAACCACTAGAGAACTGTATCCATGACACTGATAGCAGTGGCAATGAGAGCTCAGCTTAATTTAAAAAAAATAAACAGATTTAAGTGCTAGATTTCTTATTTAATAGTGAACTAAATGAATACTCTGCTAGTTAACTGGACATGTTTTATTTATTTGTTTTAGGTACATCCATGCAATGTTTCAAAAAGTGGTGTGGGACAATATCAATCCTGAGAAAAGGGGTGAGGACATGTCCCATCCGTCCCAGCCGCAATTTACGCCTATAGCATGATTGTTTGTTTGATCTGACTACAGCAATTTAAAGCTAAATATAAAAGCTTTTTATTTAAGTTTTATTTTAAGCTTAAATTAAATGTTTTTGAAGCTTGGCACTTTGCACTTTTTAGTTGCAAAAGTTTTTATTTTTGTATGAAGACATTTAATGTAAAATAAAATTACATTTAATTTGTTGTGTTTCTTTTATTTTAAATTGTATGTCTACTGCAAACAATCACAAAGGAAAAAGTAAACTACATTTACATACTGTGAATCGTTTTTTTAATCGAGAATCGTTTTTGAATCAAAAAAACGATTGTGAATCGAATCTTTAGCCTAAAAATTTATATCCAATCAAATCGTGACATTTTCGGAATCGTGCTTAATATTCAACAATATTATTGACTTGACTGCACAGACACCATTAAATGAGACAGTTCACACTTTTATAGCAGGTTAAAGGCCTTTCACTATAATACTAAAACTGCCTCCATTTATGTCTTTTTGACTTAACATATTTAATTATTTAAATAAAGCAACAATTACTTAAACTTAAGAAATTGTATTTGTTTTTAATATAATCAAGATTAATGGCTGATGCCAATATATTTGAGAGCAGGGTGGCCAATGGGTGATATATCATTAATTTAAAGATAGTAAAGAAGCATCCATGAAAATTAAATTGATAGCTATTTTACACTAATTACTAAATTAAAAAATATACAGCTATGGAAAAAATTAAGAGACCACTGCCAAATCAGCAGTGGTCTCTTAATTTTTTCCATAGCTGTATATATTTTAAAGATATGTGAAAAAATATATATTTTGAACAATAAAAAAATGTAGAAAAACCATTTGATGTGTACATCAAAATATGATACAACAGGCTTTTGATAAAAGTTTATTTGTAAATCTCTCGATCTACTTATTGCATTACATTATTAAATTAAACTACAGAATTACTCATAGAAATAAGCATTTACATATATAATTACTGGGAGAAACCGAGGGACAACTAATATATGAGGTGGTAATATATATGTACTTTATTTTAGTAGCCTGTTTTATAAAAATCTCAATGTTTTGTACTATAACCTTTCAGAATTTCATCTTACTTTTTGACAATATAAATAACATCTGTACCAAATTACATTATTTCCCCCCAGTTTGGATATATGAATAAAATATGCCTCTTTATTTCCCTCAAGTATGATTATGTAATAATTTATAGCTGCCGTCAGAGACAACACATACAATTCAGTTCAATATGGTTCACAGTTAAAATATTAATATATAAGAGGTTAAAATCATATGATTTAAATAAATAATGACTTATGGCCAATAAATAATAATTCTATGTTTATTTCTTTTTGTTAAAACTTGTGAAAAAACAAGGGAATGTATTTTTTGTTCTGTGTGGAAAGTATAGTTTGTTTCTATGAGGACGCTGTATGGGTGTACTCGCTAAGATCAGAGAGAGATGTGCTGTGGCTCACGAGCCTGTTGTCTGAAAGCCCCAGAAGATTGTAAAGTTACCCATACGTTTTGTCTGTGAAGCGTAAAAATTAATACACCTAAGTTTACCCTGTACTCTATTCTGTTAATAGAGTGTCTATTAACACAAATGCAATATGAAATCTATAGCTATGTTTTCAATGGTGTATAAAAAACTCACTTTTTTTACTCTACTTTTATTTACTTCTGTATTCTGTTGCCTATTTCATCATAGTCCTGTGGCTAGCATTGGACAGCACATAACTAAATAATATGCATGTATAGTGATTAAATATGACATTAGTTAAATTTTTTCTGAAAAATAAAAATAACTAATGTCATATTATTAGTTACTATTCTCACATATTATCACATCCCTGTTCTCAGTGGCGTTTTCTACCGGAAGCCAAGGGAAGTCAGGCATCCAATCTTGTCCGACAATTACTATTATCGTAAATAAAACATTTTATTTGACACACAGTGATGTTTGTGTCTTGGCCTCTCATTTTACATGATTGATTATTGATGAAGTGGGCATCAATGGACAGCGTATAGGCACAAGCTGAGTTTCGGCGCCCTCCAAGTTCACGTGCAATGCAAGTGATTGTGCCAGCGCCTTATTACATTGTCTGCTATATGTTTGCTATATATTTACAATTTATATTAAAGGTAGTGTAGGTCAGAATTGAAAAAAAAAAACTTTTTAAAAGTATAAAATAAAATTCGAGTGTCTGTAGACCTCTCACGACTGTTTTAAAGACAGCTCATTATTTCCACTTCACCCCCTCCCTTCTTGGCTCCTTCCAAAGCCACGCCCGCAAAACACATGAACGCGCAACTCCGACAGCTGAGCTGAAGACGCATTATTTACCTGAGACGAGCGGAGAGGGGAGGAAGAAGTGCATGTAGTGACATCATGTCAGAAACACATGTAAATAAAAAAATCTAACTATCATTATGAAGATAAACAAATAAGTTGTATTTTATTACTCTCTATCAAGCTAGCATATTGATATTGGTAAAGCTTACAATATTGATTCGCTAATGAGCTAGTTAGTTATCTATAAGGCAAAGCTAAAAACAGGTTGCATGATGCACGTTTTTCCATTGCCATCATTTACACTGTGATGAAGAGGAATTTCATGTAAGATTCATTACATATATATGGTGTTCTGCATGTAAGAGTTTGCTTGATGAAAGCATTGTTGATTCTGATGAGGACTACACACCCGAGACAAGTAAGTTACCCATAGACAGTATAAGACAGCAAGTACCGCATCGTCAGCTCGAGGACAGATCCGTGGTCGAGGGCGAAGCAGAGGATTTTGCTATTAGGGTCCGAGGAAGTAGAGGCCGAGGACGGGGTGGTCGAAGTCCAGGGCAAGGAGCACATTTTAGACAAGAGGACCTGCTGCGTCGAGTTTTGCATCTTCAAGCTCAAACAAGCACGCGAACAGGTACGATCTGGATACGCACAAGTGGGCAGGTCCTGTGTGGCAAAAGGGTGGTTGCCATGGTTGCGAGAGAGTGATAGTCGCCTAAGCCAATCCATTGTTTCGTCCCGGTTCGAAATAATGAGCTGCGTTTAGTGCAGATTAAACGGTCTAGAGTCACTCGATTTTTATACTCTTTTTTTTTCAGAGTACTAAGATTTTAATTATGCATTGATATATATAGAAAGTTTAAACAAATTTGGTAAAAAGTTTTTATAAAATTCTGACCTTCACTACCTTTAAACGATTTTTTTTTTAAAACTCAATGAAGTGGTTAAAATCATGTCTTACCCCCTCAATGTCTCTAGACATATTGCGCATCTCATTGCGCAATTTGTACGTATTTGTTGCTATTTAAATAAAGTGTATGATGTGGGCAGCATGGACAAAAACTAGGACATTTTCAGTAACCAATGTAACCGAAACTAAACAGCGGCTTTATGTGCATTGAAAGGCTTTCACTCGCGTGCACACTGTTACGACAACGGACTTTGAGTGAGTCATTAAACTGTTCATTCAACAAACACGTTCAAGCTCATTAAAAGGTATGTAACAAGGTGTTAATTTTTTTTGTTGAGTTCCACTTTTCAAGGCTCAGCTGAGCAGCAATGTGTCGCATGGGTAACACTGAAGCTTCACTTATTAGAGACCAATATGGCATTGATTCAATGCGTGACTCGCTGATTTTATTCCCCGTGGCTTCCTCACACTGCTGCTGATGCGCATTTATGGTAAATACCCGTGACATGAACGTTAAAAGGAATAATACAACAAATATTTCTCTTTACTTTGACATGGCAACCTTTCCACGAATATGACTTCAAAGACAGACGCAGGTAATCGCACACGCTCTGCTAATCTTTCTAATTCACTGTCTGTGCGAAGCCTCTGTAGGCTACACATCACCATGAAAAACAGTCTTGTTATCATTATGAAATTGTTTAACATTCAATACACATGCATGAAGTTCAAAACAAGAAGGGTAAAGCCTTATAAAAAAATGTGAATATCGCAGTTGCTGCGGTTACTTGCAATCCTCTGAGGTTGACTTGTCAATAGCGTGGTACTACAAGATTGCGGTTATCGCGACAGCCCTATTCCTTCGCTGTGTTATGGCTTTGCTATGTGGGGATAAATGCTGGTTACATGCGTGAGACAATTAGATTAGTACTCTTATCATTGATCGTAAAACAGTAACTTGACAGGAGTCACCAACCCATCGATCGCAGTCGACAATCATCTTGGAAGCATTTTAATTCGATTGTGAAGAGTTTTCAAAATCAGAGGAAAAAAGCCAATTGTGTGTAGTAAATGGTGTCTAGGGGATGCGGAGATGCGCGCTGTTACAACCATGTCATTTTTGCCGCGCACACCTTTGCGCTCATGCGGTCAAGTATAAACAAGTATAAAAAAAGCCTCAGAGCTTTACGCTTAAACCAACTCAGCCACAGTAACAGCTCATAATAGCCAGCTAAACTTTTACTACCCTGTTAGAAAAAAATTGTTGCATAGTTTCATGTGGTTCTTCTCCCTCACTGAATTATGTGTTTACTATGTGAGGAGAAATGTGCTGGTCACGTTCATGAGACAATCAGCTGATTACTATTATTATATTATATATTAAGACCCTTGATCCTCACCTGACTATGGCTTTGTAAACTTTATTCATGATGTAATTTATAACTGTGGTACAGAAACAGTGACAATGTTACAGACTCTTGGCTTACACTGGCTATTCTCTACTGTCTCAGACGACAATGAAAATGTATGAAAATGTAGCAGTAAAGGAACAGTAAGACACATGCTCAGAGAGGCTTAAAGTGGAAATACATATGTGGGGGTCGCTTGGAGGAGGGAACATGCACACGGGAGGTACCTAGCCGACGCACAAGCAATAGACACTGGCGCCGATGTCCGGAGTGCTGGAGGAACTCAGAGCTTATGAGGCTCATCTGAGGAGAATATCGCACGCATCTAGTCTGTGGAGTGGAATGGCGAGCAAGCGAAGTCACCTGAGCGGGTCCAGTACTAGCTGGTTGAAAGGAGTACATGAGAGGACACAGGCTCCACTCGGAGATTGTAGAATCTGAGGAACTTGTTTGGTGTCGCCCACCCTGCAGCTCTGCAGATGTCTGTTAGCAAGGTGCCATGCGCTAGAGCCCAAAAGGATGCCACACTCCGGGTGGAGTGGGCAGTCACACCAAGGGGGCACAGTCGACCTTTTCACCTTATTCACATTTTTTATAAGGCTTTACCCTTCTTGTTTTGAACTTCATGCATGTGTATTGAATGTTAAACAATTTCATAATGATAACAAGACTGTTTTTCATGGTGATGTGTAGCCTACAGAGGCTTCGCACAGACAGTGAATTAGAAAGATCAGCAGAGCGCGTGCGATTACCTGCGTCTGTCTTTGACAGCGCACACTGTCATCCGGCTCTGGGACAGAGGAGGACGAGGGGTGCTCGGCTCGGGGGCGTGCACCGTGTCATCCGAGAACTCTGTGTGCTCAGAGATGGGAGATTCTGTTCTTTCTCCCCTTGCTACCAGCTCCTGGAAAGAACTGAGTCCCATCTCTGAGCAGCCCATATCAAGAGTGCCGCTTAACCCGGCATATAGTGGGGGGCGGGGCTGGAGAGTGCTGTGGCGACCCCCTACAGGAGGAGGGTGATGAGGGCGCCCTCGGCGGTGGGCAGACTGAGGGATCTGAGTGGACGGTGGGGCCGTCGGGCAGAATGATGTCAGCAGCCTTATCACCCTGTAGCCCAAGACCGGTTGCCCACTGAAGCTAAGCAGGGCTGAGCCTGGTTAGTACCTGGATGGGAGACCTTCTGAGAAAACCAGGTTGCTGCTGAAAGAGGTGTTAGTGAGGCCAGCAGGGGGTGCTCACCCTGTGGTCTGTGCGGGTCCTAATGCCCAGAGTAGTGATGGGGACACTATACTGTTAAAGAGCACCGTCCTTCGGATGAGACGTTAAACCGAGGTCCTGACTCTCTGTGGTCATTAAAAAAATCCCAGGATGTCTTTTGAAAGAGTAGGGGTGTAACCCCGGCATCCTGGCCAAATTTGCCCAGTGGCCTCTGTCCATCATGGCCTCCTAATCATCCCCATATAAACCAATTGGCTTCATCACTGTCTCCTCTTCACCAGTAAGCTGGTGTGTGGTGAGCGTTCTGGCGCAAAATGGCTGCCGTCGCATCATCCAAGTGGATGCTGCACATTGGTGGTGGTTGAGGAGATCTCCCCCTCTATGTGAAGCGCTTTGAGTGCTGAGAAAAGCGCTATATAAATGTAATGAATTATTATTATTATTAATAAGCCTCAGTCTGCTTGTGGGCGGTTGAGAACTGTTGGGCAAAGCCCTCGACTACACTGCCAAAGAGGCTGACCTGGGATATGGGGTGTCAAGCAGATGGGCCAGCCTGACATCCTGCACATCAGACAGGTTCAGCCACAGAATGGTGAGCATCACATGACCCAGGGAGCATACGGCCACTTTCGTCGCTCGGAGAGCAAGGTCAGTGGCGGCGCACAGCTCATTGAAGAGCCCTGGTTAATTTCACTCTCCGCAAAAAACTCTGCAATGTTGAAGCGAGTCAGGGGGAAACACACTCACTGGCAGATCAGCAGGCAATGTGAACTCGCTGCAGATTGCCGTCAAACCAACACCGGAGAGAGTGGCTCGTCACTTAGAGCGAAGTCAGAAATAGCTGTGGAGTGAAGAGATACTCTTGGCGAAGTGAAAACATATATGCATGTTGCCGGCGTCCTCGTTTATACCCAAAAGGTAAGACAGAGATACGCTATGCAAATTCTCCAGACCCATGCCATTTCTTTGCCATTGGCTTATTTTGTATACTCAAAGTCCATAGGCTTTCTAAGTGAAACCCCATTCGTCGTCACAGAACTCGGAGTGACAACGAATTGGAACTTCATGTGATATGATGGGGAATCACAATAGAGAAAAATGCATTTTTCATATGAGAGCTAAACATGAGAAAATGTATTAAAAGACTTACAGGGCTCTTTTGGAGGCTTTAATGACTGCTGATAATTTAATGAGGCACTCGTCTGATTTCTTGAATTTCTGAAGCTCAAACTCCTCCAGCTCTTCCTCTGATGTCAACAACACAAAGGCTAAAGCAGACCACTGGGCAGGTGAAAGGTCACCAGATGAGAGACTTCCTTTGCTAAGGTGGGTCTGAATCTCGTTCACCAGAGTTTGGTCGTTCAGTTCATTCAGACAGTAGAACAGATTGATGGATCTCTCTGCAGGAAGATTATCTTCTAATTTCTGCTTGATGTACTGAACTATCCCCTTTTTGGTACGGTCAGTGCCGTCTCGCTGTGTCAACAGACCTCGTAAGAGTCTTTGATTGGACTGGAGTGACAGACCAAGGAGGAAGCGAAGGAAAAGGTCCAGGTGTCCATTGTCACTCTCCAGCGCCTTGTCCACTGCAGTCTTGAGAAAATCAATCATGGTTTCATTTCTGTTTTTCTGTCCTGTAGACTCATGATCAAACACACTTGTCTTGTTGATGTCTAGAAACAGATGTGCATAAAGGGCTGCAATAAACTCTTGAATGCTCAAGTGAACAAAGCAGTACATGGTACCAAGAACAATCCCTGTTTCCTCCTTAAAGATCTGGGTACACATGCCTGAGTACACTGATGCCTTATAGACGTCAAGACCACAGGCTTCCAGGTCTGTGTCATAGAAGATCAGGTTGTTTCTTTTCAGATGATGAAATGCCAGTTTCCCCAGTGAAAGGATGGCGTCTTTATCCCAGGAAACATCTGGTGTGTATTCTCCATCATATTTCCGGCGGCTCTGCTGGATCTGAAAGCGGAGAAAGTGTGTGTACATTTGTGTCAGAGTCTTGGGAGTGTCTTCAGTGTTTGATTCCTGCAGTGTTTTAGAGATCTCATCAGCCTGAGTGTTTCTCACATCATTATTTCTCTTCTCCTCCAGAATGTTCTGGAGAACAGTGGCTGAAATCCAGCAGAAGACTGGGATGTGGCACATGATAAAGAGACTCTTTGATTGTTTAACATGATCTATGATTGTGTTGGCTTGAATATCATCCTTGAATCTTTTTCTGAAGTACTCTTGCTTTTGTGCGTCGCTGAATCCTCGTATCTCTGTCAGCCGGTCGATACAGTCAGGAGGAATCTTACTGGCAGCTGCTGGTCTGCTGGTGATCCAGACGAGAGCAGAAGGAAGCAGATTTCCCTTCATGAGGTTCGTTAGGAGAACATCCAGAGAGGCTGGTGACGATACATCACGCCACGTCTCATTACAATCAAACTTCAGAGGAAGGCGACATTCGTCCAGTCCATCAAGGATGAACAGCACTTTGAACTGATTCCTTCTTGTAAGGTTCAGTCCTTTTGTCTCTGGGAAAAACTGAGTTATAAGGTCCATCAAACTTAGTTTTTCTTTCTCCTTTAAGTTCATCTCTCTGAATGGAAGAGGAAATATGAAGCTGATATCTTGATTTTCTTTTCCTTCAGCCCAGTCCAGAACAAACTTTTGCACAGAGACTGATTTCCCAATGCCAGCGACTCCTTTTGTCAGTACAGTTCGGATCTCCTCGCCTTCTTCAGGCGTGTCAAACAAATGTGTGCATTCAACCTGTATCTCTTGTGCTTCATGACGTCTGGAAGCAACTTCAATCTGTCTCACCTCATGTTCAGTATTGACCTGTTCACTGCCACCCTGAGTGATGTAGAGATCTGTGTAGATGTTATTCAGGAGTGTGGAGTCACCTTGCTTCGCCATTCCTTCAAACACACATTGATACTTCTTCTTTAGGCCACATTTCAGCTGATGAATGAGGAACAGCTCATCTAAACACAGGAAAACAGAAAATAGATAGTTTTGGTCTTCAGTTTCTCTCCTACATTTATAAGAGACAATCAGACAGATGATCACGAGTCTCTTGCCTTCTAGAGCATCAGCAGCTTCATCTTGCTTCATCTCTCTCAGGTAATGTAGTGTGAGATCAAGAGCTGCTGATTTGATACTGGATCTGTTCTCATTGAAGTCCTTCACAAAGTGTTGTGTGTTCTCATGTTGTAATATTTTCTTTAACTTCTCCAGTTCATTCTTCAGAAATGTGATTATTTTCCTCTCAAGATCCTAAAAACAAAAGTAAGTGAAAAGACAGAATAACACAATTTAAGCCAAATTGTACATCTACATTTGGTCAACACTATTTATTAAATAATTATAATACATATGTACATGAAAAATCCAGTTAAAAGAATACCATGCTAACCAATTTGTGCTAAAATGTGTTTAAAAGGAGAAAAAAAGAGTAATTATTTGTACAATAACATATTTGTTTACAACATTTTAAAAAATGTGTTTTCCTACCTGGAAGATCCCAAGAAGATTGTCTTTGAAATTCTTCTTGGGATCAAAACAAAGGTTCCTGTGAGTCTGAAGGTCTGAGTCTAATGTTTCATATTGAAGCCTGTAATCACATTAGCAAACTAAAATACTACTGATATTTTACAGAAAGAGAAATAAGCATTAGCTAGGGCAAATGTTTGATCTAAGCATGTTTCATGATTCATTTTCAGCAAATACAACTTTTAAACACAGTCAACATGTGACAAAAAATTAGCAAAACAAAATACCTTTCATTAGATGATGGTGTTTTCTCACTGAAGTCTGGTCCTCCTCCTTTAGACCAATCACTCTTCAAAGACACAGAGCTCGACACATGTGAGCCTGATCTTACACTGATGACACAAAGAACATTTGAAAAGGTTTAATGTTGCAAATAGTTATTAAATGCAGTATTGCTGTGCATTTGTAGCTATTGTTGGATGAATGGACATGTTTAGTTGCATGATTTATTTTCCATAGTGAAATTATGCCTCCTTGTGTCTGCCTGTGTAACTGTGTTAGAGGAGTGAGTTTCATAAATCCCCTTACACAGTCAAGTTCAATCACCTTCACCACCGTAGATGACCCCATACATTATAGCATATTATAATGTTACTTATAAGGCCTATATTTATAGAATAGCAAAGTATGCCTAATCAATGACTGTACCACATAGGCTAGATATATAAAGGCTATCATTATCATTTTGCCAAAAATGAACCATGGATTTGTTTGGTTTATAATTTTTTTCTTTTAGTTGAATTAATTTTATTTTTAATTTCAACAAATAAAACGTTCAAAACTCATCGGCTTAGACTGCATTTGAAGAAAATAAACACAACCGTTTCCTGTAGCCTTGTGCGAACTTATTCAATAAGAATTACACTTCTAGAATGTTCTTTCAAGTGCAAAAAATTATATTTTTTGTTTAGTAGTTTTTCTTATCATAGCCTACAAATGTCTTCGGAAATTCCTTTTCCTCGATTTACTGAAGCCTAGTGTAAAACACTTTTATGTGTCAAATATGTAACGATTCTGTATTATACGGAATGGTTGGCAACCCTAAATACAACCCTATAATGTAATGTAAACAACACAAAATACCTTTTCTTAGATGGTGTTTTCTCACTGAAGTTTGGTCCTCCTCCACCTTTAGACCAATCACTCTTCAGAGATACAGAGCTGGACACATGTGAGCCTGATCTTACACTGATGACACAAAGAACAGAGAGAGAGAGAGAGAGAGAGAGAGAGAGAGAGAGAGAGAGAGAGAGAGAGAACACTTTAGGGGATACTTCAGGATTTAGGATTAAGCTTTGTATCAGTAGAAAAGCAGTAGTATTTTCGAATTACTGTGCTTTCCCCCTCATATCGCCCAGATATGAGAAAAAATAAAATTTTAGTCTGTAAAAATCCTCCGATGACGCAAAAATCGTAATTTTGCGTCATCTGAGGGTTTTTGGGCCAGAGGCTAAAGACTACAGCCAGTGTTCCGCATGTTTTCACCACAACCAAATGGGGCGGGATCTCACTCACAGAATGTAAACATCGTGTCAGCCATCTTTCTGTAGAAGCTAAGCTAACGGGCTCTTGCCACTTGGTCTGTGTAGAAAGTTTGTATAGTAGGCTAATCACGATGGTGGAAGGTAGTTTTCAAGTTGAAATGGCAGAAGGGGATTTCGAAGATCTGTTGCGAGAATCTGATGCTCGCGGCTACCTGTACGAGCCGCAATACAGCGATAAACAGTCGCGGGAAATGGAGGAACAAGCGGCCAGAGTGAGACCGCACTGGGGCGGACTGGCGGTGTGAGTGCTTTCATTATATAGAGTCTTACTAGATATAGAGTCCTATTCCTGTCACGAATCTCAGCGATGCCATTTTCATCTGGTGAGATCGCTGAATCCGCAGAGCTTTGAGTGTAAAAGTGTTAATATTAAAGTCGACGTGAAATGGAAGTTGAGATTGTTATTTTTTCCTTGTTGTGACGTATATCCAAGTGAAACGGCTTCTGAAATTAGAAAAAAAAATGTAGGGCAGGGCTTGATTTTATCCTTCGGGAATTGATTGGATCGTTGGTGGTTGAGCGTTGCAAACAATTTGAATGCGATTCTCTGAGAGGTGGTGCACCGATAGCCGCACCCTCATCGGATTTGGCCGCACCCTTTTGCCATTCCACGTGACCAAAAGAGAGAGAGGTCGTTTCAATGGGGGAGGGAAGGGTAAAATATTTTTTAATTAAAGATTTCAAGGGTAAATGAATTTTAAAAAAATAATCAAGTGCACCGATAAATCATTTATAATAAACACTACAATATTACATATAAAAAGAAGAATTGTCAAATTTGATTTCATGCCGACTTCAATTATTTTTTTAATTAAAAGTTATAACTCACATTGGTTGTGGTTCCTTTTATAAACCTTTAGTGTTAGTAGAGTATGGATTAGCCTAGATAATGTATTAGCTTAGAGAAATAGTGATTTCAATTGGAGGAAAACAGTTCATAAGCAGAGCTAAGTTACTCTGTTGACATGGTCCTGCCTTGCAGTTGCATCATATTTTTAATATGAAAGTCTAAGTCGTGTTATATACATTAGGCTAGTACATTCCCGGTACAATGTAATTTAGCACCATTTCGATGGAAATTTATCAAATAACTCACAATGTATCAAAGCAAGCCTAGATGTATCCATTTTTTGGATTCTGTTGCCTGTAACCGGTAGGCGTGGTTTGGGAGTGGTCTCATAAGGGCAGCAAAGCAAGTGCATTCTGGGAGTTGTCGTCTTTCAGCCACATGAGTAAAAAATAAATTTTCTGCCTTTTCTCAGTTTATAATTTTTTTAGTTGAATTAATTTTATTTTGTAATTTCAACAAATAAAACGTTCAAAACTCATCGGCTTAGACTGCATTTGAAGAAAAATAAACACAACCGTTTTCTGTAGCCTTGTGCGAACTTATTCAATAGAATTACACTTCTAGAATGTTCTTTCAAGTGCAAAAAATTATATTTTTTGTTTAGTAGTTTTCTTATCATAGCCTACAAATGTCTTCGGAAATTCCTTTTCCTCGATTTACTGAAGCCTAGTGTAAAACACTTTTATGTGTCAAATATGTAACGATTCTGTATTATACGGAATGGTTGGCAACCCTAAATACAACCCTATAATGTAATGTAAACAACACAAAATACCTTTTCTTAGATGGTGTTTTCTCACTGAAGTTTGGTCCTCCTCCACCTTTAGACCAATCACTCTTCAGAGATACAGAGCTGGACACATGTGAGCCTGATCTTACACTGATGACACAAAGAACAGAGAGAGAGAGAGAGAGAGAGAGAGAGAGAGAGAGAGAGAGAGAGAGAGAGAGAACACTTTAGGGGATACTTCAGGATTTAGGATTAAGCTTTGTATCAGTAGAAAAGCAGTAGTATTTTCGAATTACTGTGCTTTCCCCCTCATATCGCCCAGATATGAGAAAAAATAAAATTTTAGTCTGTAAAAATCCTCCGAATGACGCAAAAATCGTAATTTTGCGTCATCTGAGGGTTTTTGGGCCAGAGGCTAAAGACTACAGCCAGTGTTCCGCATGTTTTCACCACAACCAAATGGGGCGGGATCTCACTCACAGAATGTAAACATCGTGTCAGCCATCTTTCTGTAGAAGCTAAGCTAACAGTGCTCTTGCCACTTGGTCTGTGTAGAAAGTTTGTATAGTAGGCTAATCACGATGGTGGAAGGTAGTTTTCAAGTTGAAATGGCAGAAGGGGATTTCGAAGATCTGTTGCGAGAATCTGATGCTCGCGGCTACCTGTACGAGCCGCAATACAGCGATAAACAGTCGCGGGAAATGGAAGAACAAGCGGCCGGAGTGAGACCGCACTGGGGCGGACTGGCGGTGTGAGTGCTTTCATTATATAGAGTCTTACTAGATATAGAGTCCTATTCCTGTCACGAATCTCAGCGATGCCATTTTCATCTGGTGAGATCGCTGAATCCGCAGAGCTTTGAGTGTAAAAGTGTTAATATTAAAGTCGATGAAATGGAAGTTGAGATTGTTATTTTTTCCTTGTTGTGACGTATATCCAAGTGAAACGGCTTCTGAAATTAGAAAAAAATGTAGGGCAGGGCTTGATTTTATCCTTCGGGAATTGATTGGATCGTTGGTGGTTGAGCGTTGCAAACAATTTGAATGCGATTCTCTGAGAGGTGGTGCACCGATAGCCGCACCCTCATCGGATTTGGCCGCACCCTTTTGCCATTCCACGTGACCAAAAGAGAGAGAGGTCGTTTCAATGGGGGAGGGAAGGGTAAAATATTTTTTAATTAAAGATTTCAAGGGTAAATGAATTTTAAAAAAATAATCAAGTGCACCGATAAATCATTTATAATAAACACTACAATATTACATATAAAAAGAAGAATTGTCAAATTTGATTTCATGCCGACTTCAATTATTTTTTAATTAAAAGTTATAACTCACATTGGTTGTGGTTCCTTTTATAAACCTTTAGTGTTAGTAGAGTATGGATTAGCCTAGATAATGTATTAGCTTAGAGAAATAGTGATTTCAATTGGAGGAAAACAGTTCATAAGCAGAGCTAAGTTACTCTGTTGACATGGTCCAGCCTTGCAGTTGCATCATATTTTTAATATGAAAGTCTAAGTCGTGTTATATACATTAGGCTAGTACATTCCCGGTACAATGTAATTTAGCACCATTTCGATGGAAATTTATCAAATAACTCACAATGTATCAAAGCAAGCCTAGATGTATCCATTTTTGGATTCTGTTGCCTGTAACCGGTACGCCGTGGTTTGGGAGTGGTCTCATAAGGGCAGCAAAGCAAGTCATTCTGGGAGTTGTCGTCTTCCAGCCACATGAGTAAAAAATAAATTTTCTGCCTTTTCTCAGTTTATAATTTTTTTAGTTGAATTAATTTTATTTTGTAATTTCAACAAATAAAACGTTCAAACTTCATTCGGCTTAGACTGCATTTGAAGAAAAATAAACACAACCGTTTTCTGTAGCCTTGTGCGAACTTATTCAATAGAATTACACTTCTAGAATGTTCTTTCAAGTGCAAAAAATTATATTTTTTGTTTAGTAGTTTTCTTATCATAGCCTACAAATGTCTTCGGAAATTCCTTTTCCTCGATTTACTGAAGCCTAGTGTAAAACACTTTTATGTGTCAAATATGTAACGATTCTGTATTATACGGAATGGTTGGCAACCCTAAATACAACCCTATAATGTAATGTAAACAACACAAAATACCTTTTCTTAGATGAGTGTTTTCTCACTGAAGTTTGGTCGCTCCTCCACCTTTAGACCAATCACTCTTCAGAGATACAGAGCTGGACACATGTGAGCCTGATCTTACACTGATGACACAAAGAACAGAGAGAGAGAGAGAGAGAGAGAGAGAGAGAGAGAGAGAGAGAGAGAGAGAGAGACACTTTAGGGGATACTTCAGGATTTAGGATTAAGCTTTGTATCAGTAGAAAAGCAGTAGTATTTTCAAATTACTGTGCTTTCCCCCTCATATCGCCCAGATATGAGAAAAAATAAAATTTTAGTCTGTAAAAATCCTCCAATGACGCAAAAATCGTAATTTTGCGTCATCTGAGGGTTTTTGGGCCAGAGGCTAAAGACTACAGCCAGTGTTCCGCATGTTTTCACCACAACCAAATGGGGCGGGATCTCACTCACAGAATGTAAACATCGTGTCAGCCATCTTTCTGTAGAAGCTAAGCTAATGGGCTCTTGCCACTTGGTCTGTGTAGAAAGTTTGTATAGTAGGCTAATCACGATGGTGGAAGGTAGTTTTCAAGTTGAAATGGCAGAAGGGGATTTCGAAGAGTCTGTTGCGAGAATCTGATGCTCGCGGCTACCTGTACGAGCCGCAATACAGCGATAAACAGTTGCGGGAAATGGAGGAACAAGCGGCCAGAGTGAGACCGCACCGGGCGGACTGGCGGTGTGAGTGCTTTCATTATATAGAGTCTTACTAGATATAGAGTCGTATTCCTGTCGCGAATCTCAGTGATGCCATTTTCATCTGGTGAGATCGCTGAATCCGCAGAGCTTTGAGTGTAAAAGTGTTAATATTAAAGTCGACGTGAAATGGAAGTTGAGATTGTTATTTTTTCCTTGTTGTGACGTATATCCAAGTGAAACGGCTTCTGAAATTAGAAAAAAAATGTAGGGCAGGGCTTGATTTTATCCTTCGGGAATTGATTGGATCGTTGGTGGTTGAGCCGCTGCAAACTATTTGAATGCGATTCTCCGAGAGGTGGTGCACCAAGCCGCACCCTCATCGGATTTGGCCGCACCCTTTTGCCATTCCACGTGACCAAAAGAGAGAGAGGTCGTTTCAATGGGGGAGGGAAGGGTAAAATATTTTTTAATTAAAGATTTCAAGGGTAAATGAATTTTAAAAAAATAATCAAGTGCACCGATAAATCATTTATAATAAACACAACAATATTACATATAAAAAGAAGAATTGTCAAATTTGATTTCATGCCGACTTCAATTATTTTTTTAATTAAAAGTTATAACTCACATTGGTTGTGGTTCCTTTTATAAACCTTTAGTGTTAGTAGAGTATGGATTAGCCTAGATAATGTATTAGCTTAGAGAAATAGTGATTTCAATTGGAGGAAAACAGTTCATAAGCAGAGCTAAGTTACTCTGTTGACATGGTCCTGCCTTGCAGTTGCATCATATTTTTAATATGAAAGTCTAAGTCGTGTTATATACATTAGGCTAGTACATTCCCGGTACAATGTAATTTAGCACCATTTCGATGGAAATTTATCAAATAACTCACAATGTATCAAAGCAAGCCTAGATGTATCCATTTTTTGGATTCTGTTGCCTCTAACCAGTAGGCGTGGTTTGGAAGTGGTCTCATAAGGGCAGCAAAGCAAGTGCATTCTGGGAGTTGTCGTCTTCCAGCCACATGAGTGAAAAAATAAATTTTCTGCCTTTTCTCAGCCTAGAATGCTTCAATTTCAAAAATAATTTCACATTTCTACTATATAAATGACCAGGATAAAGATGTGAAAACTAAAGATATAATTTTGTAAGTTCGTTTTTGTAAGCTTGTGAGTTATTTTATGTTATATTTGGAGGCATATCTTTTAGTTATTTATTATTTATATATTTATTTTTCTAATACAGAAGACATTATTTCTATAATTATTTTGTTCATTATTTTTTTAATCTGTCATAATAAAACATGTTGAGACATGAATATGATCACCCTCAGTATAGTATTCTATTATTATTTCTGTTTTACATTAAGCGCCATCTAATCAGTCAGGGAATGAATTTGCGTGTTCGCTGGGTTCATCGTCAGCGAAAAATGCTTGGGTGTGAACACAAAAACGCGTTGAAAAACACTGACGAATAACGGGCGCTGATATTCGTCCCAGTGTGTACGGCCCTTTACACTCACACAATTTACAGTTCTATAGTGTAACCACCATTATATTTTACTGGCTCACATTAGTTTAAAAATTTCTGTAAGGTTAAACATGTTAAAAAATACTTCAATTTAAGAGAACATGTCAAGTGTTTGTTTATTGACAGAAATAGAGAGCAGACACGTCAGTGCAAATTCAATTCACCTTTGGCTAAGCCCCGCCCCCATTAGTTACTGTTGCTACATCCTTCAAACTTCATCTGGGCTCTGGTTTGGTATCAACTTTGCTTATGCTGTGACAGCTCTTCCTGCTGAAATGTAATCAAACTTTTATAAAGCAGCAAATAAAGTGTCCGATAGAAGTAGGCAAAAGGGGCTGCAATATGCGTTCGAAGGCTATATTCAAGACATACAGGTGAAACGCAAGAAACAACAAGGCATCCAAAGAGAGGCAAAAGCATAAGATTACCGGTCACAGTCAAAACATGAACCACCGCATATCCTACTAATGGAGACGGAGGCTGGGACTAACAATATCAGGGAGCAACACTGTTCATGCAAAGCTGGGTAGGTCTCTATTCACTTCTATAATCGTTATTACAAAGCAAACGGACTACACGAGTATAACGTTGTATTTATTAGCAGCGTGTGCTAGCGCATCAACAACCGGTATGAGAACCGAAATCATAACCTAAAACATTATAAAACGGTCCACAGTAACTAGTATAACTTCACAGTAAGGTTAGAAGCAAAAAAAAATTTGCTTGTTGATCTTTGAGGGGTTTAGCTGACTGAGGACGTCCATAGAGTTTAATCCAAAGACTCTTGTCGGGATTTGACTTTCGGTTTTGGGAATGGAAAAAGGACACCCCCTCTAACCTGTCTGAGAAACACGTATCTGTGTTACAAATGCCCCAGCCACAACGTTTAACCAAATTTTTGATAAAACTACGACGGTAATAGCCTGCCAAGACCAAAAATATGAAATATGAGACGCCTGTGTTGAAAGTCAATGGAGCGCTGTGAAAAAGTGTCGGACCTCTGTGGGAGCTTGTTCTTGGCTGCGCTGTGATTGGTAAATCTACATTCTAGGGTGTGGTTAAGCCAAAGGTGAATTAAGTGTAAAGTTGATTTCTAATGTCAATCAATAATTTTATGATCTAAAATCTAAAGTTATTTTTTGGATTAATTAAGCGTCTAGAAGGTTGTTAACAAATTATTAAATGTGATATTTTATATAGAGCAAACAGGGCGTTAATTTAAGAAGTTAAAACTGAAGTTGTGCAAAGCATTTGCAAATATAGAGCAATGCTTAAAGTTGTGTTATTGACAGGGAAACACAAAGTCCAGTGGAGTTTAAAGTGAGAGTGTGAAAACAGACGCAGTCTCACCTGTGTTTCTCTGAGAGACTCATCTGAGAGAGAGAGTCCTTTCCTCTTTCCTCTGACATACTGCAGCTAAACTGACCCTGAAAACTGATCAGAAAACACTCAATCCTTCAGCATCACCTGCAAATCACAACATTTACACACATCAACAACATCTTATTGAAGAATAAAGAGTTATCATCAACAACAGCAACAGCAAAAACAATCTATCAAATAAAGTGAGTTACAAACAAATATATTGCCATGTAAAATAACCGAATGCTCTTAATCATTTCTGATTGTTTAATGAGTTTTACTGACTTTAAATATGAATTCATTTTTGAACAGAAATGTACACTGTACTGGCAAAACTGAACCCAATTTGATATATTCTCTATTACAGTGTTATATCATTTTACAATCATATTCAAGTTCACAATGATGATTGATATCATTACTTTCAAATGATCCTATAATAACTGATTGAGTAAAAGTCAATGACTTTTTTTTCATTAAACAACATTATAATAATGTATATAATTTATAATTAAATTATTTATTTATTAGAAGCTCAAAAAGCTTTCAAGGTATTAATATATACAGTCATCTTCAAGAACAAACATAACATTTGAACATTTGAAGTTTTAAAAGCTTGTGAAAATGAAAATATATAGCCTACCGGTAAATAAAATTATATAATATTTGTTAAATAGTTTTCTTATATCATATATTTATGTTATATTATTTTTGTAATGTGTTAGGAAAGTAATAATTTTGTTATAACATTGTTTTGAACTGATTGCTGTTTACAATGGTAATTAACCGTTTCATTTTGTGATTTTCATTTTTATTGATTTTAAATTTTTTGCTGCTGTGGTGAATTGTATTAAAACCAGGACAAAAATCTTAATAATAAAACTAAATCATAATCATTATAGATATTAATAATAATATTGGGAACCCAATTAAAAAAAAAAGTATTGTCCCTGTTTCTTAATTAATAGATAATAAAGAATATGATTTCAGTGATATTTTGACGACTCAAAAAGAAAATAGCTTATGATCTACTAGCCACTTTCTGCATTAAAAACAAATGCTGCAACGGAACAAAGTCCAGAGTTAGTTAATAACTAGCGAGTAGTTCCTACGCCTCTAGTGTGGAAAGAACTTGTTTGTCTCAAGACTCTTTCTCGCCCGTGTTGTTGTGTGTGATTATAAGAATACTGTCTGAACAGGGTATTCACATGAAACAACACTATATGCTGATTAAAAAGGTAATATAATCTAAACATAATACGATACACAAACTTGTCTAGATTGGCTTTAGAAGATCACTTCTGAAGATGGCGCAGTTATAGGCTAATAGAATGAACCAGTAACAGCTAAACAAACAAATTCTCACACTAAAGACAAGAAACGAGATGTTAGAATCATATAAGCATAGGATATAACAAACACACTTACTTCTCTTGAACACACACACACAATCAAGGAAACTCTATAGCAAGCAGTGGACTGTTAATTATTAACTTTTTATACTACAGGGCTGTTGAATGCTTGATTCTGATTGGTTGAGAACGTTCTGAAGGTGTGCAATTATTTTCAGGGAAACGCACGACTAAAGTAGTTTCAGGCAGGTTTGACCGCATTACAGTTCCATATCACTGCGCATAGTTAACTGTAATAACGGAAAATAGGATACAATTCATAACAAGAAAAAACATGCAGCCCCATGCGCTTGATCTGCAATTTTCGATGTCTAACTTCACAATCAATGGACACATACAGTTTCATTTTAATAAAAAAAGTATAGTCCTATCTATAATAGGCTAAATAGAAAATTAAACTGAATAGGCTATATAAATAAATTGATAGTCCTGCTGCACAGATTTTCATAATTATTCCAGATAATATAACAAATAAATAATTATTGATAGGCCTACTTGTAAAAAGGGCTTTGTGTGTTTCATTTATTGGGTTATCTACTGTCAATTATAGAAAACAATAATGAACAAATTAATCAAAACGAATTTAATAAATAAATAATATTATTGATGCACATGCTTTTCTGTCTCATTATTTCAACAACCCCTCTCTCTCTCTCTCTCTCTCTCTCTCTCTAATAACTGCATTAATAACTGCATAAAGCCAGGACAGACTAGGCCTGCCAGTTATGAATGTAATTTGATGCTTATGACTGATCATGCCCAAACACGTGTTCAGCGTGTTCAGTCTGTGTTCACAGTTGGTGTTTAATAAGACCTGCTACAGTCGATGGAAACAGTTGGACGTCCAAATATTTCAGCGAGTCGTAAGTGTGTCCCCATCATTAATTAGTCTGCTATCAGTGGCTCAAACCTCCGTTACCACCTCTAAAATGACGTTTTGGAATTAGCAACGGAGGCATGGGATTAGATACGACAAGAAATTAGTCCTACACACAAGAGCGTTTTAATGACAAACACTTGACAAACATCTTGATATGCATCATCTGAACAATGTTTTGAGGTGAGGTAACTGTCAGTAAGCGGAATAATTGACTTATTATTGACTTATTCCATCGAGACCAGTAAGAGATTCTGACAATGACGATTTGCATTTGAATAAATATTGACGACAGGCCGTTGAATTATTAGAAAAATAATGCACACCCGAGGTGTAACGACACTCCGCTTCCGTCGATAACCGCATTACCACCTCGGGTGTGCAATATTTTTCTAATAATTCAACGGCCTGTCGTCAATTATTCCTTACTTAAATGTATCATTTGAAAAATCTAGTGTTTGATCACGTCTAAATATTTATTCAAATGCAAATCGTCATTGTCAGAATCTCTTACTGGTCTCGATGGATTGTGGATTAAACACATAAATGGCCGCGAGTGTTATTAGATTTGGTACACATTGTGCTAAACTGACATCTGTAGAAATGTTTCCTGGATCAAAGATCAGATCAAATCCAGTGAGCGACAGGTTTAGGCATAGATATACATAATAAAGGCTAGATGTCTTACAGCGGGTCTCTAACATCAGCACCGGTGGCCATCTTGTCACAGGCAAGCTTTCTGGCAGGCTCTGTGGTTACTGATGTAAGGTGAGTGATCTGCACAAACACAAATACTCTTATCTTGCTGAAATCTTGATGGACTTTCAAACGGTTTGGTTTCTTAAACTTATTAGTGAAAAACGACTTAATCGTGCAGCATAGCTGTGTATCACGGCTACTTGTGCAAGTTATCAAGGCTGAGACCACAATCGAGCCTAGAAAACCTCCTAACCCTGAAGAAGTAAAAATAAACCTGTAATAATTCATAACTAATTGCTTTATTATAATAGTAATATTCATATTAAAAAAGTCTCTATATATGTTCATATCATATATCATGTTACCATCAGTGGTGTAGTGCAGGTATACGGCGTATACACACTTCTTTTTCAGTCGGCATTGCATATAACTTACCCACTACTAAATCCCCTCTGATGCAGCATCATCATTTAGTTGCTAATCCAATCTCGTGAATAAAAAACACCCAGTCAGGGTCGTATCATTGAGATCCCTGAGGTCCTGACCTCAGTGGGTTTTTTTAGTGTAGCCTATATAATGAAAGTTGTGAAATAATTCCCTAATATTAACTCTAATTTGGTGCTGCACTGATTCGCCCATCGCGACAATAACAACCTTCTCATCTGAGCTGCTTCAGAACTCACCCATTCGTCAATGTCAAAAGGTTTCAAGTTTAACAGTACGACCGGGAGGGCTCTCACAGCATCCGACGGGAGCTTGGATGCTCGCGGCATCAGATGGGTAAGCCCCGCCAGCGGTTGAACTGTATAGCTCGAATACGGCGTGAGATTTTATGTGATCGTGATTCGGAGAACGAATTTAATCGTTTCGAACCGGGAGGGCTCTCACAGCATCCGACGGGAACTTGGATGCTCGCAGCATCAGATGGGTAAGCCCTGCCAGCAATCGAATGCGGGCGCCCACTGAACTCGGTCGGGGGCTCGACCGGCGCTTCGAAGGGGGCTGGGACATGGGAAAGACCCCTCGCGACCCGACGACGGGGAGCCCACGCGGCGACACGAGCGCGGCCGTCCGACGATGAATAGTTTGTGCGGGCTCTCACTGCTATTCGAACGGGAGGGCTTGACCGGCTTTTGTAGGGGGACTGAGCCCGGTCTATGAAGCAGGGAGCTGCACGCGTGTGAATGGGGAGATCCTGCAAATTGATTGAAAAATATGTAAATCAAAAATGTACTTTCTGAGCGTACGTGCATACGGCGAGACAAAATTGCTTTAAGATGTTTTTGGAACCAGAATCTCGTGGCTGGTTGGTTGGAGTCAACAGCGAAGAGTGGATCGAGTGGGGATTTGACCATGGAACGTCTATGCGGAAAGTAGTTTAAAAGACAGTGGTAAGGTTGAATGGGAGTGACCGATTGAAAACGTAAACGAAGTGACCTTTCTTTCTCGATCTCTTTTGCTTTGTTTAATAAAGATATCTTTCGTAAAGTTTCGTTATCTACGATCTGTATCTGACATTGTAGGGTGGATATTGAGTCGAATTTTGAAGTGATTGCGAATTCAGAGCAACGAAGAAAACCGAAGAAAGCTAGGATGAACATTGCTTCTAGAGTGCGGGCGGTGTTGATGGAATGGTATCTGAGACGGAATGAAGAAATACACTTGGTGAGTATGTCAGTTGTAATTGGTTGTCTAGAGTCCGGGCAAGTGGGATGAGGTTTTTTTTTTTTTTAGAGGATGGAATCGATAGGGGTGTCCGGAAGGTGATTAAATGGATGGTTAATGCGAAGATCAGCTGAGAATAATGGAACTGGGGTTGAGATTGGGTTTGTCATCCAGAATAGGATGAAGTTTCCGTATGCTACTTTAGGTGAGAGATTACATCCTGCTTTTATGTCATTTAGCTCTTCAGAAAAGGCTACATTTTGAACGCTTTTTAGGATAACAATCCTGGCTTTTTCCAACTCCTCGTTTGTGGGACTACAGAGATGCCATCCACTACATGTTGGCTCTTTTGTTAAATGGGAGAATGACTGGGAAATATGGCTTAAATGAGCGATCGCTCTGATTAGCTTATTCAAGCTGGAGAAGCGTTCAAAGCGCTCAGGAGTGAGACGGAATAGGCACTGCAGTTAAACATGAAATTACTTGTGGTCGGATTTCTGGATCTACTTCAAGATCAACAAGGTCATAGTTCTCTTGATGCAAGGCATTTAAGGATGGAGTGTTCTGAAAGAAATCTGGCCCTGTAAGCCAAGTTGTACTACTGAGATAATCAGCTGATACAGATCTAGACCCATGGTCTGCTGGATTGGCATCTGATGGAACATAGCTCCATTGACTAGGAGTAGATGACTGAAGAATATGTTGGATTCTGTTGTGCACATACACATAAAAGCATTTTGTTTGATTATGAATATACCCAAGAACAACTTTGCTATCAGTGTAGAACTGGATACTATTGAACTGCAAGCCTATTTCTTCTACAACCATGTCTGCGATCTCAACTGCCAGAACTGCTGCACAGAGTTCCAATCTTGGAACAGTCAGATCTGGCTGTGGTGCCAACTTTGTCTTTCCAAACACAAAACCAGTATCTGCTTGACCGTTTTGAGATGTGGATCGCAGATAAGCTACAGCTGCAACAGCTTTCACAGATGCATCTGCAAATATACACAATTCCCTTGTCTGAATCTCTGAAGTAGGAAAGGATGAGTAAGTTCGTTGTATCTTTAGATCTTGCAGGTTTTGTAAGGAATTCCTCCATCTGATCCATTCTGGCTTTATCTCATCAGGTAATGGAGAATCCCAGTCTTCAGTCTGCTTGAGAGTTCCCGAAGCAACAGCCTGCCTTTGATGGTAACAGGAGCAATGAAACCATAAGGATCATATAAGCTGTTTACAGTTGACAGTACACCTCGCCGGGTGAATGGCTTCTTATCGTCAATAGCTTGGAAAGTAAATGTGTCTGATGCTAAATTCCATGACACTCCTAGGCTACGCTGAACTGGAGTATCCTCAAAGAAAAGCTCAACATCCTTGATATCCACAGCTCGATCTTCAGGGTGAAATGCTTCAATCACTGCAGGTCGATTGGAGATTATTTTATGTAGCCTAAGGTTTGCTACTGCAAGCATGACTTGAGTTTGCTTCAGAGCACTAATTGCTGCAGTTTCATTTGAGAAGGATTTCAGAGCATCGTCAACATAGAAATCATGTTCAACAAACTCTTTAACTTCACTGTCGAAGTTATTTTCTTCCTCCTTGGCCGCTCTATGCAAACCATATATATGGCAACAGCAGGAGAAGGACGATTGCCAAACACGTGTAAACACATTCTGTATTCCACTATTTCTTTACCAGGGTTATTGTCTTGATACCAGAGAAAGCGCAGGAAATCTCTGTGGTCCTTTCTGACTAAAAAACAGTGGAACATATGCTGAATGTCAGCAGTGATTCGCCACTGGCTCCCTACGAAATCTCAGTAGCACTCCCAGGAGGGTATTGTTGAGATCTGGCCCCTTAAGTAGGATATCATTCAATGAAACTCCATCATAAGGTGCGCTAGAATCGAAGACCACACGGATCTTGCTTGGCTTCTTTGGATGATACACACCAAATAATGGCAGATACCAGCATTCTTGGTCTTTTTTGAGTGGGGAGCAACTTCTGCATGTCCTTTAGAGAACATGTTCTCCATAAACTCGAAAAAATGAGCTTTCATTTGAGGACGTTTGTCCAAAGTATGACGAAGTGAAGAAAGACGGCTGTAAGCATAATTTCTGTTATTTGGAAGCCTTCTTCTGGGAACTTGAAATGGCAAAGGGGCCACCCAGTCATTGGAATCATCTTGGTGGAACTCTTTGTCCATTATGCGTAGAAACCGGTCATCGTCCACTGACAGTGCAAGCTTATGAGTCTCTGGATGTACGGACAAAGATTGATTGGCCTAGCTTCTCGCTTGCACATGTTGCCAAAGCACTTACACTTTTTGATGTAAGATGATCTTGAAACTGAAATTTTGTGCCATACTGCTCTTTTACATGGAATTGACTTTCACAGGGCCAGAGTAAACTGGGGCAACCACTTTCAAGTATGGAGGTCTTGAAAACATCTACATGAGCAGGTCGATGAGCACCTCCAGAGACACACGTCTCCAATAACTACCCATCCAAGATCTAATTTTTGAGCAAATGAAGCGTTGGGTGGACCATCAATCTGTTGACGGACCTTGTGGACTCTAATGAGGTCCCTACCAAGGAGAAGAAGGATGTTAGCATCTGGGTCTAGGGACGGTATCTCATGAGCAATATCCCTCAGGTGACTGAAATGAAGAGCTGCATCTGGGGTAGGAATTTCAGAACGGATGTTAGGAATCTGATTGCACTCCAGCAGTGTAGGAAGACGAAGGCTTACACTCTTATCCAATGATTCCACAATGTAGCCACTTGCTCTCCTTCCTGTTGTCTCTCTTAATCCAGCACATGTCTTGAGTGAATACGGAAAAGAAGATCCTTTAATTTGAAACTCTTCAAAGAATTCTGTTCTTGCTAAAGAGCGGTTACTCTGTTCATCAATAATTGCATACATTCTTCTGGATTTGGTTTTGTTACCTACAGGATAGACATTAACCAAACAAATCTTGGAACATGCTCTGGAACTCTTTCCAGCTCCACACACTTCAGTACACTTTGAGGTTACCTCTTGGTTGGTTAATTCATCTTCCTCCCCGCCATCTTCTAATACAGGAGAGATGGTTTTCTTCCAAGGTGCTGGACCAGGATGTAGAGCTGACACATGATGATTACTATCACATTCAGTGCAATGGATTTCAGCTTTGCAATTTTTTGCCATGTGATCTACAGAAGAGCAGCACCTGAAGCATACTGAATGTTCTTTAAGAAACTGTTTGCGATCCTCAAGACTTTTTGCCCTAAAGCCTCTGCATCTTGTTAATGGATGAGGCTTATCATGAATGAGACAATATCATTGAGGATCAACAATCTGTACCCTGTCTGTAGCATCTCTTATTTCAGACATGTTAACTTGGGTTTTATGAACCGCTATAGAAGCTTGCCTGAATTGATCTGATCTTTCTCTTTTTTCTTGTGGTGGCACTGAAGGAAAAATGGCAAAGCTAGGATCTGTTCTTGTTTTAGCTTCTGAACGAATAAAGTCAGCAAACACAGAAAATGGTGGAAAGGCCACATAATGTTCTCTCTTGTACTTCCGATCCATCCGATATCCATTTTTCTTGGATACCATAAGGAAGTTTTCTGACGAATTCGGGTTCACACCATGAGCAGTGTCAAGGTAAGACAACCCAGGAAGATAGCCATCCAGCTTGGCTGCCTCTAGCTCTGCAAGCAGGTCTCCAAGATCACGCAGCCTATAAAGATCTTTACCAGATATTTTAGGGAAGCTTTCCAATTTGGAGAAGAGGGCCCTTTCAATTGTCTCTGGTGAACCATACATTTCCTCGAACCTTTCCCAAGCCATTTGTAGACCTTCAAAAGGGTGCCTGATATTAACTGATTTTATTCTTCGTACATGTTCAGCTGATTCTCTTCCGAGATATTTGATGAGCAAATCCATCTCTTCCTCTGGCTTAAGGTCAAGGTCTGCAATAGTACTTTTAAAAGATGATCGCCAAGCCCAATAATTCTCAGGTTTATCATCAAAAGAATTCAGTCCAGAAGTTACTAACTGACTGCGTGCAATGTACCTGGCCAGGCCGTAAGTGTCTGACATGTGCTCAGGACTACGTTGTAGATCACGGCTAGAAGCTTGCTGACTTGCATAGTCTGCAGTGCGTTGGAGGCTGATCTCTTTGGAAAACTCTGATGCTGATTCATGGTCTACTTCTGTGAAGGCTGCTGCTAGAATTTCTGCTTCTGTTATGGCCGCATCTCTCTCCTTCTCTTCCTGTAGTGCCTCTAGTGTTGCTTGAAGTCGAGACTTGTTCCACTTTAATCTCAATTTCTTTCTTTGCGTGAGCCGCTCTTGCTTTGGCGGCCTCTGCTCTTGCACGAGCTTTCGTTATGGCTAAACTGGCCGTAGAACTTCTTGATGAGGAAGAAGATTGAGAACTTGAGCAAGCATCATCACTCTCTTTGTGCATGTGCTGTTGCAGTGATGATTTAGATTCTCGTGAATACATGATCTTTGTGCAGGCTTAGAAACAGATATATTCCTTTATCTCTCTGATAGATGCAGTTGTTAGACAGGCAATCCATCCATCTCTCCAATTCACTGCTTATCTTTTCACTGTCACTGGCCTCACTGTTTCAATCAATCCAGATATCCAGTCGCTAAACACTTCCACAATAAAATCCACGAAGGTGCAATTTATGAAGTTTAATCATGAAAAGTGTGAAACTACAAGGAAGAGAAAATACACAAACATGAATTTCACAAAATACATAAACCATCAAAATGAGCACGCTCAAACACAAAGCAAATAACCAACAACAATACAGTTTGTAGATCAACAGCATTACTACTTTAAGTAAGTCAAGTAACAAACATGTTGAAATTAAATGCTACATTACATAGCGCCAACAATAAAGTACACATAATGCTTAATAAACAAATCAAACAATCACTTACAGATATTGCATTGCAAAGGGCTTTGGTAGGCAAGATGATGCTGAATGCCTGCAACCACATGGAGCACTTTGCACAACTCAAGCATAGAATAAATATGGCCTACTTCCTCTTTTAAACAGGAAACCAGAAAACTAAGGAAGCCCAAAAATAAGTATCAAAATAAAAGTCCTTGTTTGAACCAAAGTTTAATGTCCAGCACACACCTATTACAGATAAAATCACAAAGTGCTTTACATAGCAAGTTTAAAGGGGGGGGGGGGGTTTACTGCTTTTTTTCTTTGCATGATTGTGTTTATGGGGTGCAATATAACATGTATCTGTGGTTTTTCTTTTTTAAAAGACTTATTTTTCATAAATTTCACCTTTATTGTCAGCCGCGCTCTCCTCTGTCCCCTGATCGAGCGGTTCACTTCCTGAGTCTATGAAAACACTCCCTCAGAATGACGTTGTGGGCTCAGATTGGTTCGTTTGGGCCGGTGTGTTGTGATTGGCTAAACTGTCGCTCACGTTGTCCGGAAGGTTAACGCCCATTACCTTTACGGGAGACGCGAGCTCCGGTCCAGAAGTAAATATATGTCGAGACTGCAGTATCAGTTTGAGGCAGAATCAGACCGAGAAAGCCGCGATGAAGAGAGTCAAACAGAACCTCACCACACACGGCTCTTAATAAAGGTTTCTGAATGATAATTTGCTACATTTTTTTAACTTTATGCACGTTTGTTTTACATAATAGCATCTGACTGGCAACAATAGCAACTGGCTGGCTACTAATGTGATACTCAAACAGCGTTGGCATGTTTACGTTCTTGATCAAATCGAAAATAACGTCATAAAACATATTTAACATGAAAAATACGTTTACAACATTAGTACTTATACAAAATTCAGGTCCATAATGTTTGTACGCGTTTGTCGTTGACACAAAATAGCATAATCACTAGCCTATAAAGCCAGCGCTGGCATTTGAAAAATAATAAAACACAAGGCTACGTCTGGAATTATACATGCAAATACATTTAAAATGATTAAGTGATTAAGTCGGTTGTACGCAGGCACGCAGACTCTGGTGTTGTTGTGTGGCAGTGCTTCACATTGCCACCTAGCCGCCTGGAGTGCATACTACATTGAATTTCACAAACTTTTGCGTCACCATATGCACGCGGAATTTCCCACCCATAACGTTCATCTAAACGCAGAATAAAAAGTGATAACGCAACGCCACTTTTGCGCACTACACAATGGACAAAATTACACAAATGTGTAAAATGGAACTTACAAATGTAAAGTGACCCACAAATTCACAAGAAGTAATCTGCAAATGTGTAAAAACGGTTTTGTGTTGTACACATCAGCCTGTATTTTTGTGGATATGATTTTACACATCACAAATGTAAAAATACACATTTGCAGATAGAGAAGTATTTGCACATCATTGTACACATTTGTAGATTGTCTTCTGTGGGTTACAAATATTAAAGTCCAATTAATTCTTCCATAGCAAGGCAAGTGAAGAAGGATGAGGGAAATATGATACAAATGGATGTTAGAAAGTTAGTGACATTTATTGCTGGTGTGATGTACTGCAGATGTAAAGTCAAAGACTGAAAGAATACAGCTGATAGTGATGGCAGCAGTACGGCATTTGGATGTAACAGGACTGACATGGGAAACAGTGAGAGATGATCTCAAACATCAGTCTAGTCAGGAAGTATGGGTTGGTTAATATTTATCTTAGTGTTAATTATACAGTGGAATGCCAGAAGCCTGGTAGCAAACGGTCAAGAGTTTAAACGAGTTATTGATGAAATGGTGCAGGAGCCAGATGTTATTTGTATTCAAGAGACCTGACTGAGGCCAAATCTGGATTTTGTGATACATGGGTATGTGGGTGTCTGTTGAGACAGAAGTACAGGAGGTGGGGGAGGTTGTGCTACATTTATTAAACTGGGGCTGCCATATAGGATTCTGGGATTAGGGAAGGAGTTGGAGTATGTCGTGGTGGAGGTGTGGGTAGGAATGGGAAATTTAGTGATAATACATTTTTACAATCCATGTAAAAGATTTGAATTAGGTTTAACAAATCCAATCCATATCAGCTATCCTCATGTCATTCAACAAAAATAATTAAAGCACAACATACAACATCCTTAGTGCACACAGCAAGACACCCCACCCCTCTCCCCGCAGAAGAAGACAGAGCTTGAAAAAATAGGTAACCATTACTTTGGCCATAATGGCTAGCATGTTCCTCGATAAGCAGGACGGTGAAAAATAAGCCACATATAGGACATCCTATTTCTGGATGGACAGAGAGACACTTTTTTCATCTTTGTGAAGAAATTCGGGTTTCTTGCGACTGACAATCACAGGACAGTTCAATACAAACAAAAGGAATAAATACAAGGCGTTAACATCGATATAGGAGACAGCTTCTCAGAAGATGGTGAGATATGTAACAGTTACTCCACCTGCTGAGGGCAGTGGTCCTCTTCAGTCATCTGCACTGGCACTGGAGTATAAAAAATAATGATAAAACATGGGGGTAGCCTATATGCAAATGTTAATCGTACCTTGATGCAAATGTTAATCATACCTTGAACCCATACCCATTCCTGATTTTGTTGGACTTTCTTTTTATTGTCTACAGAAATGGACCATGGTGAATATATTTATACAGGCTATCAATCCTATTTGAATATTTTAAACCAGATTTTACATTAAAGTACAGTTATAGTATATGGTTTAAATGTATCAACCTTGCAAACACTCAGAGACCCTTACAAAAATAAACAAATATCCAGAGCCATGATTTCTCTTTTGTGTACACATTTAAAGTTGCATAAAATAACGAAATAATGAATAATAAAGAAATACAATGTACAAGAAATACAATACAAGGCTATAATGCCGTTTTTGCGTTTCCACTTGACAAAAGCATGCAATGCTTTCGAATGAGTTAAGATGAATAAGAAACAAAACGAAAAAAAAACAAAAAAACTTTTGGCTGTTAACACTGGTTTCTCTGGCTATTTGAGTAAATGAAAACATAATACTTTTACATTTAAATGTGAATTTGCCGTCCACCACTGAACTCTTGGCCGCCCTTTTTTTTAAATAAAAAGCTGTCGTCACCCGCGCAATGATTTATGGGGTAGGATCGGCCGTGAAGTGTCCATTTATGTATCCTTCCTTTCACGGGGAAACGAAGGGTGCATTTGGCCTCGCTTTTGAATCAAAGAAGCCTTCGTCGCACTGCAATGACTCAATCGGCTTACGAATACGGCCTTTGGAGGATGCATAACTGAATTGGGACAGCCTTCATCCCACCGCGATGACGCAATCGACCTTCAAATGCGACCTTCGGAGGGTACAGCCTTTAAATTGGGACATCCTTCGTCGCGCCGCTGTGATGCAATCGGCCTTCAAATACGGCCAAGCGTCCTTCAAATACGGCCTTCGGAGGATGCAGCCTTCACATTGGGATACAGCTATTGTCTTTTGATCTGCTGTACGTAGTCAAAATGGGAACATTTCCATGGAAACATTTTGATGTTTCTCAAAGCCAAGCTATATTTCCCTGGGACCACTGTCGAAGCATGAAATGCTGATAGACGTTCAATAATAGCTTGAAGCATTTGTCATGGGCCTGCTTACTCTCAATTTCACTTAAGAGTGAAGGTATTGCTAAGAAAATGAAGTACAGCAGGTTTTTTTTTATTTATTTTTTTGCAATTTCCCGCACCAGGAAGGGGAAGTCTAGAGGCTTTCAATGCATGTCATATTTGTTGGTGTGGGTTGTAGTATTTTGCCTTCTTTTTCTGTCTGCCTTTCTGCCATTTCTCCTCTTGACTAAGAGGTAGTTTGATTTTGCTGTCATTTGTTTCTTTCTCATTTACTGTGTTTTGCCGAATTGCATAAACGGTGATACCACGCATTCTACCATAAATAAATGCATACATAATTTGTACAAAGTCTCCTGGTCTTCTGTGGAGTTTGTTCTTCAGCACGATTCGCTTTGTTGTTTGAAACCAGTTCTCAACCTGTGCATTTGTGTTTTTCCCAGATGTTTCAACATTATTCCTGTCCATAGTGGCACTGTTGCCAAGTACGGCTTGAGAATGTGTATCAAGCTTGGACACTAATATGGATTGGCTTGAGCGGTTTTTGGAGTTGTTTTATTAACTAATCCTTCCAGAGGTGTTTCATTGAAATCAACATCAACATCAGCAAAGGCAGGCTGATTGTGTATTTTAATCTGCAGTGTCTTCAGACAATCAAGGATGGACAAAGCATCTCTATGGAAAAAAACTATGCAAATGTCTTGCAACACAGATTTGATCTCAGCCAGTGTGGTGGCATTCTGTATTAGTGCAAATGAATGCAGAAACAAGTTCTTTATTTCTTTGGTGCACTTAGCCTTTACAATTTTAGCCTTTCACAGCAATTTTATCACATACGTGCACAACAGTGAATGCACATGGTTTTCCTTCCAGACATACATCAAGACACTGTTGCAGATACTTGTGTATATTACACTGACAGAATGTATGTAGGGTTGCATGAATGATTGCCCAACTAAAATCGGTTTCCACTTTTTGTGGTTGGAGGCTTTGTTTGTACATGATCATGGGACAGGCAGTTCAACCAGTTCTGAATTGTCGGTGTGCTCTGATCTGATGAGAGCATCTCAGATACAGCAACTATTGTTGTTGAAGTGGACTGAACTGGCCAGCAAAGTTCATAATACAATACACTTTTGCATCTTTGTGGTTTTGTCACAACACGTCCTGTGGCATCTAGATACAAAAAAAAGGTTTGTGTCCTTTTGCAAATCTCATAGGAGCTGAAGCGGTGTAGTAGTGTAAATGTGTAGTGTAAATAGTGGAATTGCCACACACAGGAGGTATTGGTGCTTCAGGGGTGTAAACTGTTGGTTTAAGTCCTGTGCATCTTGTATTTTTAGACAATCCAAAATGGATTGATATCCATTAGATTTTCCAAATTTCTTGGGCTAGAAATCTTCTGCATGACGATAATGGGGGAGACCTGATTTGAATTGCCCACTACAAGTTTTTCCTCTTTTGCAGCAGCAAGTTTTTTAGTATGTACATGCATAGGCATGAATTCCCCAAGCATCTTTTTGAGGTCTTCTCTCTCCATATTATTTGTCCACCTTCTTAAAAATGTTGCCTTTGAGTGATCAATTCTTCCAGACACTTTCACAGTAACTGGTACTGTGGGCACATCCTTTGCTGGTTTCTTACGTGTACAAAATTTAAAAAAAAAATACACATCCATGAAATTTGCAGTGCGCCTGTCACGGTTGGTAAATCCTATGTCTACTTCTTGTCTCCTGTTTCTGTTATTGTTGTGTGTGCGTGCTGATTAGGGGGCGTGCCACTCTATCAGCGCTCATCAGCAATCACTCATCACCAGCTGCAGTCTATCTTCTTGTGTATATAGTCTCATCAACTTCTCATCTCCTTTGTCAGATCGTTGTTTGTGGTCCCCGGTGTGTGTGTCTGCTATCCCGCTCAGTTGAGTCCTTCCCTGGTTCTGGTTTCGGTTCGCGCTGTCTTTGGATTACTGTTCGTCGTTGGATTCACCACCACCCTCACCACCGCAAGCTGCACTGACCATCGGAGCCCCTGCGTCACTAGCTGTGTTGAGACCAAGACTGTTGTTTCCTGTCATCTACCTAATGTTAAAATAAGAGTTAACCGCACTTGCTTCCTTCTGTTTATTCACCTGACAGAACGATCTGACCAAGCATGGATGCAGCGGAAGACTCACAGAGATCACTGAACGAGTTCGTTTCAAACAGTCTTCAACGGATGGACGCACAGGAGAAGAATCTCAACGAGACAGCTCGCGCGGTTCAGGCGTTAGTGACGCAGGTGTCGGGACTCACCCAACAGATTCAACACCTTCGTATTCCCACTGCGCCACCCGCACCGCTGACTCCCCCACCACCACCAGCAGACCCCTCCCAGTCGGAGCCTCGTCTTCCCACTCCGGAGTCCTATGCAGGTGAAGAAAATTTTTGTCGAGCCTTTTTGACCAGATGTACTATGCATTTTTCTCTGCAACCCAGGACATTTCGCGAGGAACAGACCAAAGTAGCGTTTGTCTTGACGCTTCTAATGGGGAGAACGGCGCTTCGAATTGAATTCCGTACCCTGGCAGCCGAGAGCAAATGGAACGAGGAGGCGCAGTGGGACATGTTCCTGCATGGGCTGGCTGACCGCTGTCCAGAAAGAGATCTACGCACTGGACCTGCCCACCAAGTTGAACGACCTCATCACACTGGCACTAAGAGTGGATGCACGTCTATCTCGGATGAAGAACCGTGGACAACATGATCGCTTTCCTTGAGGAGTCGAGGGGCAGCGTCCAGGGGGCGAAGGCGCGGTCAGCCCTATCTACGATCACGAGCCCATGCAGGTAGGTCGAGCCCGACTTGGAGAAGGAGAGGCGGAGATCCCTGGGCCTTTGTTTGTACTGTGGTGGAGCGGGACACTTGGCGTTTAACTGTCCGCTAAAAGGCCCAGCCCGACAGTAAATATGAGGCTACTGTCGGGTGGGATCTCTGCCAATAAGACCTCACCGACATCTACCTTCCTCCCGGTAAGGCTCCGATGGTCAACTCACCTCCACGACTGTCGAGCACTATTGGACTCAGGGGCGGAAGGTAATTTCATGGACCATGCATTTGCACTAAAACTTCACATTCCTCTCAAACCCCTCTCACACCAGATTGACGTTCACGCCCTCAACGGCCAAAGACTCCCCACCATTTCACAGATCACTCGAAGATATCATTCTCATCACATCCGGCAATCATTCAGAGACTATATTTTTCTACATCCTGGACACTCCACTTGCCCCCATCGTTCTTGGTCACCCATGACAATCCCAAAATAGACTGGCAACTCAAAACTATATCATCCTGGAGCAGTTTTTGTCATAAGTCCTGTCTTGTGTCTGCCTGTCCGTCTGTCTCTGTTCATGTGTTACAGGAGGAGACAATGGATTTATCAAACGTGCCCACGGAGTATCGGGATCTGAAGGAAGTGTTCAGTAAGTCTCGGGCTGATTCTCTTCCTCCGCATCGTCCCTATGACTGTGCTATAGACTTATTGCCAGGTACGTCTCCGCCTAAGGGCAAATTATATTCACTCTCTGTCCCAGAGAGAGAGGTCATGGAGAAATACATTTCTGATTCTCTAGCAACGGGATTCATCCGCCCTTCCTCTTCTCCAGCGGGGCGGGGTTCTTTTTGTGGGGAAAAAGATGGATCTTTGCGACCTTGTATTGATTACCGGGGGCTGAACAACATCACGGTAAAGAATACTTATCCTTTGCCGTTGATGTCTTCAGCTTTCGAGAGGTTGCAAGGAGCATCTATTTTCACAAAACTGGATTTAAGGAATGCTTATCATTTGGTCCGCATCAGGGAGGGGGATGAATGGAAGACCGCTTTTAACACCCCTAGAGGGCACTTTGAATATTTGGTTATGCCTTTCGGGCTGTCCAATAGCCCAGCGGTCTTCCAAGCACTTGTCAATGACGTGTTGCGAGACATGGTCGACCAATTCATATATGTCTACCTGGATGATATATTGATTTTTTCTTCGTCTCTCCAGGAACACGTGCAACACGTCCGACAAGTGCTTCAGAGGTTGTTAGAGAATGGGCTTTTTGTCAAGGCGGAGAAATGCGTTTTTCATGCACAGTCTGTTCCTTTTCTAGGTCACATCATCTCGGTTGAGGGAATGCGCATGGATCCTGACAAGGTTAAGGCTGTGGTGAATTGGCCAAGTCCAGATTCCCGTAAGGCCCTACTGAGGTTTCTGGGGTTCGCCAATTTCTACCGGCGTTTTATTCGCAATTTCAGCCGACTAGCCGCGCCTCTGACCGCCTTGACCTCCCCCAGAACTACGTTCAGGTGGTCGAGACGCAGCGGAAGCTGCGTTTGCCAAACTGAAGGGTTGCTTTGTTCAGCCCCCATCCTAATAACCCCTGATCCATCACGTCAGTTCGTGGTGGAGGTCGATGCGTCAGAGGTGGGGGTAGGTGCAGTGTTATCGCAGCGCTCTCCTTCAGACGACAAGATGCACCCTTGCGCGTGATTCGCATCGTTTTTCGCATCGTTTATCTCCCACTGAAAGCAATTATGACATTGGCAACAGAGAGTTGTTGGCGGTCAAGTTAGCATTGGAGGAGTGGCGTCACTGGTTAGAGGGGTCGGGGGTACCTTTTACCGTCTGGACCGATCACAAGAATCTGGAATACATTCGCACTGCTAAAAGACTTAATTCCAGGCAGGCTCGGTGGGCTCTTTTTTTCGGACGTTTTGACTTTACTCTCTCGTACCGCCCGGGTTCTAAAAACATCAAACCCGATTCTTTATCGCGTATTTTTGACCATTCCGATCACCCGTCTACTCCCGAGTGCATTTTACCAGAGAATCTATTCATCTCTATACTCATATGGGAGGTCGAATCGAAGGTCAAGAAGGCCTTAGAAGGGGTAACGCCTCCGACTCGTTGCCCACTGAACCGTTTATTCATGCCGGAGAGTTTACGGTCCAGCGTCATTCAGTGGGGTCATTGTTCCAATGTGGCTTGTCATCCAGGAGTCAATCGTACCCTGTTTGTGGTAAAGCAACGATTCTGGTGGCCTCTCATGGCTCGTGACGTTCGCTGTTTTGTTTTGGCTTGCTCAGTTTGCGCCACGGGTAAAACTTCCAATCGACCCCCAGATGGGTTACTCCAACCGCTGCCGGTGCCTTCGAGACCCTGGTCCCACATCGCGCTAGATTTTATAACCGCCCTCCCACCCTCCCAGGGTCACACGGTAGTTCTACCGTGGTGGACCGGTTCTCGAAGGCGGCCCATTTCATTCCCTTGCCCAAATTACCTTCAGCCAAGGAGACAGCGGTGAGTGTCGTTGACCACGTCTTTTGGCTTCATGGCCTCCCGACAGACGTGGTCTCTGACAGAGGACCCCAATTTGTGTCCAAATTTTGGCGAGAGTTTTGTAAACTTCTGGGGGCGACTGTCAGTCTGTCCTCTGGGTTTCATCCCCAGAGCAATGGTCAAACGGAGCGAGCCAACCAGGATTTGGAGAGAACGTTACGATGTTTAGTGTCCAAGAATCCTTCCTCCTGGAGCCAACAATTATCTATGGTGGAGTACGCACACAACACGTTGCCAGTGTCATCCACGGGCCTATCACCATTTGAGTGTAGTGTAGGCTACCAGCCACCTATCTTTACTAGTCTGGAATCCGAAGTCGCGGTCCCTCCGCCCACACCTTCGTCCAGCGGTGTACGCACTTGGACTAGAGCCCGTGAGACTCTACTCCAAGTGGGGGCGCGCACCAAGGTCAAAGCCGACTCGCCACCGGCGGAGACCTCCCGCATACGTCGTCGGTTCTAAAGTGTGGCTTTCTACTAAGGACATTCCTCTCCGTTCCATTTCAAATAAACTTGCACCTAAATTCATTGGCCCGTTTGCTGTCACCAAGATCATTAGTCCGGTGACAGTCCGCTTGAACCTTCCTCCAGTGTACAGGAGGATTCATCCCGTCTTTCACGTTTCCAAAATTAAACCCGTTTTTTATGCTCGCATTAATCCGCAGTTCCGGTTCCCACCCCCCCGCCGCGTCTCGTAGATGGGGAACCTTCTTATTCGGTCAATCGTGTGCTGGACTCGAGACGGAGGGGGCGCGGATTCCAGTACCTGGTGGACTGGGAAGGTTACGGTCCGTAGGAGAGAAGTTGGGTACCGGCTAGAGACATCCTGGATCACTCCCTTATCGATGATTACAATCGGCAGGTAAGGGAGTCTGGGAACGCCAGGAGGCGTTCCTAGAGAAGGGGGTACTGTCACGGTTGGTAAATCCTATGTCTACTTCTTGTCTCGTGTTTCTGTTATTGTTGTGTGTGCATGCTGATTAGGGGGCGTGCCACTCTATCAGCGCTCATCAGCAATCACTCATCACCAGCTGCAGTCTATCTTCTTGTGTTTATAGTCTCATCAACTTCTCATCTCCTTTGTCAGATCGTTGTTTGTGGTCCCCGGTGTGTGTGTCTGCTATCCCGCTCAGTTGTGTCCTTCCCTGGTTCTGGTTTCGGTTCGTGTTCGCTGTCTTTGGATTACTGTTCGTCGTTGGATTCACCACCACCCTCACCACCGCACGCTGCACTGATCATCGGAGCCCCTGCGTCACTAGCTGTGTTGAGACCAAGACTGTTGTTTCCTGTCATCTACCTAATATTAAAATAAGAGTTATCCGCACTTGCTTCCTTCTGTTCATTCACCTGACAGCGCCTTTCCATTCCAAAATAGAGACTGCTTTTTTCTTGATTTTGTAGCTTTACTCTGTTGTAGTTAAATGAGAGGACACAATGCATTTTTTCATCCCTTTTTTTTATAACACGTGTGTCCATCCGTGGCTTAGATGCCTGTACCCCTGTCTTACACTGGGTTTTATCTTTGCCCACTCTTCTCTTGTCAATGTAATTGTAAATTGCAAGTGGTTCCTTTTTTTTTACATGTTCATCACATATCTTTCTTGCAGTGTCTTCTGTGACATTTCCGGTTTGTTTCTCTGTTCCGTTTGATTGTTTAGATAATTGTTCGTTTGCAGTATAAAAGAAAGCTTAGTCTTTTTTAGTCTTGTTTTTTTTGTGCAGTTTGGACAAAACCAAGGTGAAATCCCAGCTATATCCTTAAAGGAGTAGTTCACTTTAAAAAAAAACTTTTGCTGATAATTTACTCACCCCCATGTCATCCAAGATGTCCATGTCTTTCTTTCTTCATTCGAAAAGAAATTAAGGTTTTTGATGAAAACATTCCAGGATTTTTCTCCATATAATGCACTTTACTGGTAACCAAACAGTTAAAGGTCCAAAAGACAGTTTCAGTGCAAATTGTTCAAAGGGCTTTAAACGACACAAGACAATGAATGAGGGTCTTATCAAGTGAAACGATCGGTCAATTAAAAAAAAATATAACAAAGTTTAAGTTTTAAGCTCAAACGCTCGTCTTGCTCTGTTCTGTGATGCGCGTTTGTGACTCTCCTGTTCGAACTCATTCATCAAAATGAACAAATCTTTTTCCAAGTCAATTCGTTCATTTCGTTCGTTCACTTCGTTGAATGAACCAAACTCGGACAAAGATTTGTTCATTTTCCAACATTTTTCGTTCATTCGGCCACTTTAGGTTCACACATAGGTGGAGATTTTTAGAGATCAGAGAGTCAATGAAAAACATCTCAACACTAAATGATGAAGACCGTCTCATAGACGCCTGTCTCAAATACAAGCTGGTGCATTTCGACGATAAGGGAAAATAAAATCCTGGGCTATTATTTTAAGTTTTTGTTTTGTTCATAAAACACTTTTATTGTTAGTTTGATTTAATTTGACATACAGCATTCGCTGATGTTGATCAAGCTAGCGCCATTCAGAGCTGCCAACTCTCACGCAATGGACTCTTAGCAAGCAGGTTAGTTAAGCTCTCAGATTCTGTCTATTTCATTATGCAATTCAAACAATAAATATCGTTTTGGCGCTTGTACATGTTACACCACAGATCCCTAGTGCACGTGAACTGATCATCTCTACTAGCTAATGGTAAAAGAACATGAACACTGTTGAAAGATACAGTATGCTACAACTTACCAAAATGCATTCCTTTCATGTAGTCGTGTTGTCGAGAGGCCCGGGAGAAGTTAGGAAGACTCAGTACATGGGAATAGTTTTTCAAAATGCCAGTGGTGATTTATTTTTCAGAAGCCGGAGCTCACAAAGTGCAGTCCACATGAGGTAAAAGAAAAACAAAAAAAAACAAAAACAAAACTTAATTCAACATATACTGGTGCTAAAACAAAAAGAAAAAATGCTGTGAGCAGCAAAAACTGGCACTAAACAATGCCTAGTGGCACATCCACCAAATCATCAGCATGTCTCACCTCAAACATGATCAAACATTTTGCACAGTACACACAGGAGGCCATCCCCTACACCAGATCTAACAATGGTTTTTATACTCAAGTTTCCCGCCAAACACTAGTGGGCTGTACCATTGTCACGGGGTGGAACCTTTCCCCGTAACCCTCACTGAATTTCACAGCAAATCAATATTATACAAATACAACTAATATTCTCTATAAAAAACTCATTGATCATAATACAAACATGAATCAATAATCATAATACAAACATGCATAACATACAATGACAAACTCAAACATTTAACACCTCACAGGACTCATGTCTCCCTCCATCTTGGAACATGGTACGTTCTGGCTATGCGCACTACCAGAACCCACCTCCAAAACACTGGCTCAGACAGGTAAGCTCTAACATGTACTATAATATGCAAATGTCCACAATAAAGATAATTTAAAACAATCAATGACTCAGTTTTCATTTGAAACCCTTAAACATTAAACACTCAAAGTTAGAATTGTCCATTCATCAAAAATAGCACCAGTTTGGCACAATAGTGATGATGTCCTTGACCAGGTTCATCATCACATACCCCCCTCCTCAAGACAGCCACTCTTCAAGAGAGGCGTGACAAAAAGTCTGCAATAACGTTCAATGTTCCAGCCTTATATTGGACTTTGAACTTAAAAGGTTGGAGGGAAAGATACCACCGTGTAATTCTTGCATTACTGTCTCTCATTTTATTGATCCATTGCAAAGCCCTATGATCAGTCTCCAGAACAAAGTCTTTGCCAATCAAATAATACCTTAAAGTGTCCAGGGCCCATTTAATGGCCAGAGCCTCTTTTTCAACGGTTGAATAGTTAGTCTCACGAGGAAACAGCTTCCTGCTAATGTACTGCACTGGGTGTCGACTCTTGTCCATCACCCTGTAACAATACTGCACCCAATCCTAGTGCCGATGCATCTGTTTGAACTACAAAAGGAAGGTCAAAGTTTGGGCTCTGTAGGACAGGGTCTTTGCACAGACAAACCTTTAAATCTTGGAAAGCTTGCTCACACTCCACTGTCCACTTGACTTTAATGGGGCTACTCTTCCTTGTAAGGTCAGTTAACACTGCTGCTCTGCTGGCAAAATTGGGAACAAATCTCCTGTACCAGCCGACCAAGCCCAAAAATGATCGAACACTCTTCTTCGTTGTTGGGGGTGCACATGACAAGATAGCTTGCACTTTATCTACCTGAGGCCTGATTGATCCTCCTCCCACGACGTAGCCTAAATACGAGACTTCCTGCTTGGCAATCTGGCACTTTTTGGCATTGACAACCAAACCGGCGTGATGGATCTTATTGAACACTTCAGTGAGATGCTCTAGATGTTCTTCCCACGAATCGCTGAAAATGACAATGTCATCTATATAAGCTGCTGCAAAACGGTCCATTCCTCTCAGCACCTGGTCCACTAAGCGCTGGAAGGTTGCTGCTGCCCCCTGCAGGCCAAAAGGCATAAACTTGAAATGATATAATCCAGAAGGAACACGGAAAGCAGTCAATTCTTTAGCTGAATCAGTCAATGGCACTTGCCAATATCCTTTGCATAAGTCGAGAGTTGTCAGATACTTAGCTTTGCCCAGTCTTTCAATTAGCTCATCGACTCTTGGCATCGGGTATGGATCAAAAGAGGACACTGCATTAAGCTTTGAAAAGTCCACACAGAACCTAAGTGAACCATCCTTTTTTGGTACCAGTACTACCGGACTACACCATTCGCTCCTAGATGGTTCTATGATGTCCAAATCAAGCATCACTTTCACTTCCTCTTTTAGAGCAGGAATCAGGCGGGCGGGCACTCTACAATGAGTCTGCCTAATGGGCTCTGTTGGCAGGAGATGGATATTATGCTGTATAAGATCTGTTTTTCCAGGCTGATCACTGAAGAGATTCTCTGGTACTCGTTTCCGGAACTCTCTCTGCTGTTTAGGTGAAAGATGATCTACTGCCGGAAAGGCAATTGACTTTTGATCCACTGGGAAGTATTGCTCCTCCAGTTCCTCTTCTTCTTCCACCTTTCTTGCCCACAGCTGCTCTGACAATGAGCCTTTCCTCTCATGCCACGGTCTTAAGAGGTTAACATGAAAAACTTGAGACTTCTTCCTACGATCTGGTAGAGAGATCTCATAGTTAGTAGCACTTAATTTTCGTAACACTTCATACGGCCCCTGCCACTTGGCCAGTAATGAACTGTCAGATGTGGGAAGAAGCAGTAGAACCTTCTGTCCTAGACATAATGTTCTCTTCCTACTTGACTGGTCGTACCATTGTTTTTGATGTTGTTGCGCCTTAGTCATATTGACTCTTACCAGCTCTGTCATCGAGTCCATCTTCTCCCTCATCTTAATGACATACGACAAGATATTTGTTTGTTCACTTGCATTGTCTCCTTCCCAGGCCTCCTTTAAGACATCCAAAGGTCCACGAACCTGACGTCCATACAGCAGTTCAAAGGGTGAGTAGCCTGTAGACGATTGTGGAACTTCCCGATAGGCAAACATCAAGTATGGCAACCACTGGTCCCAGTCGGCACCTGTATCCAGACACAAACTTGCGCAACATTGTTTTCAATGTCTGATTGAATCTTTCTACCATACCGTCAGTCTGAGGATGATAAGGGGTGGTCTTAATAGGATGTATACGCAACATTGAATACACTTGCTTGATTTGTCTGGACGTAAAATTGGTTCCCTGGTCTGTAATTATCTCTTTGGGTAAACCTACCCGTGAAAAGAGCTGAACAAGGGCATTTACAATTTGTCTCGTCTTTGTGTTTTTAAGAGGAAAAACCTCAGGATATCTAGTAGCATAATCTGCAACCACCAGAATATATCGCTTTCCTGTGCTACTCTTTTCCAAAGGCCCCACTATATCCATAGCAATGCGAGAAAACGGGATGTCAATAATTGGTAGACTCACAAGAGGTGCTCTATCTCCCTTTCTAGCTGGACTCACCAGCTGACACTCTGAACAAGACTTACAAAACTCCATTACATCCACATACAGTCTGGGCCAATAAAATCGACTAGCAATTCTGGCTAGCGTTTTCTGCTGGCCTAAATGCCCTGCCCACGGTACAGAATGACCTAACTGCAATACCTTCAGTCTCATGGATTCTGGGACCACCAACCTCTCTCCCTCAGCACCTACCAGGTACAGTCTATCATCTTTAATCACAAAATGCTCTTTCTGCCACAAAGCTGACACAGTGTTTCCCTTGTCTACCTTCTCAAACAAAGGTTTCAGCGTTTTATCTTGCCTCTGAAGTTCAACTATATCATGAGGAATACACTCAATATCATCTGCCTGAGGTTTAGGCAATTGTTCGACCATTTCTGTACCCTCAACTTTGTTCTGACGCCTCTCACGTTTAGATTTCCTAGTTTTAGGACTCCTACCAAAAGGCAAATCTTCCAGCAGCTGTTTACCGGTCTCACTTTGCTTAGCCTGTGCTCTTGTTACCACCCTAGCTTCAGCTATCTCACTGTCATTCTGCAAAAGATCTACAAGCACGGGTACATCTCTGCCTAAAATAACTGGATAGGGCGCCTGGTCCATAACACCAACTGACAGATAATAAGCCTGACCCTTTATTTCCATTACCACATCAGTTTTGGGATATTCTTTCTCATCACCATGAATACAGCGAACTCTCAATTTGTCCTGTACCAATGCGTTACCTTCACCCAAACATTCAGACCTTACTAAAGTTTGGCTTGAACCGGAGTCAACTAGAGCTTTAAAGAATTTAGTCCCAATCTTTACCACAATTACGGTATCTGTATTCGACTCAACCTCTTTTAACCCCAAAGAGGATCTTGGTACATAACAAAGGCGGGTATTAGTAACTTTCTGTAAAGGGCAATCTGCTTTCTTATGCCCTGGCTGGCCACATCCATGACAAACAATCACAGTTTTACCCCTATACTGATTAACTACACCCTGATGTTTACTACTGTTCGTACCAGAACTGCTCTGTGAAACACTGATATTAGAACCAAAACTGCTCAGACCACTACCCCGACCATCCCCAGACTTACCGGTTGAGCTGTTGTCATAGCTCCGCCATCGTCTTGGTTGATACACTGATCGTCTTGCAGCCATAAAGGTCTCCGCCATCTCTGCTGCTTGTTTAGATGAGGTAGGGTTATTCTGCCTCACCCATGTTCTTGTCTCAGGGTTGAGTAATTTAAGGAACTGTTCTAACACAATCTGGTCACCGATCTCCTCCTTCGTTCGACTCTTGGGATTCATCCACTTCACATACAAGTCTTTCAGTCTTACTTGCAGCTCTCTTGGAGTCTCCTCTTCTTGGGCACTGTATGATCTGAAGCGTTGTCTATACATTTCAACATTGATTTCAAACTTGTCAAGAATGGCCTGTTTGACATAGTCATAGTTTAGTGAGTTGTCAGGCTCCATGGCCACATAAGCTGCCCTTGCCTTACCAGATAAGAGAGGTAGCAAATGCAACACCCAGTCTTGCCTTGGCCATCTGCACGCTTGAGCGATGCGTTCAAAAGTAGTTAAATAATGTTCTATGTCCTCATCATGAGTCCAGGGAAGCATTCTCGGCGTTTGGAAACATGGTGTTGCGGGTCCTTGTCCCTCAGTTGGAATCTCACATGCTGAAGCGGAGTCATCATCTTGAAAGGCCTGTCGACCAGAACGAATGGTTGTAGGTCGATGCACCTCTGGACCTGCTGATGTAGTTGCTGCCCATGACTGTCGTTGTCGTTGTTGATCTTGATGAACTTCAGACTGCAGCTGTGTAAACTGATGGTGAAGCACCTGCCATTTATGCTCCTGGCGCTGCGCCTCTCTTTCCAAGCGATCCTCTCTTTGCTGTTGCTTACGCAAAAACGTTTGCAGCATATCCTTCAGCTGGTCTGTTGTACTCCCAGTTACAACTTCACCTTGATCTGGAATTGGGCACGTTGATTCAGCCTCATCTGGAACTTTAGGCTCATCTCTCGCCCTTGCTGCATCTTGCTTCTTTGGTGGCATTTTAGTTTAACAATAAACAGTTTATCATGCCACCCAACTTGCAAAAGGGTTTGTTGCACCACATGTACTAGTCTCCTATTGGCCTGGAAGCACCGCTGCCACCATGTGTCATGTAGTCGTGTTGTCGAGAGGCCCGGGAGAAGTTAGGAAGACTCAGTACATGGGAATAGTTTTTCAAAATGCCAGTGGTGATTTATTTTTCAGAAGCCGGAGCTCACAAAGTGCAGTCCACATGAGGTAAAAGAAAAACAAAAAAAAAAAAAACAAAAACAAAACTTAATTCAACATATACTGGTGCTAAAACAAAAAGAAAAAATGCTGTGAGCAGCAAAAACTGGCACTAAACAATGCCTAGTGGCACATCCACCAAATCATCAGCATGTCTCACCTCAAACATGATCAAACATTTTGCACAGTACACACAGGAGGCCATCCCCTACACCAGATCTAACAATGGTTTTTATACTCAAGTTTCCCGCCAAACACTAGTGGGCTGTACCATTGTCACGGGGTGGAACCTTTCCCCGTAACCCTCACTGAATTTCACAGCAAATCAATATTATACAAATACAACTAATATTCTCTATAAAAAACTCATTGATCATAATACAAACATGAATCAATAATCATAATACAAACATGCATAACATACAATGACAAACTCAAACATTTAACACCTCACAGGACTCATGTCTCCCTCCATCTTGGAACATGGTACGTTCTGGCTATGCGCACTACCAGAACCCACCTCCAAAACACTGGCTCAGACAGGTAAGCTCTAACATGTACTATAATATGCAAATGTCCACAATAAAGATAATTTAAAACAATCAATGACTCAGTTTTCATTTGAAACCCTTAAACATTAAACACTCAAAGTTAGAATTGTCCATTCATCAAAAATAGCACCAGTTTGGCACAATAGTGATGATGTCCTTGACCAGGTTCATCATCACAATTCCTCATGCATAATGTCGACCAATCATTTTTTGAACTCTTCCCTGAACTGAAATGTAGAAGTGGGCTGTATTTCCACACGACTGACATCAGGTTCAAGTACAAACACAAGCCGCGCGACTTACTCATGTATTGCAGTTTGGCTGGTGTTTATGTTGCCCGCCTGCATACCGCCTCCCATGGCCGAAACTGGTATTACGACACCTGCCGGGCCGGGGCTAGTAATTTAGCATGCTAATTTAGGTTTATATCTCGGCAGCACTATAACTTGTCAGTTTTTTAATAACATCATTGCACTTATTTCTTCTCATTCTGCACGAAAGAGACAAAAATAATTAATGTCTTTCTGTCCACAGCACATTTCAAACCACACTGACGTCCATGGGTTCACATTCAGATTCACAGTGATTACTGTCCCTCATCTTTGACAAAACTGGCCCTGATTTGTTTTAAGATAACTGGGTCACATTTGCTGCAACATATGTGGGCCATATTTGGATTACACCCAGATTAGTAATTGTCGATTGTGCCACATTTTTGCCATAGGTGGCCCACATTTGGTGTGTGATATTTGGGCCATATTCATTATTTATCATAAGGGCTAGGCTCGCATTCAGATTACACATTGCCATGAGTGCCGCATCTTTGCCTAAAAAGGCCCACATTTGAAATATTTGGGCCATATTTGCCATTTTACATGTGGGCCACTTCAGGCTCACACACATTTTGTCGGGGCCATAAGAAGGCCTGCAGTGCCGCATTATCGCCTGAAGTGGCCCACATCCATCTGCTATCTGAGAAGCGAGTGAAACACACACAAATGCTGTTAACTGGGGAAAATGTTTAGTCGGTCTGTAGAGGAGAAGAGACCTTATCCACTGAACAAAGACAATATACTGTACATCTGTGCATAAGCAACACACACACACACACACACACACACACACACACACACACACACACACACACACACACACACACACACACACACACACACACACACACACACACACACACACACACACACACACACACACACACACACACACACACACACACACACACACACACACACACACACACACACACACACACACACACACACACACTAACTAACTTCATATACAATAAAACAATAACAATAACTATATTCTGTGTATAAAATGTTAGAGAGATAATGTAAATGTTTAAAGGTTACAGGCAAACTTTATATCTTTTGAAACATTTATGTGCTTCACTTGACAATCACGTTCATGATTCGAAATATTGTAATAATTCTGGATGAGTTTAGTCTAAACATTATTATATTTGCAGGTCTGATATTGAAGATTTCTGCTGACACTCATCTGAGCTTCTTCCTCTGTTCCACCTTTAATTACAACTAAACCATCATTTGGCTGAATAATAAACCAACATTAATCATTCAATATCACATGTTTCTAATACGCATGCTAACACACACGCTGCTTTATTTAATAGTGAAGTCTGAGTCTCTTCCACCTGTATGAAACACATTTACACATGTATTTCTCCTCATAGACAGCAGTGAGACTCTTCTGTGGATCACCTGATGGTTTCTGCTCCTCTCATCTCCGTTTCACAGATTTAAACCTTGATGGAAATCCACTGACGTTTTATGATAGATCTTTATCTACTCTGTAAAGTGGAACAGAAGAGAAAACAATCAGTGTTCAGTGAAACAAAGTGCAAATTATTATATTTTTTTATATTTTTTTTATTCTGTTTTTTGGGTAAAATGTTAAATTGAATTCCTGTAATCAGATTAATTACTGACTTCACATGATCTTGGATTGAGATATTTGTGTTTTTAAATATAATAGATGTAAAGCCTGAATCATGTTCATATGTGTGTGTGTGTGTGTGTGTCGGTGCGACTCCTATTGAGTCTCTGTAAAGGAGAAACTAATGAGTGTACGGCGTATGGAATAAACCACAGCGAGCAAATACTAATGTTATTTAGAGTTAAACACAAACCTTTAGTTAAAGCCGTTTGTCCTCTAGTTTAAACATGTTTGTAGGCTCTTAGTAAATAACTGAGAGTAAAGTAAGTGTAGAGTAGTGTGACGTGTTGCTTGTCACAGTAAAAACACACTAGAGACAGAGACATTGCTCATGTGAGCTGGACGCTGTGAGCTGAAGCTGGAACTGCACTGATTTTAGCAGGAGTGCAGCGTTTCCTACAATCTGACCAAGTCTGTTTCACACTGAAATGATTCACTTCTACTGACACAGTTCATAAAGCAGGTGTTGATGTATAAAGCTGTGACAGTGAGCTTTTCTTCTCTTTCCTCCTTTGTGTTCAACATTTCAATAACTTCACATTATGTTCTCACACAAACCCTTTGTTGCAACAAATCTTAATGATAATTTCCTTTCACGAATGTTTGAAAGTATTGTTCACATATCAGAGGTAAATGAAGATGTCTTTAATATCTCAGTGATGTTTCCTCACCTCAGGACACAGTTTGAGTCTCGTAGCTTGTCTCTGAGCCGCTGCTTTGAGTCTCCTATCTCATTCAGTCTCAGATCAAGCTCTTTTAAAAACTGCAGTAGCTTTTGAGTTAGTCAAAGACTGAGTTAAAGAAGAAACATCTGTAATGCCACAGCTATATAGACTAGAGAGACACAAACAGAGGAAGAGAGATTATCTTACAAACAAATCATGAATGTCAATTTTGCACATATATAATGTGAACTCAGACTCACTGTCAGATATTGAGAATAAAGTGTTTTAGTTTAATAAACCCAGAAAGTGCACTGCTATAACCAATGAAACATAAGCCCTGCTGTCTTCAAATAAATAAACTTCAGTCACACTGTAATTGCTGTACAGTATAATGACACTAACTGTAGTTTCTCCAGCTTGAATTGTGGGTTCATCAGTAGATCACTGAGGTTTTTCACTCCTGAGTCTCCTAGATTATTCCCGCTCAGGTCCAGCTCTCTCAGGTGTGACGGGTTTGATTTCAGAGCTGAAGTCAGGATGAGACTCTGTTTCTCTGTAATACTGCATCCACTCAGACTGAAGACAGAGAAATAACAATAGTTCACATCTATGATGATCATCTTATTGAAGAGCTACAGCAGCATTTAGTTTCCAATAGTCTGTTTTAAAACCCAGTCACACTAGTTCTGTGCGCTGGAAGACACTGTTTCTTCTCTTTCATCTTTAACTATTTATTTGACGTCTCTCTTCTTTATTCTCTGTTGAAAAGGCAGATTTCTGCGTGTACACAATCAGTACATTATATCAGATGCTGGGAATTTAAAAAAAAACTACAAACTACACTCTACTATCTAGACTAAAAACTCTGAAAAGATAAAGAACTAAAAAAAAAATGGAAACCCAGAAAGTACACTGCTATAACCAATGAAACATAAGCCCTGCTGTCTTCAAATAAATAAACTTCAGTCACACTGTAATTGCTGTACAGTATAATGACACTAACTGTAGTTTCTCCAGCTTGAATTGTGGGTTCATCAGTAGATCACTGAGGTTTTTCACTCCAGAGTCTCCTAGTTTATTCCCGCTCAGGTCCAGCTCTCTCAGGTGTGACGGGTTTGATTTCAGAGCTGAAGACACATCAGAACAACCTTCATCTGTCATATAACACCAGCTTAACCTACATTAGCAGAGAGAGAGAGAGAGAGAGAGAGAGAATGAAGAAAATAAGAAACTCTTTATTCTGTAAAGTCACATCATCTTCATCAGCAAATAAAACAGACAGAGGAAGAGAGATCTTCATCTTTATTTCACCAGATCACAAAATACTAAGGTGAAAATGTTTGTACAAATATAATGTTAATGTGTTCTACTTTAAAGGTGCATTGCGCAACATTTCATGTTAAAAATAACCGTCTTCTGAACCCATACATGCTTAAACAATCGCCTGATGGGCTGAATGAGCCCTTCTCTGATCACTGCGATCGCCTCTATAATCCTGTACAGTGAAATAAATAAGAGGGATTCGGGCTCGAATCTGAGACTGGGCGTGACGTCATGCACGCTCACGCTCACCTGGCTATGTGCCTATGTCTTGCAGGTTAGTGTATTCGCCGCCATTCTCCGTATCAGAGAAGACAACTCGAGCGACACAACTTTAGTCAACTTTCCACAAACGTAGAAGATGGATTCAAAGTGTAAATGCATCTGGTTGTTGAAACCAGGCTATATGTCATGTTATTTAGTCATATATGACGACGCGCATCACCTCAGATGAGCAGCTGAGCCCATCAAGCCAGCGAAATCTATCACAAATCAAAGTGAAAGTAAGTCGCTGAACGCTTAACACTACAATCTTCATTAAAAGTAAAGAAATGAAATGATCTTACCAGGGCTGTTGCCGCTCTCTCTTATTGCTGTCTTTGCTGATTTTGAAATTAGCCGATGATTAATAAAATGCAGCTCATTTCTGTTGATTTCGGTGACGTGCACTTCATGAAATCTGTAGCTATATAGCGCAGAAATTGAAGATCGGATTAATATCCGTTTTGCAAAAACACATTTATGTGAGCAGGTGTAATGGAATCGTTTTGATAAATCAGATAGCTATCCGATCTGAGAAAACGCATGAAGTGGCCAGGTGTAAACAGCCCCAAAGAGACCGGATTGTAGTTCATTCCAAACTGCAACGCAAACTCCACGTGAGACAAAGAAAATAAAACTTCTGTCTGTCCAGTGCCAGGCGTCGGAAATCGAATAACGAGAGTCAACATCGGGAAGCTTTCAACAAATGGAGAGATCTTTGGTCTGCTCTAGGGCTCAAACGTGGTCCTATACAAAGTAATAACTTATATTGTTCATGAATGTGTTTCCATAATAATACAATCATAAGTGGATACAGTAAGCACATAAAACCGAAGATTTCTACTACCCCTGTTTCCCCTCACACACACATAAGTGTGTAATTTACTCAAATGCCTTTCCTTTCATATATTTTAAATGACTTGCAGATTTATAACTTTATTACCTCATTATGACTGTAACAAAAGATGTGTGCCGCACAGTGTGTGGCTGATGCTCCTTTTTGGTTATGAACAGCTCAGGCAAACGCGTGTGTGTGTATGTGTTCTACATGACCGCGCACACCTCTGGTTGCAGTAGCGCTTGTCGCCAGAGGGGGCGTAGTTCTGCAAAAACTCAGAGACCTGCGTTTTGCACCTTTAAACAGTAGAAGTGATTTTAAGCATTTTGATTCTTGTATGTGAATGTGACTGACCTCAATCTCTCCAGTTTACAGTGTGAATCCTTCAGTACGGCACATAAGTGCTTCACTCCTGAGTCTCCTAGATTATTCCTGCTCAGGTCCAGCTCTCTCAGGTGTGACGGGTTTGATTTCAGAGCTGAAGTCAAGATGAGACTCTGTTTCTCTGTAATACTGCATCTACTACAGACTGAAGACAGAGAAATAACAATAGTTCACATCTATGATGATCATCTTATTGAAGAGCTACAGCAGCATTTAGTTTCCAATAGTCTGTTTTAAAACCCAGTCACACTAGTTCTGTGCGCTGGAAGACACTGTTTCTTCTCTTTCATTTCTAACTATTTATTTGACGTCTCTCTTCTTTATTCTCTGTTGAAAAGGCAGATTTCTGTGTGTACACAATCAGTGCATTGTATCAAATGTTGGGAATTAAACAATTACTATCTACACTCTAAAAAGTTTTATATGATTTACTACATTTTTTTGGTGAAAAAGTTTTACACTTAAAAATATTGATTCAATTTAAAAGCAGTGAAAAAAATGACAATACACTGAATAAGCTAACTAGATAAAAGCTGTCTGCATCTACAGTCCCCTACGCCAGAGTCCCGCATTCTCAGACCCCTCGTTTTCCAGACACGCGCCTCCTATTAAAGTGTATCGAATAAACATGTGAAGTATTATTTATTTTTATGTTATTATTTATTTTTATGTCTTTTTTTTTTTGGGTTCGGCCGTCTGGTCTGGGTGCTGTTGGTGGGCGTGGCTAACACGCCCTGTTAGTGATTAGACTGAATGGCCCTTCCCCTTCACTGCCTCTAGCCAAACCCCTCCCATCAGGTTAAATAATTATTTTTAATTGATACCAGGGTTGGATGTGGTGTCTCTGGCTGGGGAGCTAACCAGTGTACACCTTGGTCCAAACTCGTAAATGTAAGTACACATTGATGGGCTAAGACACGAAACGAGCGGTTTGTGTGAGAAAACAAACAGTATTTATATTGTTTTACCTCTTGTAACCACAGCCTCGTCCAACTGATCTGACGGCACAGGCGCTTCGGTCTGCGCATGCGCCGGAAGAGATCTCTCACGTGTGTACGTCACTCATTGTTTACACAGAGATTTCAGAAGTGTTATCCTTCACTGTGAAGATCTATATTTAGATATACAGGAAATTGCAATGGAAGACGATTTCGATATATCAACAGATCAACATTGATTTTTTTTTCACAACCGCGCAAGAGATCACTTCCGGCGTTTTTCCGGCGCATGCGCAGACCAAAGCGCCAGATCAGTTGGATGAGGCTGTGGTTACAAGAGGTAAAAACGATATAAATTCTGTTCGTTTTCTCACACAAACCGCTCGTTTCGTGTCTTAGCCCATCAATGTGTACTTACATTTACGAGTCATTAAATCATGTTTAATTTGGACTTCTCTGTGCATGCTCTTTGAGGTGGTGACCATAGACCTCCATTATATGACTGACAGACAAGAACAGTTTGGCCTAAAAATATCAAAATTGAAACTACTGTGGAAACAAAGAAAGATAAAACATACCAAAAAAATTATTTCAAAGTGAACTATCCTTTAACCTTGGACTTTTTGTAATGTGAACATGCACGTGTACACTGTTGTGCGGGAGACTTGCAGCGAATTTCAGAATGAATAGAGTCGGCGTCTCTGTAATCCATAGATGAAAGATGAGTATAGCGGTTCATTTTGCTCATTTTCAAATGAAAATTCCTTTTGCATTTAATTTAACCCTTTCCTCTCTGTTGTATTGATTGCGAAAACAAGGCTAGAACATGATTCTTGAGTGTTTTAGCTTTCAAATGATGCATAGTTTATGATAGTCAGTTGAATATTTGTTATAAAACAAAGTTTAAAAAGGGTAATAAAAGTTGTGCGGGAGACTTGCAGCGAATTTCATAATGAATAGAGTCGGCGTCTCTGTAATATCGAGGCTCCATAGTTAATTTCTTGTATGATTATTAGGCCTGCTGGTATAAAATGAATTGCACTGCCTGCCTGAAAAAGACTCGTCTCTTCACATGTGATAATTAACGGGAGTCTTCAGAACAGACTCGTCCTAGTCGTCACCCTGACATGACAGTGCGTAGAGTTAATTAGTCTATAATGTGAATGACTTATTTTATTCTAGTTTTATTTCTTTTTGCAAAAAATAATAAAGTGCAATAGGCATTAATTAGTAGTAGGATAAATAGCAGCATGTTAAAATTATGCCAAATTGTGTTTTTTATTACAATGATAAAATTGTACAGTTGCCTAGTCAGGTAAGGTCAGGTCTGCCGATGTGTGTGTTATTTAGGACATTTATTTATTTTTATCAGCAATCCGATGCTGGATATTAAACAGTTACTAACTAGATTAAAAACACATAAAATGTGAGCAATAGGGAAACCCAGAAAGTGCACTGCTATAACCAATGAAACATAAGCCCTGCTGTCTTCAAATAAATAAACTTCAGTCACACTGTAATTGCTGTACAGTATAATGACACTAACTGTAGTTTCTCCAGCTTGAATTGTGGGTTCATCAGTAGATCACTGAGGTTTTTCACTCCTGAGTCTCCTAGATTATTCCTGCTCAGGTCCAGATCTCTCAGGTGTGACGGGTTTGATTTCAGAGCTGAAGTCACATCAGAACAACCTTTATCTGTCATTTCACAGTATCTTAACCTACATTAGCAGAGAGAGAGAGAGAGAGAGAATGAAGAAAATAAGAGACTCTTTATTCTGTAAAGTCACATCATCTTCATCAGCAAATAAAACAGACAGAGGAAGAGAGATCTTCATCTTTATTTTGCCAGATCACAAAATACTAAGGTGAAAATGTTTGTACAAATATAATGTTAATGTGTTCTACTTTAAAGGTGCATTGCGCAACATTTCATGTTAAAAATAACCGTTTTCTAACCCATACATGCTTAAAGAATCGCCTGATGGGCTGAATGAGCCCTTCTCTGATCACTGCGATCGCCTCTATAATCCTGTACAGTGAAATAAATAAGAGGGATTCGGGCTCGAATCTGAGACTGGGTGTGACGTCATGCGCGTTCACGCTCGCCTGGCTATGTGCCTGCAGGTTAGTGTATTCGCCACCATTCTCCGTATCAGAGAAATACTACAAAATACTAAGGTGTTATTTCTCTGGCTGGGGAGCTAACCAGTGTACACCTTGGTCCAAACTCGGAAATGTAAGTACACATTGATGGGCTAAGACACGAGACGAGCGGTTTGTGTGAGAAAACAAACAGTATTTATATTGTTTTCCTCTTGTAACCACAGCCTCGTCCAACTGATCTGACGGCACAGGCGCTTCGGTCTGCGCATGCGCCGAAGAGATCTCTCACGTGTGTACGTCACTCATTGTTTACACAGAGATTTCAGAAGTGTTATCCTTCACTGTGAAGATCTAAACATATTTAGATATACAGGAAATTGCAATGGAAGACGATTTCGATATATCAACAGACAACATTGATTTTTTTTCCGCAACCACGCAAGAGATCACTTCCGGAGCTTTCCGGCGCATGCGCAGACCGAAGCGCCTGTGCCTTCAGATCAGTTGGACGAGGCTGTGGTTACAAGAGGTAAAAACGATATAAATTCTGTTCGTTTTCTCACACAAACCTATACATATAAACAATATTTATATTTATATTTATATTTATATATAAACAATATGAATGTAAGCCAGAGGAGAACTGGCCCCGACTGAGCCTGGGTTCTCCCAAGGTTTTTTCTCCATCCAATCTGATGGAGTTTTGGTTCCTTGCCACTGTCGCCTTGCTTTGCCTTGCTTCTGGCTTGCTTAGTTGGGTTATTTAACATTTAACAATATTATTGATCTGTGTTGTACTACTTTCATCTTATCACTGTGAAGCTGCTTTGATACAATCTGTATTGTGAAAAGCGCTATATAAATAAATGTGACTTGACTTGACAAACCGCTCGTTTCCGTGTCTTAGGCCATCAATGTGTACTTACATTTATGAGTCATTAAATCATGTTTAATTTGGACTTCTCTGTGCATGCTCTTTGAGGTGGTGACCATAGACCTGCATTATATGACTTACAGACAAGAACAGTTTGGCCTAAAAATATAAAAATTGAAAATACTGTGGAAACAAAGACACCTACATCTTGGATGACCTTGAGGTAAGATAAAACATAGCAAAAATTATTTCAAAGTGAGCTATCCCATTAACCTTGGACTTTTTGTAGATATGTTATAAATGCTGCAGTTATTTTCACTCCAATTCTGTGACCCCATATTATATGGGCCATATCAAACCCACAAAGTTGTCCAAAGTTCAAAAACATCTCTAGGGACACTTCAACAGAGCAGTGCAACATGAAGGTAACATTTGCAAACATCTTTTTTCTTTTTTTCTTTATGAAAGATCATAAGACATGTGCTATCGTAGGCCTATAGTGTTGTATTGCAGGATACACCATACATCGATGGAGTCGCCCTGCCGAACCCAGCAACATCATTTTATGATTATCCAAAGCGACTTTAAGACTCTTTAAGAAAGTGTTTTTTAATGCAATTGAAGACGAAAAGTAAAGTCACAAACACAATTCTTTCTTCCTTTTTTCTTTACAGCAAGATGATGTTTAGGTGATCGTTAAATAAAGTACAGAATTGTTTTATTATTGGTGTTTTGTCTATTCGTTTGTTTTGCTTCGCATTCAAAATATCAAAAAAACAGGTTTTGTAATGTTAGCATGGTAATGTTAATTAGACCATTATATGTTGACCTGAAAGAAAAATTGGAATTTGAATAATAAAAAAACAAACATTGTATCAATATAATATCACATACTATTTTTCAGAAGATAGTTCAATCTGTAATTGCATCCCTTCCATCAGTAACACAATGAGTTTTTTGGCACAACATGCATTAAGCAGTGAGCGCAAATATTTATTTGGATAACTAAATAAAACGAGACAATATTGCACAATATTAATATTGCATCCTATTGTTTTCAAATGCATTTGGATAAGGGTGCACGGTTTTAAAAACGAGCTGTCTGAAAGAGAACGCGGGACTCTGTGTACGGGTGTTATACGATCTTCTGAACAGCAGGAGGCGCTGTCTTGAAACACGAGGGGTCTGAGAATGCAGGACTCTGTGTGCTGGTGTTATACGATCTTCTGAACAGCAGGAGGCGCTGTCTCGAAACACGAGGGGTCTGAGAATGCGGGACTCTGTGTGCTGGTGTTATACGATCTTCTGAACAGCAGGAGGCACTGTCTCGAAACACGTGAGGGCTGACAATGCGGGCGACTCTGTGTCCGGGTGTTGCACGATCTACTTCTGAACTAGCAGGGCGCACTGTTCCGGAAACCAGGGGTGGTAAAGCTTGCTCAAAAGCCACTACTCAAGTAAAAATCATTATATGTTTAAATAAAATATTACTTCCAGAAAACAGTAGAAAGTCCTCCATTCAAACATCACTTAAGAATAAAGTACAAAAGTATCCAATTTAAAAAAGTACTTAAGTACACGAAAGTAAAAAGTAAACATTCCAATGAACTGTAAATATACATAAATTAAGCAGAACAATTATTTTGAGGGGGGTTTGCAATTATTTAATTGAACAAATGATGAGATTACATCATTTTTCAGATTACTGCAATTAAGAATTTGTTAGATTTGCAATAATAAAAGACAATTACAGGAGATTTAAAGGCTGTTAAATATGTTCTATAGCACTGTGTTGTGTTTGTTACATTTTACTGTTTAGAAGATTGATCTCCTTTAAATCTCCTTTATAAATGCTTTACAAGGCATGAATACTCACTTTAGATGAGCTCACACACATAGTTAACTGACCACTAGTAAATGCTTTATAACTACCTGTATTTACTACATTTACTTAAGTGATCTTATGAATGACTGACAACTCTTAAATAACTGGTTTGTAAATAATGCTATACTTCATTTCAGGGTTGGGCGTTATGGCAACAATTATCATATCACAACTTTTTTTAGGAAAATCACGATCACGATTTTTTTATCACGATTCTTTTTGAAGTTTTACTATTTTGCAAGTGGATGTTGCATTAACCAAAATTAATGTCCCTATGTTAAAAACAAAGCCTTCGAGTAACAAAAGAAAAAGAAAGGCATACATTTAGGCCAGTGGCGAAGTAAAAATCTTCGTCATTATTTATTGTCTAAAAAAAATTAGACAAGAGAAACACACTACACAAATTAATATTCAAATTAAAGAAACAGTGTCTTTTTTTCAAATGCAGTAGGTGTATTCAACAGTATGACATTGACAAGAAAGTAATTAAAAAGAACAAATATTAAATTAAAACACTACATCAACTTCACTGATTACTGATTCTTATTAAAGCTACTATTAAAGTTCGTTAGTCAGTGAGTGATATTCTCCTTGTGATTCTTTATTTTTAATTTTTTTTTTATTAACACTAAGGGAGCATAGAATTTTCCCCTCAAATGATAAAAAATCGCTTAATTTATTACTCTTGAGATGCTCAGAGTACCCGAGTCCTTCTTTCTGTTTGAAAATAAAAGTTTTTCTGAACAATGTGGGTAACCGAACAGTTGCTGGTCCCCAGCGTATAGTTTTTTTTCTCTCCTGGAAGTTAATGCGGGTGACCAGCAACTGTTTGGTTACCCACATCAAAAAACAATCTTCTTTCTGTATTCAGCACAGAGAAGAAATTAAATACAGGTTTGGAACAACATTAGAGTGAGTAGATGACGACAGATCTTATTCATTGATATTTGTGCTAACGTATCCCTTAAGACAGGCTACAAGCAGCAGCACTATTTACTAGTGTTGCTTAGACCAGCACGACGCTGTTAATATAACGCATATTACAACAGATTTTTTCTCTAATGTTTGCTTTCACTTTAGTCATAGCCAATTATTTTTATGTAAACATTGTGTGTATTTTACATATTAGCATAACAAGACTCGGAAGAGAACTTAGTCCCAGTATTCAGCGCTGTTTTGACAGGCTTCTGTCTGCGAGCGTTTGGGGTTTGCGTCTGAGGAAGCGCGATCGTGAGAACAGCGCATCAGCACCGTGAATTAAATGTTTAACCGGCAAGGCTTATGCAAATAATGAACTTTGGTGAATTGCAGTGTCCCGTAATGTGACCTATTCATTAACGTGTGCATGTGTAGGCTGCCCGTGCGTTGTAGGCTAAATTAGACCGAGGCGCCAGAACTGAACTGATAGAAAGCACTGTAACACGGTCGTGGCAGGCAAAGACACATTTGAGCCGATAAGAATCTTACTTAACTTCAGTGAATTCAAACATATCCTTGAGATATGGCCATGCGTGATCCCTGTCGCGAATCTCGGGATATTCTGCTGACAGCGAGCTGCTACTGTTTCCGTGGTCATCATCTTCCACTGAACTGGCGAGACTGAACAAACTGCTATGTGAGTATGCTGACAAAGACGCGTGAGCGGCTGCGTTTTTTTTTTCTAAAGAAAACCACGTTTTTCATTGGTTTGGAAAGCCAAGTGTAATAAATATTCGTGAGCGGGCATGGGGAAATGTATCGAGAGTTAAAGAGTAAATTTTGCCTTTAATATTGTAGTGGAGTAAAAGTGAAAGTAGGTGCAAATAAAACATACTCGAGAATAGACACAATCTCGAAAAAATACTTAAGTAAGTAATCACAAGTATTTTTACTTTGTGACTTACCACCGCTGCTCTGAACATACTGAGGGGCTGAGAATTGGGACTCTGTGTCTGGGTATTATACTATCTTCTTAACAGCAGGAGGCACTGTTCGAGAACCGAGGGTCTAGAACGCGGGACTCTGTGTACTGGGTGTTATACGATCTTCTGAACAGCAGGAGGCGCTGTCTCGAAACACGAGGGGTCTGAGAATGCGGGACTCTGTGTGCTGGTGTTATATGATCTTCTGAACAGCAGGAGGCGCTGTCTCGAGAACACGAGGGGTCTGAGAATGCGGGACTCTGTGTCTGGGTGTTATACGATCTTCTGAACAGCAGGAGGCGCTGTCTCGAAACACGAGGGGTCTGAGAATGCGGGACTCTGTGTGCTGGTGTTATACGATCTTCTGAACAGCAGGAGGCGCTGTCTCGAGAAACGAGGGGTCTGAGAATGCGGGACTCTGTGTCTGGGTGTTATACGATCTTCTGAACAGCAGGAGGCGCTGTCTCGAAACACGAGGGGTCTGAGAATGCGGGACTCTGTGTGCTGGTGTTATACGATCTTCTGAACAGCAGGAGGCGCTGTCTCGAGAAACGAGGGGTCTGAGAATGCGGGACTCTGTGTACTGGGTGTTATACGATCTTCTGAACAGCAGGAGGCACTATCTCGAGAACACGAGGGGTCTGAGAACGCGGGACTCTGTGTACGGGTGTTATACGATCTTCTGAACAGCAGGAGGCGCTGTCTCGAGAACACGAGGGGTCTGAGAACGCGGGACTCTGTGTACTGGGTGTTATACGATCTTCTGAACAGCAGGAGGCGCTGTCTCGAAACACGAGGGGTCTGAGAATGCGGGACTCTGTGTGCTGGTGTTATATGATCTTCTGAACAGCAGGAGGCACTATCTCGAGAACACGAGGGGTCTGAGAATGCGGGACTCTGTGTACGGGTGTTATACGATCTTCTGAACAGCAGGAGGCGCTGTCTCGAAACACGAGGGGTCTGAGAATGCGGGACTCTGTGTGCTGGTGTTATATGATCTTCTGAACAGCAGGAGGCACTGTCTCGAGAAACGAGGGGTCTGAGAATGCGGGACTCTGTGTCTGGGTGTTATACGATCTTCTGAACAGCAGGAGGCGCTGTCTCGAAACACGAGGGGTCTGAGAATGCGGGACTCTGTGTGCTGGTGTTATATGATCTTCTGAACAGCAGGAGGCGCTGTCTCGAGAACACGAGGGGTCTGAGAATGCGGGACTCTGTGTCTGGGTGTTATACGATCTTCTGAACAGCAGGAGGCGCTGTCTCAGAAACACGAGGGGTCTGAGAATGCGGGACTCTGTGTGCTGGTGTTATACGATCTTCTGAACAGCAGGAGGCGCTGTCTCGAGAAACGAGGGGTCTGAGAATGCGGGACTCTGTGTCTGGGTGTTATACGATCTTCTGAACAGCAGGAGGCGCTGTCTCGAAACACGAGGGGTCTGAGAATGCGGGACTCTGTGTGCTGGGTGTTATACGATCTTCTGAACAGCAGGAGGCGCTGTCTCGAGACACGAGGGGTCTGAGAATGCGGGACTCTGTGTCTGGGTGTTATACGATCTTCTGAACAGCAGGAGGCACTATCTCGAGAAACGAGGGGCTCTGAGAATGCGGGACTCTGTGTACGGGTGTTATACGATCTTCTGAACAGCAGGAGGCGCTGTCTCGAGAACACGAGGGGTCTGAGAACGCGGGACTCTGTGTGCGGGTGTTATACGATCTTCTGAACAGCAGGAGGCGCTGTCTCGAGAACACGAGGGGTCTGAGAACGCGGGACTCTGTGTGCTGGTGTTATACGATCTTCTGAACAGCAGGAGGCGCTGTCTCGAAACACGAGGGGTCTGAGAATGCGGGACTCTGTGTCTGGGTGTTATACGATCTTCTGAACAGCAGGAGGCACTGTCTCGAGAACACGAGGGGTCTGAGAATGCGGGACTCTGTGTCTGGGTGTTATACGATCTTCTGAACAGCAGGAGGCGCTGTCTCGAGAACACGAGGGGTCTGAGAATGCGGGACTCTGTGTGCGGGTGTTATACGATCTTCTGAACAGCAGGAGGCACTATCTCGAGAAACGAGGGGTCTGAGAACGCGGGACTCTGTGTACGGGTGTTATACGATCTTCTGAACAGCAGGAGGCGCTGTCTCGAAACACGAGGGGTCTGAGAACGCGGGACTCTGTGTGCTGGTGTTATACGATCTTCTGAACAGCAGGAGGCGCTGTCTCGAAACACGAGGGGTCTGAGAATGCGGGACTCTGTGTCTGGGTGTTATACGATCTTCTGAACAGCAGGAGGCACTGTCTCGAGAACACGAGGGGTCTGAGAATGCGGGACTCTGTGTGCTGGTGTTATACGATCTTCTGAACAGCAGGAGGCGCTGTCTCGAAGAAGTCAGGGTCTGAGAAACGCGGACCTGTGTACGGGGGTGTTATGCCTTTGAACAATGAGCGTCGTAGCTGAAGCACGAGGTGTCTGAGAACCGCGGTGAGCGGTGTGCTGGGTGTTGACGATCCTCCTGAACAGCAGAGGCGCTGCTCGAAACACGAGGGTGTCTGAGAATGCGGGCACTGTGTGCTGGGTATCATACTACCTTCTGAAAGGCACGCTGTCTCAGACACGAGGGGCTGAGAATGCGATCTTGTGCGTGTTGCTTACCCTGAACACAGAGGCTGTCTCAGAGCGGGGGTTGAGAAAGGCACCTGGTGCGGGCGTCTGAATCTGTGGTTTAACAGGGTCGCTCTCTGGGACTGCAGCCGCTCTGAAGCAGCGGCACAGGCTTGTGTGCTGTGCTGTGCAATACTTCTGAACAGCAGAGGCGTTCCGAGAACACGGTGTCTAGTGCGTGGTGTGACTACTGTGACCCTAGCTGTTTTTGACACAGTTCAGTGAGACACTGTCTGCGAGGCACCCTAGACGCAGGGCTCTGAGCAAGGGACTGTGTGGAGCCTGCTGTGTATGATGATATCATCCTCTGAACAGCAGGAGGCGCTGTCTCGAAACACGAGGTGTCAGAGATGCGGGACTCTGTGTGCTGGTGTCATATGATCTTCTGAACAGCAGGAGGCACTATCTCGAGAAGCGAGGGGTCTGAGAATGCGGGACTCTGTGTCTGGGTGTTATACGATCTTCTGAACAGCAGGAGGCGCTGTCTCGAAACACGAGGGGTCTGAGAATGCGGGACTCTGTGTGCTGGTGTTATATGATCTTCTGAACAGCAGGAGGCACTATCTCGAGAAACGAGGGTCTGAGAACGCGGGACTCTGTGTACGGGTGTTATACGATCTTCTGAACAGCAGGAGGCGCTGTCTCGAAACACGAGGGGTCTGAGAACGCGGGACTCTGTGTGCTGGTGTTATACGATCTTCTGAACAGCAGGAGGCACTGTCTCGAGAAACGAGGGGTCTGAGAATGCGGGACTCTGTGTCTGGGTGTTATACGATCTTCTGAACAGCAGGAGGCGCTGTCTCGAAACACGAGGGGTCTGAGAATGCGGGACTCTGTGTGCTGGTGTTATACGATCTTCTGAACAGCAGGAGGCACTATCTCGAGAAACGAGGGGTCTGAGAACGCGGGACTCTGTGTCCGGGTGTTATACGATCTTCTGAACAGCAGGAGGCGCTGTCTCGAAACACGAGGGGTCTGAGAACGCGGGACTCTGTGTGCTGGTGTTATACGATCTTCTGAACAGCAGGAGGCGCTGTCTCGAAGAACACGAGGGGTCTGAGAATGCGGGACTCTGTGTCTGGGTGTTATACGATCTTCTGAACAGCAGGAGGCGCTGTCTCGAGAACACGAGGGTCTGAGAATGCGGACTCTGTGTACGGGTGTTATACGATCTTCTGAACAGCAGGAGGCGCTGTCTCGAGAAACGAGGGGTCTGAGAATGCGGGACTCTGTGTGCGGGTGTTATACGATCTTCTGAACAGCAGGAGGCGCTGTCTCGAAACACGAGGGGTCTGAGAACGCGGGACTCTGTGTACGGGTGTTATACGATCTTCTGAACAGCAGGAGGCGCTTGTCTCGAAACACGAGGGGTCTGAGAATGCGGGACTCTGTGTGCTGGTGTTATATGATCTTCTGAACAGCAGGAGGCACTATCTCGAGAAACGAGGGGTCTGAGAACGCGGGACTCTGTGTACGGGTGTTATACGATCTTCTGAACAGCAGGAGGCGCTGTCTCGAAACACGAGGGGTCTGAGAATGCGGGACTCTGTGTGCTGGTGTTATATGATCTTCTGAACAGCAGGAGGCACTATCTCGAGAAACGAGGGGTCTGAGAACGCGGGACTCTGTGTACGGGTGTTATACGATCTTCTGAACAGCAGGAGGCGCTGTCTCGAAACACGAGGGGTCTGAGAATGCGGGACTCTGTGTGCTGGTGTTATATGATCTTCTGAACAGCAGGAGGCACTATCTCGAGAAACGAGGGGTCTGAGAACGCGGGACTCTGTGTACTGGGTGTTATACGATCTTCTGAACAGCAGGAGGCGCTGTCTCGAAACACGAGGGGTCTGAGAATGCGGGACTCTGTGTGCTGGTGTTATATGATCTTCTGAACAGCAGGAGGCACTATCTCGAGAAACGAGGGGTCTGAGAACGCGGGACTCTGTGTACTGGGTGTTATACGATCTTCTGAACAGCAGGAGGCGCTGTCTCGAAACACGAGGGGTCTGAGAATGCGGGACTCTGTGTGCTGGTGTTATACGATCTTCTGAACAGCAGGAGGCACTGTCTCGAGAAACGAGGGGTCTGAGAACGCGGGACTCTGTGTCTGGGTGTTATACGATCTTCTGAACAGCAGGAGGCGCTGTCTCGAAACACGAGGGGTCTGAGAACGCGGGACTCTGTGTGCTGGTGTTATACGATCTTCTGAACAGCAGGAGGCGCTGTCTCGAGAAACGAGGGGTCTGAGAACGCGGGACTCTGTGTGCTGGGTGTTATACGATCTTCTGAACAGCAGGAGGCGCTGTCTCGAAACACGAGGGTCTGAGAACGCGGGACTCTGTGTGCTGGTGTTATACGATCTTCTGAACAGCAGGAGGCGCTGTCTCGAGAAACGAGGGGTCTGAGAACGCGGGACTCTGTGTGCTGGGTGTTATACGATCTTCTGAACAGCAGGAGGCGCTGTCTCGAAACACGAGGGGTCTGAGAATGCGGGACTCTGTGTGCTGGTGTTATACGATCTTCTGAACAGCAGGAGGCGCTGTCTCGAGAAACGAGGGGTCTGAGAATGCGGGACTCTGTGTGGGGGACTGTAGATGCAGGTCTCCGAGTCTGCAGCTTCATAATATTGGTTGCCATAGCTTCGTCATATAATGAATATAACATAGCATAGGCTAACACACTCTCACACGTTTTTTTTCAGCATTTTTGGGAGAAGTCCAATTTACATTTGCGGTTTCAACAACCAGATGCATTTACACGTGTCCAGTTTCATCAGGAGAACGGCCCAGACCTCCTCATGAAGTGGTTTAAACGATCGGATTTAAATCCGTCTCGAATGTGTTTCGGAGGGCATTTAGCTTACACCTGGTCTTTTCACGATCAGATAGCAATCAGATCACAGAAACACAGGAAGTGGCCAGATGTAGCTAAACAGCCCGCTAAAGAAAAAAGCAAAAAAAAGAAAAAGAAAAGCTATAAATTCACATCTGCACGTTAGTGATGGATCCAAGTAATACAAAATAATATTCCAATTAACTGCGGGTGGATTAGAGATGCAATAATATGTTTAAATAAATATATGAAATAAACAATGTTTGAATGATTTTAAAAGAGACTGCTCTCATTTCCCGCTAAAACAGTGAGCGTGCGTCATGCTTTTACTTTCGCTTTCAACAATATAGTGCAAAGTTAGTCAAGTATTTCCATACACTTTATGTACCAATGCTGCTTTCTTGCTGCAATGACCCTCTGGGCTCTTCATCTGTTGTCGTCTGCAACGCGGCCATATAGTATCAAAATTAGCACAATCATATAGTGTCACATGATCAACGCGACTAGATCGACGTCAAGCTTAAAGCGTCACGGCATTGCATTAAGGTCGACTAGTTGGTTCAACCCCTAAATTACTGTACAGTATAATGACACTAACTGTAGTTTCTCCAGCTTGAATTGTGGGTTCATCAGTAGATCACTGAGGTTTTTCACTCCAGAGTCTCCTAGATTATTCCTGCTCAGGTCCAGCTCTCTCAGGTGTGACGGGTTTGATTTCAGAGCTGAAGTCACATCAGAACAACCTTCATCTGTCATATCACAGTATCTTAACCTACATTAGCAGAGAGAGAGAGAGAGAGAGAGAGAGAGAATGAAGAAAATAAGAGACTCTTTATTCTGTAAAGTCACATCATCTTCATCAGCAAATAAAACAGACAGAGGAAGAGAGATCGGTAACACTTTACTTGAAGGGGTGTGCATAAGACTAACATGACACCTTCATAATCGTGACATGACATATGTTATGAATATGAAGGAAGTTTTATGCATGTTTGTGACAACTATCATTAAGTGTCTTTCGATCAGTTATGACATTTGTAATGCAAATATGACATTGTTTGACATGTCTTTGTTATGACACCTTGACATAAACCAATACATCATAACCTGTCAGTGTGCTTTGTTTCTCTGTAATACTGCATCTATACAGACTGAAGACAGAGAAATAACAATAGTTCACATCTATGATGATCATCTTATTGAAGAGCTACAGCAGCATTTAGTTTCCAATAGTCTGTTTTAAAACCCAGTCACACTAGTTCTGTGCGCTGGAAGACACTGTTTCTTCTCTTTCATTTCTAACTATTTATTTGACGTCTCTCTTCTTTATTCTCTGTTGAAAAGGCAGATTTCTGTGTGTACACAATCAGTACATTGTATCAGATGCTGGGAATTAAAAAAAATTACAAACTACACTCTACTATCTAGACAAAAAACTGTGAAAAGATGAAGAATTAAAAAAAAATGTGAGCAATAGGGAAACCCAGAAAGTGCACTGCTATAACCAATGAAACATAAGCCCTGCTGTCTTCAAATAAATAAACTTCAGTCACACTGTAATTGCTGTACAGTATAATGACACTAACTGTAGTTTCTCCAGCTTGAATTGTGGGTTCATCAGTAGATCACTGAGGTTTTTCACTCCAGAGTCTCCTAGATTATTCCTGCTCAGGTCCAGCTCTCTCAGGTGTGACGGGTTTGATTTCAGAGCTGAAGTCACATCAGAACAACCTTCATCTGTCATATCACAGCAGCTTAACCTACATTAGCAGAGAGAGAGAGAGAGAGAGAGAGAGAGAGAGAGAGAGAGAGAGAGAGAGAGAGAGAAGAGAGAGAGAGAGAATTCACAAAGCTTTTATTTACAAAAAATCATTGTTACAATTATATAACCAAAAATAAAAATAAAAAGCAACAAAAACAAATCAATAAAGTGTGAAAATTTATTCTTCTTCAAAAACAGCACATAGAGCATTATTACAGCTCCAAATATTTTCAAAGGAAGACAAATCACCAATACATTTATAATAATAAAAATCAATTAAGATTATAGATTGTACCAAGTTATAAAACAAAACAACAATGTTTTGTACTACATCCTGTTCAATTTTTTTTCTCCTGCTCAAATAGATGGCCATTTTTGCTTGTCCCACCACAAAATTAAGCAGTTGACACACAACCTTTTTCTTTAAGACATATTTACATCCTAAAATGAAAATCTCTTGTGAGAATACCTCATTGCATTTTTTTAAATACATCCTTTAAAACGGAAAACAATGGTTTGAGTCTATAACAGTTTAAAAAGGCATGAAAAATTGTTTCTCTATCATCGCAAAAGGGACACTTATCAGAATTTTCAGAATTTAAAACAGAAATAAAAGCGTTGACAGCAATCACACCATGAACAAGTCGCCATTGTAGATCTCCTGTCTTTTTGGTCAATGGTGGTTTATAAAAAACTCTCCATTCTGGTTTTTTTTCTTCATTTAATTAAAAAAAACCACGCCACGGTGTATCTATCCTGTTATTTAACTTTACCTTGTTAAAAACAATTACACAATATTTGTACAACAACTTTCTGTCACAGGAAAAAAAATCAACACTTAATGAATCAGCTTGTTCAAAAAAAACCCAGAGCACCCATCCAATTTAAGAGCAAAAAGCAAACCTGGAAAACGCTCTTCCGAGTCTGGATAACACAGTTTATTTTTATAGTCCAACAACAAAAGTCTCTCTTGATCATTTAAGGCAGATTCCCATCTCTGAAGAAGTTGTGCTATAACACGAGTAGAGATTATCCCCAAGACATCGAGATGTTGCTTCTTTGTTTTTAAAATCGAGTCCAGCTATTTCCAATAAACGGCCAAGAGTCACTATTTTGTTGTCAATGAGTGCTTTGTTTAGTCCGGGAAGGAAACAATTGTTCGTTAAGTCCAAACGTTTCCCATGGATCAAAGGTTCTTCTAAAAGCCAATAAAGAGATTTTGAGTTCTCCACTTTTTGAAAAATAAAAAGATTCCACACTTTAAAAACATTCTTATAAAAAATTGGTAATGTAGGAAAACTTAATTTTAGTGGATCCATCAAAAAAACTGTTCTACCCAAATTAAAATTACCCAACCTATCCAAAATCAATCTTGCAACAGCATTCCAATTAAAAACATCTGAAACAGTTAAAAGTCTTTGCACAAATTGCAATCTAAAAGCAGCTATTCTACTTTGTAGATGTATCAGTCCCTGCCCACCTGCTTCTTTAGACAAAAATAAGATACTTTGCGGGACCCAATGAAGCTTATCCCAAAAAAGTCCACAAGCAGTGCTTGTAATTTTGTTAACAAAGTTAACGGAGGATATAGACAAGCAAACTTGTGCCACAATGAAGAAGCCACCAAATTATTAGCAATTAAAACACGTCCTCTAAATGACATTTTTGGAAGCAGCCATTTCCATTTATCAAGTCGACCTTTTACTTTCTCAACTATACCCTCCCAGTTTTTTTGCATCATTATTTCATCTCCAATAAAAACTCCTAAATATTTAAAACCAATTTTTCCCCACTGCAGGCCCATAGGAAGTTTAGGTTTAGCATTTTTCCAATCTCCTATTAAAAAAGCTTCACTTTTTCCCCAGTTTATATTAGCAGAAGATATTTTTTTTAAAGTTTTCAATAAGTTTAACAAAGCCTGAATATCGCTTTGTCCATTGATACACACAGTAACATCATCTGCATATGCAGATAGTATGAATTTATTCCTACATCCTGGTAAAATTACACCTTGAAGTTTACACCTTATCTGATTTAACAAAGGTTCAATTGCTAAAGAATATAACATACCAGATAATGCACAACCCTGTCTTATGCCTCTAAAAACTGTAAAAGGAGTACATAAACCACCGTTGACCTTTAAAATACTCTCCACATCATTATAAAGGACTTTAATGTAGTTAATAAAACTTTCACTAAAGCCAAATGCATTTAAAACCTTCCATAAAAAACAATGCTCTATCCGATCAAAAGCTTTCTCTTGATCTAACGAAATAAAACCACAATTTAGGTTTAGCATCTTGGAAACTAAGATCACGAATAAAAGAAATGTTATCAAAAATCGATCTACCTGGGACACAGTAGGTTTGATCAGGATGAATAACACTAGTCCATTACATTAGCCAGTCTGTTAGCTAGAACCTTTGATAAAAGCTTATAGTCGCTGCAGAGCAAAGAAACTGGACGCCAACACTTTATGTCTCCAAGATCTCCTTTTTTTGGTAGGAGGGTCAACACAGCTCTTCGGCAACTTTGAGGCAGTTTACCCCTTGCCAGACTGGTATTCAACACCTCTAGGAGATCATCTCCTATTGTCGACCAGAAAGATCTATAAAAATCCACTGGTATGCCGTCGATTCCTGGTGTTTTTCCAGACACCATCCCTTGAAAGGCCTTCTGTAGCTCACTCATACTCAGAGGGCCAGAGATTCCACTGTTGATGCTTTCAGGTACTTGAGGTAAGTTTTCAAAGAAGAACTCACCCTCATTTTCTAGCTCTGCAGCAACTTCACTTTTATATAAATTCTCATAAAAACCAACAGCCCTTTGGCGAATATCCGAGGGATCTGTCAAAAGAATACCAGATTCAGATCGTAAACCATGAATTGTTCTACTTTGACCATTCTTTTTTTCTAAATTAAAAAAAGAATTTAGTTGAAGCATCCATTTGATTCATATTTTGAAATCTCGACCTGACCAAGGCCCCTTATGTGTCCTAGAACCCAGTAGATCAGCCAATTGTGTTTTTTTATCTAAAAGTAAATCTAGAAAACCTCTTGTACCAGTATTCTCTGCCAATTCTTGGAGTTTTAAAATATCAGCCTCCAAGATACTCATTCTAAAATTAGTCTCTTTAGTGATGTTTCGAGTAAACTGTAAACAAAGTTGCTTAATTTGGGCTTTTCCTACATCCCACCATTGTTGTACAGAATTATACAAACCTTTCTTAGTTTTAAAATCTTCCCAAAAATAATTAAAACACTCTTTAAAATGTGTGTCACTTAATAAGGCAGTGTTGAATTGCCAATACGCACTTTGAGGTTTTAGAAGATTAATAAAGACCGAACATTTAACCATGCAATGGTCAGAAAAACTAACAGGTACAATCTGACAATTCCTAATAATATTATAATGGTGTTTGAAAATGTAAAAACGGTCCAATCTTGCCATAGAAATGATTCTATCACGCACATGAGTCCAGGTATACTGTTTTTGCATGCCATTTAATCTTCTCCAGACATCACACAGTTCATGCATCCTAACAAATTGAATTATTCGATTTCTAGAAGGTAAATGAGGTTCTAAATGATTCCAATCTAGATTAGATTCAGTGCAGTTAAAATCACCTCCCAAAAACAAAAACTCTTCTTGATTACATTTTTGTAACACAGAACACAATATGTTTAAAAACACCATTCTCTCCATTGAGGAGACAGGACAGTATACACAAATAAAAATAATAACATTCTTGTCATAGTTTACTCTCACTTTTAAGAGTCTACCTTTTACTATTTCTTCTACTTGAAAAGAATGTGGGTTAAAATTCTTCACAAAAAGAATGGCTACTCCACCACTAAGTGAAGTATTATGACTTAAAAAGGAAAGACCATCCCACTCTCTTGTCCAATCAGAAGCATTTTTAAGATCACTATGAGTTTCCTGCAGCATCACCACATCTAGCTTATTTTGTTTCACAAATTCATATATTTCCATTCTTTTCTTAATATCTCTTGCTCCATTAATATTCAAAGAAGCAATATTAATTTGATTTCATTTTTAGAAGAAAAGAAGAAAATAAAAAATTAGCGAAAGCTGATAGAAACAAAGCTAGAAACCCATGTGTCAGTTTTAGCTTTTTAACTGTTATCATTTACAAGATCAGGGTTTAAAATTCGTACAATTTTTTTTAACCGATAGATTTCCTTGTTTGTAAATAAGCTGTCTGCCATGAACATTTTGGTCTTGTCAACAAATTGTTTGATGTCTGGAAAATATTCACAGACACGTACTCCTCTCTTATTTTTCGTTGCTTTGAGGAACATTTTAATGTCTTCCACCTCATAGTCACGAGCTAGATGAAGCTCTTTGGGAAAGGCTGAAATTTGAATCAGAAGACTCATTGCCACTTTCCATCCCTTCTTGATCATCATCATCATCATCAACTACATGTGTTTTTTTCTGTTTAGCACTTTCAGCTTCACTTGAACTTTTCCTTTTACCTGGAACTTTAAACTCAGCTGTATCTGATTCTAAATCAACAGCATCATCACACATTTCGATTGACTGACACTTCACATTACTCTCATCCTTTGTCAAAACGGACTCAATTACATCGCTGACTCCTACACTCACTACAGCAGTAGCATTCATCTCACTCCCTTGCAAAGACACTACTGGTTCAGTGATATCATCAGGAATTACATTTTGAGCTTCAGAAAGAGCACTATTCTCTACGACAGTCACATTTTTCACACTCAGAATGAGAGCATTGGAAGGCCCTGCTTCAACCCTTTCATCACTATTTGGACTAGCCTCCGTCATGCTTTGCACATCAGTCGATGAGTGATCTTTGTTCTTTTTAGGGCAAGTGCAAATCAGATGGCCTACCCCACCACAGTTAAAGCACTTCATTTTATCCGTTGTAGCATAGAAAACATAATCAAAGTTGTCAACCTTAATATTCAAAGTCAAGTCTAACTCTTCGCCGTCTTTCAAAATCATGAAGACAAATCTTCTAAAGGAAACTACATGTTTTAACAGTGGTGAAGCAGTACCAATGAGGATTTTCTTAATTGGTGAAACCAGCTTTCCATAACGGGACAGGATCTTAACCAAAGTTTCATCAGAAACAAAAGGTGAAATATTAGACAACGTTACTTTTTTTGAAGGTGTTGAAAGAGGTAGAACCAATGTGAAAAGATTATTTATAACAATCCCTTTTTCCACTAATTCATTTGCATTCTCAACTGACTTCAAAAAAACCACAACAGCACTATTCATTTTAGACGCTGACAAAATACTGTCATGCCCAACAACTTCTCCCATTGCCAAACAACAATCTTCAACACTCACCGCGGCCGCCACTTTAACACCGTGACGCAGCGTGAGATTCTTTGAAACACCAATTCGTGAGTCCGCCATGGCCACGCAAGGGGAAAACCCCACGCGACCCAAAAAAAAAGACCAACAACAAACTTAAACAAACCAAAAGTATAAGGATAAAGTGAAAAAAGAAACAAAGAAAAGAGAAAGCAAAGGAGTAAAAGAAAAAGAGAGAGAAAAGACTCAGCAGATACTCCACGCTCCACACTCTTCGCGCTCACACTCACGCTCACACTCACACCGGAAACGAGAGAGAGAGAGAGAGAATGAAGAAAATAAGAGACTCTTTATTCTGTAAAGTCACATCATCTTCATCAGCAAATAAAACACAGAGGAAGAGAGATCGATAACACTTTACTTGAAGGGGTGTGCAGTACACACAGTTTATGCCAAAGAGTAGAGGCCACTAAGTTATTAGCGACCAAAACCCTTCCCCTGTAGGACAACTGGGGTAGCAACCATTTCCAGCGAGACAATCGGGTACACACTCTTTCCTCTAAAGCCTCCCAATTCGACTTTTGAAACTCATTTCTCCCAAAATAAATACCTAAAATCTTTTAAACCCTCTTTTTTCCATGTGAGTCCTCCAGGCAACTGTGGAAGCTTTTCAACAGAAATTCCCCTGCCCAAAAAGCCTCACTTTTGTCCCAGTTCACTTTTGCAGATGAAGCCTTTTCATACACATTAAGTGCATTAACCAGAGCATTGATGTCTTTCTCATTATTAACACACAGTGTCACGTCATCAGCATAAGCACTTACAGTAATACTTGAACTCTGAGATAAACCAGGAACAATAAAACCAGACAAAGTTTTACGTAAATTAAAAAGAAGAGGCTCAACAGCAATACTATATAGTTGCCCTGATAAAGGACAGCCTTGTCTGAGTCCCCTTGAAACAGGGATAGGCCGACTTAGCCCACCTCCCACTTTTACAATGCAAGCAGAACCAGAATACAGCAATTTGACCAAACTTAAAAAAATGTTCACCAATACCAAAGGCTTTTAATACATCAAAAAGATAACCATGATCAACCCGATCAAAGGCTTTCTCTTGATCTAAAGAGATTAAACCAACTTTTGTTTCAAAGCCTTTACAAATATCCAAAATATCCCGAATTAAAAACAAATTATCCATTATTGTTCTCTCTGGGATACAATAAGTTTGATCTTTTTGTATAATTAAATTGAGATATTTTTTAAGTCTATTAGCGAGACACTTAATTTTGTAATCTGTGGTTAGTAACGCAACAGGTCTCCAATTTTTTAATAAAGCTAAATCTCCCTTTTTTGGTAATAAAAAAAGCACAGCCCGTTGACAAGATATAGGCAAACAACCATCTTTGCTACATTCACAGAAAACCTCAAATAAGTCTTCACCAATACAGTTCCAAAATGCTTGTAAAATTCAGATGGCAACCCATCAATACCAGGGATCCGTCCAATGCCAAGTTGTCCGACTGCAGTAGTGAGTTCTTGAAGAGATAATTCATTGTCCAAGGCAGTCTTAGAGTCTGAGTCTATTTGAGGCAAGTCTTGAATTAGTTTGTTTGGCACAGTTAGTATCACATTGTTCAGCAGTATAAAGACTGGAATAAAAAGTCACTGCATGATTCCTCATCTCTGTGATATTACTGGTCACCCTCCCATCAGGAAGGCGAAGACATAACATCTGTTTCTGTTGTGCCACTTTGTGCTCCAAATTAAAAAAAATAAGCACTAGGAGCATCCATGTCATTAACAGAGAGCAAACCAGAGACCTTACAAGAGCTCCTTTCACCCTTTCATTCAAATAAAACCCCAGTTCTCTTTTTTCTTGCAGGTTGTTAAACAGATTAGGATCATGTCTATTAATTAGATACCACCTCCATCTTTGATATGTCTTTTTCAATTGACTGAATCATTCCTCTTAATTTAATAGTGTAATTAGCAGTATGTTGCAAACAAAACAATTTAATGTTTGTTTTCCCTATTTCCCACCATTGTTTTAAATTTGCATAAGTACCTTTACAGAATCTCCACTCTTGCCAAAAAGTCTCAAAACGTTTGCAAAAATTAGGATCTTGAAGCAATTTGGTGTTAAAATGCCAATAAGAAGACTTTTTTATACACTTGGACATGCTTATAGTAAGAGAAACTAAATGATGATACTGTGAACCCCACTGGAATAATAAAACAATCAATACTCCGAGCTACGAAGATGATTGGACATATAGATTCTATCCAATCAAGCAGCACTTACTCTATTCTCTGTCATTTTAATCCAAGTATATTGTCTCACTCGAGGATGTTTAATTCGCCACATATCTAAAAGATCAATTTCTCTAATTATGTTTGATAATTGAGATGAAGACTGAAGATGGGGTTCCTCACTTGTGCGATCGATAGTAAAATTCTCAGTGCAATTCCAATCACCTCCCATGATTATATAACCATCAGCACACAACATTAAAGCATTTCTCAACACACTGAAAAAAATGACTCGTTCATGCCCCACATTAGGTGCATATGCATTTACAAAATAAAAAATAACTCCATCAATATCAGCCTTTACTACTAATAGTCTTCCATTTACAGGTTCATCTGTTTTTAAAACATTGACTCTTATATCTGAAGAGAATAAGATTGCCACCCCAGCACTCACATTTGTTTTATGACTAAGTACATATTGCCCTTTCCACCATAATCCCCACTCAACTTCATTAGCAATATGGCTATGTGTTTCCTGAAGGAAAACAACATTTAATTCTTTTTGCTCTATTATTTCAGAAATCAGAGCGCGCTTGATTTCATCCCTTCCACCATTAATGTTAAGTGAGCCAACCCTCAATGCCTCCATACAAGCAGAAAGAGGAGAAAAAGAGAAAAGACACCATATGATGCATGAAAAAAAGATTGTTTTACAACAGTACTTTTGATGTTTTCTTTTTCTCAATTTTTCGGTACTTTCTAACAGCAGTCAAGTGCTTCTTTAGACGAAACCTCTTCTTTTCACTAAGCAGATCAACCCCCACAGTCTTCTGAAGAATTGTAACTGACTTAACAAACTTCTCTACATCAGGAAAGAATTCTTTGACATCAACCTGCTTTCCGAAAGTATTATCTAGAAATTGATCAATTTCCTCTAAATTATATAAAGTGACATCCTTATGAGGATCCTGAGAGTTCTCATCTAACCCATACTGTGAGCAGGAGTCAATGTCCTGCACAGAAGCAGACTCGATCTAACAAATCAGCATCCTCTGCTTGGACTCTACTGCATCACACACATGATGATCAACACTAGTACTTGGGTACACATTCTCGTCAGATTCACTTCTCTGTTCAACCACTACGTGTTCTTTACTATCCCATCACTGACATCACTATTTGAACTGGTTGCCGCTACCACAGGTATCTCTGAAGTATTCGCCGCTACATTTAAAACCACATCAACCTCTGACTGTCTTACCTCCGCGAGGCCTGAAATCTCCTCCTGACCCGTCTGTACAGAAGGATCCTGAGCATCAGCCTCTATCACTGCGACATTGTTTTCCTGTCCACGATCTTTATGCGGACACATCTGCCGTTTATGGCCGACATCACCGCATTCAAAACAACGCAAACTTCCGGTAGTTGCATAAATCATATATGCTCCCCCTTCATGTTTTATACGAAATGAAACGTTAAGTGTACGGATACTGGCGATTCTAAAAACATGTAAACCTGTCTCCTAAAAGACATTACATGCTTCAAAGCCGGGTTCTTACACCCAAAGAAATCGCTCTGAACGGACTCGCAATCTTGCCAAAGCGCACTAATTCACGCTCCAATGCGTCATCAGAGATGAACGGCGGCACATTCGAAATCACTATTCTACTAGATGCGTTATGCAGCGGTGTAACTTGCACCAATTCATCTTTAATGACCAAGCCCGCTGTCGATCACTTGATTTACAAGTTGTTGTTGTTGTTCGAAAAAGACGACTGCGGCTCTATTCATTCTAGAAGCAGAGGAAATATTCTCATGGCCTACCTTCTCTCCTACCGCAACCAAAACATCTTCCACCGTCACGCCGTCCTGCGGCATACACCTGAAACCATTGCGCAGAGAAACAGATGGCGTCTCCACGTTGAACGCCATCCTCCTCTTCTCTTAACAGTACTCTCACTTTTCCACAAAATTAACTAAAAAACACTACATCAGTGCAAAAAGTAGGGAAAAAGGAAGAAAAGAAAGAAAAAACAAACAGGTGAACTTTCACAACTTCACTCTCGCCCAACGCTACTGTCACCCACAAACTCCCAGCATGCACCATGTTAAGAGAGAGAGAGAGAGAGAGAGAGAGAGAGAGAATGAAGAAAATAAGAGACTCCTTATTCTGTAAAGTCACATCATCTTCATCAGCAAATAAAACAGACAGAGGAAGAGATCTTCATCTATATTTCATCAGATCACAAAATACTAAGGTGAAAATGTTTGTTCAAATATAATGTTAATGTGTTCTAGTTTAAACAGTTGAAGTGATTTAAAGCATTTTGATTCTTGTATGTGAATGTGACTGACCTCAATCTCTCCAGTTTACAGTGTGAATCCTTCAGTACGGCACATAAGTGCTTCACTCCTGAGTCTCCTAGTTTATTCCTCGCTCAGGTCCAGCTCTCTCAGGTGTGACGGGTTTGATTTCAGAGCTGAAGTCAGGATGAGACTCTGTTTCTCTGTAATACTGCATCCACTACAGACTGAAGACAGAGAAATAACAATAGTTCACATCTATGATGATCATCTTATTGAAGAGCTACAGGAACAATTAGTTTCCAATAGTCTGTTTTAAACCCCAGTCACACTGAGTTCTGTGCGCTGGAAGACACTGTTTCTTCTCTTTCATTTCTAACTATTATTTGACGTCTCTCTTCTTTATTCTCTGTTGAAAAGGCAGATTTCTGAATGTACACAATCAGTGCATTATATCAGATGCTGGGAATTAAACAATTACAATGTAAATAAAAAAACACAAACATCTGAGCAATAGGGAAACCCAGAAAGTGCACTGCTAATAACCAATGAAACATAAGCCCTGCTGTCTTCAAATAAATAAACTTCAGTCACACTGTAATTGCTGTAGAGTATAATGACACTAACTGTAGTTTCTCCAGCTTGAATTGTGGGTTCATCAGTAGATCACTGAGGTTTTTCACTCCAGAGTCTCCTAGATTATTCCAGCTCAGGTCCAGCTCTCTCAGGTGTGACGGGTTTGATTTCAGAGCTGAAGTCACATCAGAACAACCTTCATCTGTCATATAACAGGCTCTTAACCTACATTAGCAGAGAGGAGAGAGTGAAAAAATAAGAGCTCTTTATTCTGTTCACTCACGGTACAGGAGGAGCCCAAATATTTATTTTTGTAGTGTGTGTTCGCTCAAATGAGCAAGAAACGTTTTGTCGTTAGCCTGTTGTGAGTGTAGGCCTACTTTACATGAAAAAGGAGACCTTTTACAGTTTTAAAAGATGATTTTATTTTTAGCTGTTATAAGAAAAATAAATTCAAGTGAGCATCGCCGCATTTGTCGAACAATAATATATTGTTTGACAAATGCTCACTTGAATATATTGTCAATATATTAAGGCAACTGAAACTGAAACGCGCTGCATGTTATCTCTCAGTACAGCTTCTGCTCCTGTATTATAGAGATAACATGCAGCGTGTTTCAGTTTCAGTGACCTTAATATATTGTTTGACAAATGCGGCAATTATTATTTGTTGTTTAAACGTGCGTGTTGCATATTTAAAAAAAAAATATTTATATATATATATATATATATATATATATATATATATATATATATATATATATATTTATATATATATTATATATATTTATATATATATATATATATATATATATATATATATATATATATATATATATATATCCCTTGTGCATTGTTAAAATTCACTACCCTTTCGTTATGTTTGTGGCTGAAAAAAGCCACTACTTTAAACTGCTGTAAAAATGTATCCGATAAATATTTTTTTTCAACATTTTTTGCATACATCTATTAATCAACCTCAGTCCTGATCAAAAATATTAAAAGTTAAAAAAAAATTCAGGATTTTAACTCTTTATTTGCCAAATTCATAAATGACGTCACTGATTTGGGAAAAAAAACACCCAAAATGATTTATTTTCAATATAAAATATGATTGTGGACTAGATTTTTGTTTACCTTTTCATCACAGTCTTGGACATGTCAAAGATTAGAAACAACATTGGTTTTGATGCATTGTTAGTTTTTGTGCAGCAACAGATTTTAACTTTTCTCCCTCATTTACTGTTCGTGGCTGTTTTGCCCATTGACTTCCATTATAACCACATTTTTTGATTGCAAACTTGTGATGCCATATAATCATGCATTTTTGATGGTTGGTGGTTTTCCCTGTTGGGAAGAGGTAGAATTAGTAATTTTTACTGTTGATAACCACGTGGCACCATTAACCCTTTAGACAGGCCTGTGGAAAAAAGCTTAGTTTCTGGCTTTTACTTGGAGTTATATAGAGTATAATAGCATAATCAAGATGTGTGTATGAGTGTGTGTGAGTGAGTGAGAGAGTGTGAGAACTCACCTTGATGCGTCTTAGAAAATAAAAATATACACTTCAGCTTCTCAGAACTACATGGAGTAAACAAAAACAAAGTAAGTGTATTTATGCATCTGCTGCCTTTTGATGGTGAGAAATGCAGACTTAAACAAAAACAAAGCAAGTGGATATAAACACTTGTCATTTGATGGTGAGAAGAGCAGCAAGCAACACGAGAAAGGGCTTGACTTGTAGTGAAGTTTTAGAGTGATTATGCAGCCTGACCCCTCCAGCGAGCTGCAGGAGGTGTTGTCTTCTCACTCTGACCGCAGACTCAGGACAGTCAGATCCTGATTTGGATGTGGCACCCTCATCATCATCTCAAGCTTCCACTGAAGGCGAGGAGGATTCAGAGGATCCTGGAATCTGGGTGGACTGGAGAGAATCTTGAGAGGGACATGGTGGCTCTGAAAATCGCACAGACCACTGCGATCATCCCACAGACAACGTGTGGACTCCCCTCTGGATCTGTAGATGCCGGCCAAAATCAGTAGACCCATGCAGGCACAGAGATATGTGGAGTCCACAGATCCAGGATCCTCTGAATCCTCCTCACCCTTCAATGGAGCTTCAGCTTCACTGAAAGCAGGAGGACTCTGTGGATCCTGGATCTGGGTGGATTGGGAGAAATGGTGAAGAATGGTTTTCCACCACTGCGGACACAACTCCCTTTCTTCAGCCTGCAAGAGGCGTGAGCTCGAGGACCGACACGCTATGCTATCGCAAAGGGTCCAGAACATGGATTCTGTGTTCAATTTGTTTTGTTTTACGGAGGAGATGATGGACCTCATTGTCAGCATGACCAACCTCCATGGGCACCACACAATAAGAAACTGGAGCGGGGGTAGACTCCACATATCTCTGTGCCTGCATGGGTCTACTGATTTTGGCCGGCATCTACAGATCCAGAGGGGAGTCCACACGTTGTCTGTGGGATGATTCGCAGTGGTCGTGCGATTTTCAGAGCCACCATGTCCCTCTCAAGATTCACCCAGTCCCACCCAGATCCAGGATCCTCTGAATCCTCCTCACCTTCAGTGGAAGCTTGAGATGATGATGAGGGTGCCACATCCAAATCAGGATCCGACTGTCCTGAGTCTGCGGTCAGAGTGAGAGAGACAACACCTCCTGCAGCTCGCTGGAGGGGTCAGACTGCATAATCATCTCTGAAACTTCACTACAAGTCAAGCCCTTTCTTGTGTTGCTTGCTGCTCTTCTCACCATCAAATGACAAGTGTTTATATCCACTTGCTTTGTTTTTGTTTAGTCTGCATTTCTCACCATCAAAAGGCAGCAGATGCATAAATACACTTACTTTGTTTTTGTTTACTCCATGTAGTTCTGAGAGCTGAAGTGTATATTTTTATTTTCTAAGACGCATCAAGGTGAGTTCACACACTCTCTCACTCACTCTCACACTCTCTCACTCACTCACACACACTCATACACACACTTGATTATGCTATTATACTCTATATAACTCCATGTAAAAGCCAGAAACTAAGCTCTTTTTGCACAGGCCTGTCTAAAGGGTTAATGGTGCCACATGGTTATCAACAGTAAAAATTACTAATTTTACCTCTTCCCAACAGGGAAAACCACCAACCATCAAATACTGCATGATTTTAAGGCATCATGGCTTTGCAATCAAAAAATGTGGTTATAATGGAAGTCAATGGGGCAAAAACAGCCACGAACAGTAAATGAGGGAGAAAAAGTTAAAATCTGTTGCTGCACAAAAACTAACAATGCATCAAAACCAATGTTGTTTCTAATCTTTGACATGTCCAAGACTGTGATAAAAGGTAAAGAAAAAATCCAGTCCACAATCACATATTTACATTGAAAATAAATCTTTTTGTGTGTTTTTCCCCAAATCAGCTGACGCCATTTACGAATTTGGAAAATAAAGAGTTAAAATCCTGAATTTTTTTTAACCATTTAATATTTTTGATCAGGACTGAGGTTGATTAATAGATGTATGCAATTACAATTACAATGTAAATAAAAAAACACAAACATCTGAGCAATAGGGAAACCCAGAAAGTGCACTGCTATAACCAATGAAACATAAGCCCTGCTGTCTTCAAATAAATAAACTTCAGTCACACTGTAATTGCTGTACAGTATAATGACACTAACTGTAGTTTCTCCAGCTTGAATTGTGGGTTCATCAGTAGATCACTGAGGTTTTTCACTCCAGAGTCTCCTAGATTATTCCTGCTCAGGTCCAGCTCTCTCAGGTGTGACGGGTTTGATTTCAGAGCTGAAGTCACATCAGAACAACCTTCATCTGTCATATAACAGGATCTTAACCTACATTAGCAGAGAGAGAGAGAGTGAAAAAAATAAGAGACTCTTTATTCTGTTCACTCACGGTCACGGAGGAGCCCAAATATTTATTTTTGTAGTGTGTGTTTGCTCAAATGAGCAAGAAAATGTTTTGTCGTTAGCCTGTTGTGAGTGTAGGCCTACTTTACATGAAAAAGGAGACCTTTTACAGTTTTAAAAGATGATTTTATTTTAGCTGTTATAAGAAAAATAAATTCAAGTGAGCATCGCCGCATTTGTCGAACAATATTATATTGTTTGACAAATGCTCACTTGAATATATTGTCAATATATTAAGGCAACTGAAGACTGAAACGCACTGCATGTTATCTCTCAGTACAGCTTCTGCTCCTGTATTATAGAGATAACATGCAGCGCGTTTCAGTTTCAGTGACCTTAATATATTGTTTGACAAATGCAGCAATTATTATTTGTTGTTTAAACGTGCGTGTTGCATATTTTAAATTTTTTTTATTTATATATATATATATATATATATATATATATATATATATATGATATATATATATATATATATCCCTTGTGCATTGTTAAAATTCACTACCCTTTCGTTATGTTTGTGGCTGAAAAAAGCCACTACTTTAAACTGCTGTAAAAATGTATCCGATAAATATTTTTTTCAAATTTTTTGCATACATCTATTAATCAACCTCAGTCCTGATCAAAAATATTAAAAGTTAAAAAAAAATTCAGGATTTTAACTCTTTATTTGCTGAATTCATAAATGACTTCACTGATTTGGGAAAAAAACACCCAAAATGATTTATTTTCAATATAAAATATGATTGTGGACTGGATTTTTGTTTACCTTTTATCACAGTCTTGGACATGTCAAAGATTAGAAACAACATTGGTTTTGATGCATTGTTAGTTTTTGTGCAGCAACAGATTTTAACTTTTTCTCCCTCATTTACTGTTCGTGGCTGTTTTTGCCCCATTGACTTCCATTATAACCACATTTTTTGATTGCAAAGCTATGATGCCATATAATCATGCATTTTTGATGGTTGGTGGTTTTCCCTGTTGGGAAGAGGTAAAATTAGTAATTTTTACTGTTGATAACCACGTGGCACCATTAACCCTTTAGACAGGCCTGTGGAAAAAAAGCTTAGTTTCTGGCTTTTACTTGGAGTTATATAGAGTATAATAGCATAATCAAGTGTGTGTATGAGTGTGTGTGAGTGAGTGAGAGAGTGTGAGAACTCACCTTGATGCATCTTAGAAAATAAAAATATACACTTCAGCTCTCAGAACTACATGGAGTAAACAAAAACAAAGTAAGTGTATTTATGCATCTGCTGCCTTTTGATGGTGAGAAATGCAGACTAAACAAAAACAAAGCAAGTGGATATAAACACTTGTCATTTGATGGTGAGAAGAGCAGCAAGCAACACGAGAAAAGGGCTTGACTTGTAGTGAAGTTTTAGAGATGATTATGCAGCCTGACCCCTCCAGCGAGCTGCAGGAGGTGTTGTCTTCTCACTCTGACCGCAGACTCAGGACAGTCAGATCCTGATTTGGATGTGGCACCCTCATCATCATCTCAAGCTTCCACTGAAGGCGAGGAGGATTCAGAGGATCCTGGATCTGGGTGGACTGGGAGAATCTTGAGAGGGACATGGTGGCTCTGAAAATCGCACGACCACCTGCGATCATTCCACAGACAACGTGTGGACTCCCCTCTGGATCTGTAGATGCCGGCCAAAATCAGTAGACCCATGCAGGCACAGAGATATGTGGAGTCCACAGATCCAGGATCCTCTGAATCCTCCTCGCCTTCAATGGAGCTTTAGCTTCACTGAAAGCAGGAGGACTCTGTGGATCCTGGATCTGGGTGGATTGGGAGAAATGGTGAAGAATGGTTTTCCACCACTGCGGACACAACTCCCTTTCTTCAGCCTGCAAGAGGCGTGAGTCGAGGACCGACACGCTATGCTATCGCAAAGGGTCCAGAACATGGATTCTGTGTTCAATTTGTTTTGTTTACGGAGGAGATGATGGACCTCATTGTCAGCATGACCAACCTCCATGGGCACCACACAATAAGAAACTGGAGCGGGGTAGACTCCACATATCTCTGTGCCTGCATGGGTCTACTGATTTTGGCCGGCATCTACAGATCCAGAGGGGAGTCCACACGTTGTCTGTGGGATGATATCGGAGTGGTCGTGCGATTTTCAGAGCCACCATGTCCCTCTCAAGATTCACCCAGTCCCACCCAGATCCAGGATCCTCTGAATCCTCCTCGCCTTCAGTGGAAGCTTGAGATGATGATGAGGGTGCCACATCCAAATCAGGATCTGACTGTCCTGAGTCTGCGGTCAGAGTGAGAAGACAACACCTCCTGCAGCTCGCTGGAGGGGTCAGACTGCATAATCATCTCTGAAACTTCACTACAAGTCAAGCCCTTTCTCGTGTTGCTTGCTGCTCTTCTCACCATCAAATGACAAGTGTTTATATCCACTTGCTTTGTTTTTGTTTAGTCTGCATTTCTCACCATCAAAAGGGAGCAGATGCATAAATACACTTACTTTGTTTTTGTTTACTCCATGTAGTTCTGAGAGCTGAAGTGTATATTTTTATTTTCTAAGACGCATCAAGGTGAGTTCTCACACTCTCTCACTCACTCTCACACTCTCTCACTCACTCACACACACTCATACACACACTTGATTATGCTATTATACTCTATATAACTCCATGTAAAAGCCAGAAACTAAGCTCTTTTTGCACAGGCCTGTCTAAAGGGTTAATGGTGCCACGTGGTTATCAACAGTAAAAATTACTAATTTTACCTCTTCCCAACAGGGAAAAACCACCAACCATCAAATATGCATGATTTTATGGCATCATGGCTTTGCAATCAAAAAATGTGGTTATAATGGAAGTCAATGGGGCAAAACAGCCACGAACAGTAAATGAGGGAGAAAAAGTTAAAATCTGTTGCTGCACAAAAACTAACAATGCATCAAAACCAATGTTGTTTCTAATCTTTGACATGTCCAAGACTGTGATAAAAGGTTAAAAAAAATCCAGTCCACAATCATATTTTACATTGAAAATAAATCTTTTTGGGTGTTTTTTCCCCCAAATCAGTGACGTCATTTACGAATTTGGAAAATAAAGAGTTAAAATCCTGATTTTTTTTAACCATTTAATATTTTTGATCAGGACTGAGGTTGATTAATAGATGTATGCAAAAAAATTTGAAAAAAATATTTATCGGATACATTTTTACAGCAGTTTAAAGTAGTGGCTTTTTTTCAGCCACGAACATAACGAAAGGGTAGTGAATTTGCCCAGAGTGTACTGTTGAGTTTTTGAAAAATTTCAAAGCATTTTCCCAAAATATGTGTTAAAATAAGATTTGTCACCAAAAATCATCCCATTTGCTGAAACACAGAAAAAGTTATGGCCAAATTAACACTCAAAAATACCCCATAGTGGCTGAAAAAAGCCACAACAGCACATAAGGGAAATATATATATATATATATATATATACACATATTTGATATTGTCTATTTAGGCTAATTATAGCATTGATTACTGTGGAGGGGGAAATACCCCACCAGTGTTGTTTTTGGCAGCCCTTTTAACTTTAGTCTTAGTCTTTTGGACAAAAATGCTTTTAAGTTTTAGTCACATTTTAGTCACTTAAAAACTTAATAGTTTTAGTCAAGTTTTAGTTGAAGAAAACACAAAAGGTTTTAGTCAAGTTTAGTCAATTTTAGTAAAAGAAAAAAAGTAGTCTTTATCAAATTAATTTAGGTTAAAAAGTACTGGAAATGGCCTTGACAGGTTTAGCAAGTGTTGCAATTCATAAAACAAGCTAACCTTAAAACCTTTGCATAATAAACTACTTTCTCATTGATGGAGATGCAGTGCTGCCATTGTCAAGCTGTACTTCATTGTCACATTGAGCAGAAATCTTTTATCCCCATATTCCAAGTTATAGTTTTACCCCTGAATATTAAAAGCTATGTTCACCAGTTATCACAGTAATAAAGGAATGGTTTAAAGTTTAAAGGTGCAAAACACAAGTCTCTGAGTTTTTGCAGAACTACGCCCCCTCTGGCGACAAGCGCTACTGCAACCAGAGGTGTGCGCGCTCATGGGAAAACACACACACACACGCATTTGCCCGAGCTGCTCATAACCAAAGGAGAATCAGCCACACTTTGTCCGGCACACATCTTTTGTTACAGCCATGATGAGGTAATAAAGTTATAAATCTGCAAGTCATTTAAAATTTATGAAAGGAAAGGCATTCGAGTAAATTACACACTTATGTGTGTGTGAGGGGAAATGGGGGTAGTAGAAATCTTCGGTTTTATGTGCTTACTGTATCCACTTATGATTGTATTATTATGGAAATACGTTCATGAACAATATAAGTTATTAGCCTACTTTGTATAGGACCCGTTTGAGCCCTAGAGCAGACCAAAGATCTCTCCATTTGTTGAAAGCCTTATGTTAGCCTATATGACTCAAATAGTTGCCTTGCTCTGTTCTGTGATGTGCGATGTGCTGTGATGTGATGTTCCCAACTCTTCCCATTGCCACTCCGCCCTGGTGCCCAGGGCCCTTTAGATGTCGTGGACCCCTGGCAAGTGCTCAGTTGCCCTAATGGTTAATCCGGCCCTGGTGGTCTGTGAGTGGTGTGTGCATCTGGCTCCTCCTAAACGGACATCCTTTATTGTTCTGATCTGACAATCTTTGGTGGTTGCCACCGGGTATTAATTAGCCCTAAGAGCATAATAATTCTTTAATTCTTTATACACAACAACAATAAAATAGCACAATGAGAGGATTGATATGGTATACCCACGTTGTAACAAATAAATAAAAGATCTTTTTCACAAAAGTTCTCTTGTGCTTTTGCCTCCGGCATCATCCTGTCTGTTATCGCACCTCACTCTAGTCATGTGACTCCTGTGGCTCAGACTTACCTCAGTATCTCCAATTCACACTTTATATCCTTCAGTCCAGTGCAGAGCAGCTTCACTCCTGAATCCCGCAGTTTATTATTGTTCATGTTCAGCTCTTTCAGATTGGTGTCTGATCCAAGAACTGCAGCCAGAGCTGAACAGCTTTTGTCTGTTAAGTTACAATCGATTTAACCTACAATAAAGTCACAACACAGAATTAGATTGAACACATACAATACATTTTCTATATACTAATATTAATAAAATTTTCCACTTATATTTTTACATAAACAGCATATGCAGCAAAGAGGCTGAGTTAAACTAACATTTACCTTTAAAAACTACTATGTCCTCAACAATAGTGTTTTTTATACAGTGACAAATTTCCAAGACAAAATGAAGCAAAAATATTTGTGCAAAGCTGTTATAGCTATAGGATATTTTCTCTATTTCTGTCACCTGGTGGAGTTTAGGAGTTTAGGCATACATTTTTTTTTAAAAGTTTGTTTCTGGTTGGTTGTCAGTTGAGGTCATGGGTCGGTAGGTTTTTATTTTTTATTTTTTCTCCAGTGGCAGCAAAGGATAAAGGAAATGATTTTTTATTTTTTTTTATTTTACTTTACAGTACCGATGAATAGGCTAATCTATTTTTTCATAACATAGCCTACCTGTACACGTACTCTACCACCTCGTGTGTCCCAGCATGTTACACACACACACACACAAGCTGATTTTACATGTGTGTGCGTGGGGCAAACAGGGTTGCCTTATTGTAAAGAGTTACCGATTAGTTATACACCGATTCAGACGTCTCGTGAGTTCAGTGTTTGAAAGATCAGTTGCTTTAACCATTCATTAAAACGAATCGGTTCAAATGAGTCAGTTTGAGAATTGGACGTGTCATTATCGGACGTGTGCGCGTTGTGATATTATCCCGGCGGTTAGGACATCCCACACGATTTGTGTCATCACAGAAAACATTTCATCACTGGATATGTTTTTAGTTTATTTAAAGTGGGGTTTATGTGTCAGCTGAATGTGTGGAACGCTTTTCAGAGAAGATAAAGGCAACGTACATTCCCACCCAGCGGCAATTCAGGAAAAAAATAAATCTCAGAATGATCCACAGGAAACTATAATCTTCCGACCTTGCCATCGTGTCGATTTATTTTGATTAATATGTGCGAGGGAGAGAGAGCAAGACTTAGTTGTGTGACGGTGAAGCCTATACTTTTGCCTGGCTCCACAGAGAGTGTACGTGCGCGACCGGATCTCTCTCTCTATCTCTGCTCGTTCAGTTCATGCTGTCACAAGCGCAGCAGTGCATCTACATGACAACAACGATGTGTGAATGCCTGTGGGTGCCTCGTTTGTTAGCATTGCTGGAAGACAACAGGCTATACAAATACAGTACTGTACAAAAACATAAATTCTAGTTCGACTCAAAGTTTTTATCTGTATATTTACTTAATTTGTATTATTTCTTTCCCAAGCTCATAAAATAAATTTGGGTCGCACATAAATTGACAGGGTCGAGTCGAAGACCGAACCAAACTATTTTTTTTATGCCTTAGTGGTGGGCATAGGTGGACAATTAATCTAGATTAAAATGGCTCGTTTGAATTCATGAAGGCATTCAGAATATGTATGCTACCCAAATAAATAACCTTGCAGGTAGTTTGTAAGATGAGCAGGGGTGGAGTTAGACTCTTCATCATGGGGCTCTCTGCTACCAAGTCATTTTAAAATTAAAACCGTAAAAAATATAGATATCTGATGAATGCATATGTAATAATGTGTCACTTGTTGAGCCAAGTAAGCTTATGTTAAATAAAACACAAAGACTATCTCGTTCTTTTCCTTTTAATGCGCACGATTTATATTTTCTCTCCATTTTCGTAATTATTCTCTACATTATACATTCGCACCTCATGAGACCCACTGTACTCCTGAGGCAAGTAGGCCTGCCTTATGCGCTGTGTTTCGGTTCATTTATGACTCACAAGACGAGCTTCAGTTCACGCGCTGACGCCTCCGAGTCGTGATTATCTATTGTCTGCTATATTTATTTCTTATTTCTTAAATACAGGCAATTGGTTGATGAAACATTGATTAAAATTAACATACAATTAATACAAAACGGAATTCAACTTAATGAAAGGCTTTGTGCTTTATGTTTAATGTGAAAGTTTTAAAGAAGTCTTTCAGCGCCGCTTTCAGAGTGGTCAAGTCCGTAACGGGGAACTGTCACATAACATCATTTTTCCCTCATAAATGCGTACATAAAAAAATAATACAAAATGAATATTTCATGTTCTGTGGAGAGCCAACCTTTCTTCAACCGATGGGTATTATTACTTTTTGTTCACCTAAAGGTTTTTTTTGTGTGTGTGTGTGTGTCACGTCCGTTACAGATGTGTATTTCCCTCATATTAAATATACAATGTATTGACTGATATTTTCCTAATGTCTGGATAAACAGATTGGTATTAAATGCCCCTTACAGTGCAATTCGGCTAGGTATACATCGGCGCTAAAATATCAAGGTAAGGTTTTGTTTGAGTTCTTCAATGGTCTAGTGCTAGATCTTTTGCCAAGCGTGTCAGAAGTTACAGGTTCTAATCTGCACTCATATAGTTTTTTCCTCTCTCTCATCAAAACCGAATATGTTCATCAGTGGTTACAGTCTATATCAAGCTGGGACACATTTGTGTGCATTTTATTTTATGATTTCATTGGAATGAATAAAGAGTTTCCACAATGGCGATAGATTGAAGAGTGCGTCCGAGCGAAGACTGGTGGTTAGTGAAGACAGGTTGACTGGTGGTTAAGTACTTCATTTAGCATGATTGTTTGTTTGATCTGACTACAGCACTTTAAAACTAAATATAAAAGCTTTTTATTTAAGTTTTATTTTATACTTAAATTAAATGTATTTGAAAGCTGGCCAAAGCTTGGCATTTTGCACTTTTTAGTTGCAAAAGTTTTTATTTTTGTATGAAGATATAATGTAATAACAAAATACATTTAATCTGTTTTGTTTCTTTTCTTTTAAATTGTATGTCTACTGCAATACTGTTTTGCAAAAACTACAATAAAACCTGTTGGAAAGCATCTTTTGCAGCGGTTTTTGTGTGAGCATATAAGTGAACACCCCAGACCCCTCGGATGAGTTTCACGTCTTAGTAAACTAAAGTTTAATGCTTTTTATGAATGATTGTTCCAGTGCACATAGACAACCATTGTGTAGGTGGAGGGTGCTAACACACAAACCTAAAATTCTCGGGACAGCAGCATTTGTCCAAATTTTAATCTTAACCGTTCTATTTCATCAGAAACGATCTTAAAACAGGGCTTTAAGTGTAAAATACCGAACTAACCCTTTAAACTACAGAAGTACTCATAGAAATAAGCATTTAAATATATAATTACTGGGAGAAACTGAGGGACAACTAGTATATGATGTGGTGAGATATAGGTATTTTATTTTAGAAGCCTGTTTTATAAAAATCTCAATGTTTTATCTATAACCTTTCAAAATTTTATATATACGTTTTGCCAATATAAATATCGTCTGTACCAAATTACATTATTTCCCCCAGTTTGGGTATATGAATAAAATATGCCTTTTTTTCCTCAAGTATAAGTATGTGAATATAATTCTATATAAGTCATACAAGTCTGGTGTATCATATGATACAAAACAATCATGAAAACATTTTTACAAGATATTTAATATTTTGTCTTAAGTTGTGATAAACTGTCTCCACACACACACCACACACACACACACTACGCAGGTATAGCTTCATGTTTATGATGGCGAATAACTATTGAGATAGATGCTTTTTTCAGATGAGAGCTAAACATGACAAAATATATTAAAAGACTTACAGAGCTCTTCTGGAGGCTTTAATGACTGCCGATAATCTAATGAGACACTCGTCTGATTTCTTGAATTTCTGAAGCTCAAACTCCTCCAGCTCTTCCTCTGATGTCAACAACACAAAGGCTAAAGCAGACCACTGGGCAGGTGAAAGGTCACCAGATGAGAGACTTCCTTTGCTAAGGTGGGTCTGAATCTCGTTCACCAGAGTTTGGTCGTTCAGTTCATTCAGACAGTAGAACAGATTGATGGATCTCTCTGCAGGAAGATTATCTTCTAATTTCTGCTTGATGTACTGAACTATTTCCTTGTTGCACTGAACTATTTCCTTGTTGCTCCGGTCAGTGCCGTCTCGCTGTGTCAACAGACCTCGTAAGAGTCGAACTATCCCTTTGTTGCTCTGGTCAGTGCCGTCTCGCTGTGTCAACAGACCTCGTAAGAGTCTTTGATTGGACTGGAGTGACAGACCGAGGAGGAAGCGAAGGAAAAGGTCCAGGTGTCCATTGTCACTCTCCAGCGCCTTGTCCACTGCAGTCTTGAGAAAATCAATCATGGTTTCATTTCTGTTTTCCTGTTCTGTAGACTCATGATGATCAAACACACTTGTCTTGTTGATGTCTAGAAACAGATGTGCATAAAGGGCTGCAATAAACTCTTGAATGCTCAAGTGAACAAAGCAGTACATGGTACCAAGAACAATCCCTGTTTCCTCCTTAAAGATCTGGGTACACATGCCTGAGTACACTGATGCCTTATAGACGTCAAGACCACAGGCTTCCAGGTCTGTGTCATAGAAGATCAGGTTGTTTTCTTCCAGCTGATGAAATGCCAGTTTCCCCAGTGAAAGGATGGCTTCTTTATCCCAGGAAACATCTGGTGTGTATTCTCCATCATATTTCCGGCGGCTCTGCTGGATCTGAAAGCGGAGAAAGTGTGTGTACATTTGTGTCAGAGTCTTGGGAGTGTCTTCAGTGTTTGATTCCTGCAGTGTTTTAGAGATCTCATCAGCCTGAGTGTTTCTCACATCATTATTTCTCTTCTCCTCCAGAATGTTCTGGAGAACAGTGGCTGAAATCCAGCAGAAGACTGGGATGTGGCACATGATAAAGAGACTCTTTGATTGTTTAACATGATCTATGATTGTGTTGGCTTGAATATCATCCTTGAATCTTTTTCTGAAGTACTCTTGCTTTTGTGCGTCGCTGAATCCTCGTATCTCTGTCAGCCGGTCGATACAGTCAGGAGGAATCTTACTGGCAGCTGCTGGTCTGCTGGTGATCCAGACGAGAGCAGAAGGAAGCAGATTTCCCTTCATGAGGTTCGTCAGGAGAACATCCAGAGAGGCTGGTGACGATACATCACGCCACGTCTCATTACAATCAAACTTCAGAGGAAGGCGACATTCGTCCAGTCCATCAAGGATGAACAGCACTTTGAACTGATTCCTTCTTGTAAGGTTCAGTCCTTTTGTCTCTGGGAAAAACTGAGTTATAAGGTCCATCAAACTTAGTTTTTCTTTCTCCTTTAAGTTCATCTCTCTGAATGGAAGAGGAAATATGAAGCTGATATCTTGATTTTCTTTTCCTTCAGCCCAGTCCAGAACAAACTTTTGCACAGAGACTGATTTCCCGATGCCAGCGACTCCTTTTGTCAGTACAGTTCGGATCTCCTCGCCTTCTTCAGGCGTGTCAAACAAATGTGTGCATTTAACCTGTATCTCTTGTGCTTCATGACGTCTGGAAGCAACTTCAATCTGTCTCACCTCATGTTCAGTATTGACCTGTTCACTGCCACCCTGAGTGATGTAGAGATCTGTGTAGATGTTATTCAGGAGTGTGGAGTCGCCTTGCTTCGACATTCCTTCGAAACACACATTGATACTTCTTCTTTAGGCCACATTTCAGCTGATGAATGAGGAACAGCTCACCTAAACACAGGAACAGAAAATAGATAGTTTTAGTCTTCATTTTCTCTCCTACATTTCTAAGAGACAATCAGACAGATGATCACGAGTCTCTTGCCTTCTAGAACATCAGCAGCTTCATCTTGCTTCATCTCTCTCAGGTAATGTAGTGTGAGATCAAGAGCTGCTGATTTGATACTGGATCTGTTTTCATTAAAGTCCTTCACAAAGTGTTGTGTGTTCTCATGTTGTAATATTTTCTTTAACTTCTCCAGCTCATTCTTCAGAAATGTGATTATTTTGCTCTCAAGATCCTACAAACAAAAGTTAAGAGACTAACAGTAACATGCTGGCCAAGTTGTACTAAAATGTGTTTAAAAGGAAAAATAAGTGATCAAGAAAAATGTAATTAAATTTCTTTGTTCAATAACATGTTTGTTTATTAGAAATATTAAACTTATATAACTTAAAATGTTAAATTCATAAAAATGTGTTTTCCTACCTGGAAGATCCCAAGAAGATTGTCTTTGAAATTCTCGTGGTTCCTGTGAGTCTGAAGGTCTGAGTCTAATGTCTCATATTGAAGCCTGTAATCACATTAGTAAAATAAAATACTAACTGATATTTTACAGAAAGAGAAATAAGCATTAGCTGTGAATACTCTGACAAGTAATTGATCTAAATATTGTAAAGCCCGGCTCGATTGGTCCAAATGCGGCATCCAATCAGCGGGAGAAGGTTACTCTGCGTATTTCTTGCCTTTCCTTCACGCAACACAACAAGATTAAATACAATAAAATGAATATGTTTTAATGAGATCCGTGCATCATTAAACGTTAGCGAATGTTTGATTATTCAATTCGACATTGATTTTAGTTTATCCGCAATCAGGAAACAATATCGCTCAGCAGTACTTCCTCGAAGCCCGCAGGACACACTCCCGTCAGTTCCAATAACCAATTCAGAGGTAATTGGACTTTATATCTAAGATCTGCCATATTCACAAATACAATCAAAGATATAGATGCAAGTCCCCTTGAATGCCTTCTCTAGAAATTAAATCAATGCGTTACCTTGGTAGGGACGAAATGTCCACCATGAAAGACAACAGTTAATCAACTCAACCCTTCTTAAAACTGCTTCAGGTCAAAACCCGCGATCTGAGAACCACGCACGTTACCCAAAGTAATCATTAAAGAGCCCCTATCATGGATTTTTGAAAATGACTGTTCATATGGTGTGGAATATAGCTCTAAGGGAATGAAAACATCCTGCAAAGATTTATATCTGAAAGTGCACCGTATATAAAGTTATTGTCTTTCAAAAGTGAGAGTCGACTCTGAGTCTATGAAATGAATTGTTTTTGAAACGAGTCATCATTAGCTGGTTCGTCGTGACGTAGAGACATACTGGCCGAGTCCAGTTACTGTGCGCGCAGACGGAAGTCTAGAACACTTTCAAATACTTCATCATAGCATCATGTCGAGAATTATTAGATTAAATTAAAGAAGAATAGGAGAATTAGATTAAAAATCCTACAATGTGATTTCCTGGATTTTTTTCTCATTTTGTCTCTCATAGTTGAAGTGTACCTATGATGAAAATTACAGACCTCTCTCATTATTCTAAGTAGAAGAACTTGCACAATCAGTGGCTGACTAAATACTTTTTGGCCCCACTGTACAACTTTTAAACAGTCAATGTATGACATTTTTTTGACACAAAATACCTTTTATTGGATGATGGTGTTTTCTCACTGAAGTTTGGTGACATCATCTTTAGAGCGATCACTCTTCAGAGACACAGAGCTGGACACACGTGAGCCTGATCTTACACTGATGACACAAAGAACATTTGAAAAGGTTTAATGTTGCAAATAGTAATTAAATGCAGTTTAGCTGTGCATTTGTTCATTTATAACTACAGTTGGATGGATGAACATGTTTAGTTGCATGATTTATTTTCCATAGTGAATTTATGCCTCCTTGTGTCTGCCTGTGTAACTGTGTTACTGGAGTGAGTTTCATAAATCCCCTTACACAGTCAAGTTCAATCACACACACCACTGTGGACAAATAATACAACCCTATAATGTAATGTAAACACACACAATACCTTTTATTAGATGATGGTGTTTTCTCACTGAAGTTTGGTGGATTTCCACCTTTAGAGCGATCACTCTTCAGAGACACAGAGCTGGACACATGTGAGCCTGATCTTACACTGATGACACAAAGAACAGAGAGAGAGAGAAAACACTTTAGTAAAGGAGGATCAACTGTGTCTGAAACACATCTGTGTCTTTATCTAATCCTCCACAGAAACACACACACTCACACACACAATTTACAGTTTTATAGTTAACCATCATTTTATTTTACTGGGCTCCCATTAGCTCAACAATTTCTTTAATATACATGAAAGAGATTAAATATGTTAAAAAATGCTTCAATTTAAAATAACATGTCAAGTGTTTGTTTATTGACAGAAATGGAGAGCAGAAATGTCTGTGCAAATTAAATTGAATTACATTAAGTGTATAGTTGTTTTCTAAACAACTAAAGTCATTTATTTGGATTAATTCAGCGTCTAGAAGGTTATTAACAAATTATTAACTGTGATATTTTCTATAGAGCAAACAGGGCTTTATAGACAATGTCAGAGTTATTTTAAAGGAGTAGTTCACTTTTGCTGATAATTTACTCACCCCCCTGTCATCCAAGAAGTCCATGTCTTTCTTTCTTCATTCGAAAATAAATTAAGGTTTTTGATGAAAACATTCCAGGATTTTCTCCAGTATAATGGACTTCAATGGGAACCAAATGGTTCAAGGTCCAAAAGACAGTTTCAGTGCAAACTACAAACTGTTCAAAGGGCTCTAAACGATTCCAGACGATGAATAAGGGTCTTAACAAGCATTAAAAAAAAATAATAACAAAGTTTAAGTTTTATAAGCTCAAATGGTCGCCTTGCTCTGTTCTGTGATGCGTGTTCGTGACTCTCCTGTTCAAACTCGCTCATCAAAATGAACAGATCATTTTCAAATGACAAGAAAAAAAATGTGTTCATTTTGATAAATGAGTTCGAACAGTCACGAGAGTCACGAACACGCATCACAGAACAGAGCAAGGCGAGCATTTGAGCTTATAAAACTTAAACTTTGTTATTTATTTATTAAATGAGTGATCGTTTCGCTTGATAAGACCCTTATTCATCGTGTAGAATCGTTTAAAGCCCTTTGAACAGTTTGCACTGAAACCAGGCCCGGTTCGGTTCTAGAACCAAATCACTGAGGGTGCTTTTGAAAATAATGAGGGTGCTCAAAAGAGGGCTGAGCGATACTTGTCTACGATAATATTGTTGTTATGTTAAATGATATGCGATATCCATGATCGAGTAGCCATGTCCCTGTATGAATTTTTGTCCTTTACATTTATATCATATGATATAAATGTCACACACAGAGTGCTTTTTTCCCCAAATATCAATAGTATTGCAAATGTGTGAAGTAGGCCTATAGAAATTTGAAGTATATGAAGTATTTTATTCTGTAGTTGAATAAAGAAGTTAATATAACCACTTTTGGAAACATTGAGGCACGGATGTTACTACAAATAAAACATCTCCAGTTAACTAGCAGAGCATTCATTTAGTTCGCTCTTAAATAAGAGATCTAGCGCTTAAATGTTGTTTTTGAAATCAAGCTGAGCGCTTGATGCTGCTGTCAGTTGCATGGATACAGTGTTCTCTTGTGGCTCACGCAGTCTTCACTCGGACGTGCGCTTCAATCTTTCGCCGTTGCGGAGACTCTCTATTAATTCCGGTGAATGGACAATTACATTTTTTGGCTATCTAAAGGCAGCCCCGTCTCTAACGAATTTCCTGAGCAAGACGCACTCACGCAAACAAAGTGGGCAATTTAAGAGTCAGCGTCACCTTTGCGTATCGCGAAAGGACACAACAATCCAATGCATTAAACATGAAAGCATAGCATAATGGAATAATTTCTGACTTGAAAAATCACGTTAATGGATTTAGTTTGTGTAACATATTATATGTATGAGTGTGAAATCTGTCCGTTTTCTTTTGTCAGCAAAATCTCGTTTACATGTGTGCTGATAAATTATCAGCAAAAGTTTTTTTTTAAGTGAACTACTCCTTTAAAGGGTGGGGGGGGGGGTTGATTGCGATTTCACTTTTTTGATTTTAAATAGTGTGTAATGTTGCTGTTGGTGCTTGAACAGTATCTGCAAAGTTGCAGCGCTGAAAGTTTAGTGTAAGCAGAGATATCGTCTTTTAAAAATCAGGAAGTATAATTGCCTACAAAAACGACTCGATTTTGGACTACAGCTGGGTTATGGTACGTCACTAACCCACACATTTGCATCAACCACTCCTCCGGAATATGCAGGAAAGGGCATGATCATATTTCTGCGACTCGTCGAGTGTGTTGTGTTCACGCAGCTGTCAGGTCTTCTGTGTTCGAGCTTCCCACGGACGCTGTACTTCGTCAACAATGAATACAATTTATGTTTGATTATATTCCTGAAAATGACGATCTTAATTTAGCTCTCTGTGCTGCGCATTTACGGAAGACAGCTTCCAGAATCTCCACAAGTTCAACACCGGATTCAACAAGAAACTGTTACTAAAGCATGAAGCAGTTCCAACTTTAAAACCAGAGGCAGCAGTTGTTGGGACACAACATGTAAGTAGGCTAAGACTTCATCATTTTAAATGTATTTGCATGTATAATTCCAGACGTAGCCTTGTGTTTTATTTTTTTTCAAATGCCAGCGCTGACTTTTATTGCCACTAGGCTACTAGTTATGCTATTTTGTGTCTACGACAAATGCGTACAAACATTATGGACCTGAATTTTGTAAAAGTACTAATGTTGTAAACGTATTTTTCAATTATATATGCTTTATGACTTTATTTTCGATTTGATCAAAAACGTAAACATGCCAACGCTCATTGAGTATCACATTAGTAGCCAGTCAGTTGATATCGTTGCCAGTCAGATGCTATTGTGTTAAACAAACGTGTATTAAGTTAAGAAATGTAGCAAATTATCATTCAGAAACGTTTATTAAGAGCCGTGTGTGGTGAGGTTCTGCTTGACTCTACTTCATCGCGGCTTTCTCGGTCTGATTCTGCCTCAAACTGATACTGCAATTCGACACATATTTACATCTAGACCGGAGCTCATGACATGCACGTTTCGCCCGTAAAGGGCGTTAACCTTCCGGACAACGTGAGCGAGAGTTTAGCCAATCACAACTAGGGCTGTCAACTTTAGTCGTTTAGTCGACTAATCAGTTGATGCCATCTTGGTCGACTTACATTCTTATTGGTCGACCAGTCGCTTTTTTTTTTTGCCAATAGAAATACATTTTCAATGATTTACTCCTTGATATTTATTCCTTTATAAAGCAGTTATTTATTACTGTATTCTAAATATAATTAGCCTATGTTTTATCCCCAACTTTAAATGCTTTTATTTACGCTATTTCTTGTAACTGCGCCACAGTTTTATCGCACACACACATAATACACTCGGAAACCGCACCTGTGGCTGGCTGCGCTGCTGCTCGCGCTCAGTAAGGGATGTACCTGTAGGTAGTTTTGCTGTATTCATTCAGTTCACGCTACTTGTTTAGTCGACAAAATGTCCAAGACATCTAAATATTTTGTCTGGCTACATTTTTGTAGAGGTAGGCGACCGCGATCGCGTTGCTCCATTATGAGCGCGCACATCGCGTGCCTACATTTGAAATCGAACTTGAGCGCGCAAAAGACGAGAGCAGCCCTTTTAACGGCTTTATCATGCTGACTCAATAGATTGTGTTTTCTAAATATGTTTTCGTTTTTATTTGTACACTTGACGCATTTGAAAATAGCCTAAATAATGTAACAAAACGAAAATAAACCTATATGCCTTCTTACAACACAGCCTATTTCAGATTGATTTTAAAGCTATTTTGTTTTTTTGTGTGTTGTTTTAAAACGCCTAGATGGCTAGATCGGCTGGACAAAAGTTAACCCATAGCTTTGAAAGTCAAGAAGAATACAGCCTGTATAAACGAGGAGCTTTTGTTAAGATGTTTCATTATGTGGCAGATAGCAGTTATATTTTTTGTAGCGTTTGGTGTAATCAGGTGTGCGATTGTGACTGTCACCAAAGACCTAGGACAGAGCTTCCTCACTTTTTGCAGTTAAAAAAATTACTTATTTTTTAAAGAATTTTATAGTTTTATTTATTGTTGATGTTTTTTCGTTGTTTTATGCTCTATAACAATTGTTTAAAAAATGTTCAATCAAAACATCCCTTTTTTTTTTTTTTTTTTAGTTCGACTAATCGCTGCGCAGGACAAGACCTTGGTCGACTAAGGATTTCTTTGGTTGATTACAGCCCTAATCACAACACACTGGCCCAAACTAACCAATCTGAGCCCACTGCGTGTTTCTGAGGGAGTGTTTTCATAGAATCAGGAAGTCAACCGGTCGTTCAGGGGACAGAGGAGAACGCGGCTGACAATAAAGGTGAAATTTATGAAAAATAAGACTTTTTAAAAAAGAGAAACCCCGAATACATGTTATATTGCACCCCATAAACACAATCATGCAAAGAAAAAAAGCAGTCACCCACCCCCCCCCCTCTTTTAGAAAGTTAAATTGAAGTTGTGCAAAGCATTTGCAAATATAGAGCAATGGTTAAATTTGTGTTATTGACAGGAAAACACAAAGTCCAGTGGAGTTTAAAGTGAGAGTGTGAAAACAGACGCAGTCTCACCTGTGTTTCTCTGAGAGACTCATCTGAGAGAGAGAGTCCTTTCCTCTTTCCTCTGACATACTGCAGCTAAACTGACCCTGAAAACTGATCAGAAAACACTCAATCCTTCAGCATCACCTGCAAATCACAACATTTACACACATCAACAACATCTTATTGAAGAATAAAGACTTATCATCAACAACAGCAAAAACAATCCATCAAATAAAGTGAGTTACAAACAAATATATTGCCATGTAAAATAACCGAATGCTCTTAATCATTTCTGATTGTTTAATGAGTTTAACTGACTCTAAATATGAATTCATTGGGGAATAGAAATGTACACTTGCTGGAAAACTGAACACAATTTGTTATATTCTCTATTACAGTATAATATCATTTTATAATCATATTCAAGTTCACAATGGTGGTTGATTTCATTGCTTTCAAATTAATAAAATAACTGATTGAGCAGTTAACCAGAATTATAATAGACATACTGTATAACTACTAAACATAAATGCTAAATATGAACTAAAAATATATATATATATATATATATATATATATATATATATATATATATATATATATATATATATATATATATATATATCAGATTGTTGTTGATTGACGTTAGGCTTCATCTGTCTGCTTCAAAAATACTTTCGATTTCACATCACAAAAACAACAGCCTAACACGGAAGAGGAAATGGTAGAAAACTTTTTAGAAACATATTCGCGTTGAATAAACGTTTCTCAATAAAACTTTTTGTGTTTTTACTTTTTGTAAATTGTAAAAAGATTGTAATTTCTGGCAGATTCTTCTTCTGTTCGGAGTAGCAGAGGAAAAGGCTTCTATAATTTCACATTTAATTTAAATCTCGCTTAATATACAGTATGAAGTTCCTAATAATAACAAATGACTCTAATGGAGAATGTAATAAACTTACTTGCAGTCTTGTCCACTAAGAAGAGAATTTATCAGTGTTTTAAACTCAGTAACGCTTGTTGTCAGTCCGCGCGCGTCGTTCTCAGAATCTCTTGCTGGTCTCGATGGATTGTGGATTAAACACATAAATGTCCGCGAGTGTTATTAGATTTGGTAGACAATGTGCTAAATTGACATCTGTAGACATTCCTTCTTCCACAGTGTTAATCATCTGTAGACATGTTTTCTGAATCATAGATGAAATCAAATCCAGTGAGCGACAGGTTTAGGTGTGGACAGGTGTTCCTTTCAGTTCTTCGTGTGTTTTACAGGAGGGTTTGGAACAGCTGAACAGTGTCACAGCGACACCTACTGCACTGGAGCGGGATATTATACCACATATATCTCTAAATCCTGTTTAAAACCTCTTAAATAGACATTTCAACAGTGCATCTGCTATATTCCCTGTTTCTGGACTATTATCTAAGATGCTGGATATTGTAAATGACATCCTGAGGTTTGTATTTATTATACATTCAATCCTTTTGTTTTGTATTAGGACACAAATGATTCATGATTCAAAAATAGAGCTGGAGATATGGCCAAAAATATCATCATAATTTGTTTGTTCACAATTAAACAGAGTAAGCTACCTTTTAATTTAGGGCCCAACATTGTTTTATTTTTCCATAAAGTGTGTTTTTATTATTATTATTATTATTATTATATTCTATTTTATTATATTTTTGTTGATTGACATGGCCAAAATACAGTGATGTCTACGCAGGTGTGTGTGTGTGTGTGTGTGTGTGTGTGTGTGTGTGTGTGTGTGTGTGTGTGTGTGTGTGTGTGTGTGTGTGTGTGTGTGTGTGTGTGTGTGTGTGTGTGTGTGTGTGTGTGTGTGTGTGTGTGTGTGTGTGTGTGTGTGTGTGTGTGTGTGTGAGCAGAGGCTGAGAGACAAGAGTTGAAGTGCAAAACCCGAAAAGCGAAACAGTCAACTTCACTGTCACACACACTATAGTGTCACAAACTCAGTTCACACACACTGCTGTCCTCGTTCTTATACTACAACACTTATTCTGGGAATAAAATAATTTTGAATAATTTTGATGATTTTGATTTATGAAAAATATACAGATTCAGTTCACACTATCTGATTTTATTATTAAATACATTGGTACTTGAACTGCCTGTGTTCATCATCGACCTTCCAGACAGTAGGTTACACTTTAACGCAGTGTGAATAAACTTCTTTTTGTGGATAATCAGAGCAGAATCCACCATCTTGTTTCCCTTATGTTGTCTGGATGTTTGAAACAATGAGACACTGGGTAAATGAGGGCATAATATTTATTTTTAAGTAAATAATTATATTAATTCACATGTATTTCATTATTATTATTGTAATGTTTTACAGGATGAGCCGGATGACACTGCACACACCAATAGGCCATCGAGAACATCAGCAACCCCAGTGGTCGGCCCAGTGTGATGTATGGACGCCTGAACTCTTCCTCACCAGAGTCTTCCTCACCTCAGCTGACACTGACAGTATTAACATTTGCAAGAGTGAACTTTCCGACGACCCATAGCATGTGATCCAGATGTAAATGATCTGAACATTATCATTTCTGACTCTCATTTGAACCTTCCAACTGACCCACATCAAGCTGAACTTATACATGTGTTTAAGAGATGTGATCAGGACATTACTGTAAAAACTACAAGATCCTTTTTATCTGAAACGTGTTTATAGTCTGACTGACATTAGACATTGTAGACAATACTGTCCCCAGGGCATCCTGAAATATAGAAAGATTTTATAAAGAATTACAATACATGAATTTCATTATACATATATGTCATAAATAAAATTATTTTATAAATGTATATAAAAGCTACTGGGGAAAGCTGTTTATTTCAGACACATCTGAACCTGTAACACCATGTAAACTTTGTATTTAAACTGTGGAATAAACAAAGAGGTTAAAGATTCAGAAAACTTTCCCTTACCAACAACCAAAGTTTTATAACATTAGTTAATGTATTTACTAACATGAACTAACAATGAACAATACATTTACAGTATTTATGAATATGTGGTAATGTTAGTTCATATAAATCCAGCTGTTCATTGTTTGTTAATGTTTTTCACAGTGCATTAACTAATGTTAACTAATACAACCTTTCATTTTAATAATGTATTAGTACATTTATTGTTAATTCTTAGTTCATGTTAACTAACTAATGTTAACTAATGAACCTTATTATAAAGTTTAGCTGTTTGTTCTTGTATATTGTGTATATGATCTATAGAGTCTTTGTATATGATTGTGTAATACACACACACACACACACACAAATCTAAACAAACAAAAGTAAAATCTTAGATAAATGTGCAGTTGTGTGTGTTTTGCAGTGTCAGTGCAGGTATATGAGGACTGATGATCTATTATGTAAAGGGCTTCACATGACATGAACATGTTGAGTCTCTTACCAGCGGCGCAGGATTACTGGAGAGTGACGACGCCTCAGTTTCAGCTTCATTCAGCTCTGCGTTCTGGAGGATACACACACACACACACACACACACACATACAAGTGACACACACTGTTACAAACACATAAGGTGTCACTGTAGATCATGTAACAGTTGTCTAGTGAAGAGTGAGAAGCACAAAGCGGGACATCGTATGTATTGCGACCTTATTTTCTATTATAATTAGTGTTCGATAGGAGGATTGGAAAAAGTGGACTGTATATTAGGTAATGGCTCAGATCTAACTTTCCTCAATGGGGCGTCGGTCAGAACACACTGGATTCAGATCAGTTCCATGCAAAGGAGGTTTATTCGTTAACAGTCTTTTGTTCGTACACAACACAGTACACAGGCTTTACTATAACTGGTATTTTGTGCGTACGTGTGTGGTCTACAAAGGAAAAATAAAGATATATATTAACAATATGTCTTGAGTATTATTACACAAACATAATTTCCATAAACAGATACATATTTCTCAAATAAAGCAATTCTCAAGTGAAAGTTAGAGTAAAATAAAGGAATAATACTTAAGATATTATTATACAACACCGCCACTTAGCGGCCAGAAATGGCATAACATTCAAAACCGAAACCAAATCTGAGGTAATTTAAACGAACGTCACATATTCATAAATATCACGTCCTTAAACTCGAAAAAAAATTCGAAATATATTTATTGACGCACTTCGCACACACAGTCTTGATCGTACAGTCCCGCTCTGAGCTGATGATGTCTGAAAGTAAGCAGCGCATGCGCACTTGACTCGGCCTTTCTAACAATTACGATATACATTATAGTTTTAAGGTTATTTTAGAACTCCCGTTTAATGCTTTTAGTCTGAATATTTCCTTTTTCAACATCTATACTGAGACATTTGGTGTATTAGGAGCACATTTACCAGTGTGATGTTCTGGTTCAGATGTCATCACGATTGCTTGTTCTTCATCTGTTTGTGTTAATCACCTTCATCATTCACTCACCTGTGTCTTCCTCATCTTCATCTCCAAGGGTTTCTAATGTGTTGATGTGTAGTGGAGGAATCTGATCGCTAGAGTCAATGAAGTCCTGCCTCGTTGTTCATCACAGAGCTCATGTGAATGCTGTGGACTCTTCTGCACACTTCTCCTCGTCACTCGAGGTGTGTGTGAGTCTTCGGACTGTGTGTGTTCTTCTGGGAACATTTGCTGATGAACGGGAGCTGTGTGAAGTGCTGGTGTCTCGACTCCCATGGTCTCTAAAGTCAAACCACTCTGAAGAACATCCTCCATTCCTCTAGTTCTCTGAAGAACAGGCAATAACATTACATGATGACCTCAGCGATTCAGCTAAATCAGTGATATTAACAGACACTCAGCTAAATTAACCACATTTACAACAATTCAGTCACTGTATTTAAACATGTGTGATTTTACTAACCTTCCTCTTGGTGTCTCTTTAAGATAAAAGTCCGTCATCAATAAATGTGTGATTGAATCCTGTGAATCACTGTCACATCCATGCGATAACAGTTTAGCAGCCGGTCTCTCAGAATCACTGTCTAATCAAGTGTTGAGTGTTCATTATATTCCTCTTTTCTCCATCAGATAAAGATTCTCCGTCTGTCACACACACCTCCTGTTTAGTGTGAATGTCAAATCTCAACATCTTCAGTTTGGTTTGTTCATAAAGATATCAAACAGTCCTATTTAAGGGAATTTGGTTTCTTTTAAAATCACAAACAGGAAAAGTGAAGTCTGTTTCTGGACCTTTTGGTGACTGTCCATTTGGGAAAAAAGGTTCTTACCCATTTCCATGATTTATAAAACAGTTTTCTTCTTTTTTCACCGTCACATGTAGTGCCGCCACCATTACCGCTCCTCACTTGTTGGTCTCCATTATGGCAGAAGTGAAGACATCCAATCTCAATTCTTCAGGAGGTTTTTCTGCAGAGACATTTTTATGTCTTTCCAATATTTTTTTTTTCCCTAGGAAAGACACGCTTTAACATTCAGCGTTTTAGCTGACTTTGATCCCAGTTTCCTTACTTCAGTTTTATTTCTCCCTGGTCCTGAATATGTGAATTATTATCATAAATCTGAACATTTAGCGTTGTCAGGCTTTTATTTGTGCTTAAAGGATAAAACAACGGCTCTGCGCGCGCTGCTCATAAACACGGCTGCTCTAACTTTGACCTGCCACAAGATGGCGCTGTTTTACATTTAGTCATTTAGCAGACGCTTTTATCCAAAGACACTTACAACTGAGGACTAAAACAAGCGAGTCATCGTGAAGAGGCAAAAACAACGCCAGAAGTGCTAAAATACAAAGTTCAGGCATTGCTCAGAGTAGCAGAAGACAGATTAAAGGAAAGAGAAAGAATAATTTTGTTTTATGAGGTTAAGTGTTCACGGAAGAGATGAGTTTTCAGTCTTTTGGATGTTGTCAGGGATTCTTCATTCCGGGTGAGGACTGTTTACGACACTTTTGATTATAATATTATTTTTTTATTCATTTTCTTTTTACTTTTTTTTTTGCAAATCACATTTGTTACAATTTTGCCGAAAAATTACATTTAAGTTGTAATACAAAAATCATTTAGTTACAGTTCACATTTTCTTAAATAATAAAAAATTTAAACATCAGCCAATAGAGAATTGAAACACATATCATATAAGTAACAAATAATCTGTTTGAAATTATAAACAACATAAAAGTACACAGCCAGAGTATAAGACAGTAAATATCAGTTCAATTGATTATAGATAAATATTACATACATTTTGATACTAATTTACCATTTAATCCAGAAATACAGTCTATATAATTTAAGTCAAGTTTGAAAACATTGAATAGAGGTTTGTTCTTCATAAATTTAGATTTATGAAAACTATATGAATGTAAGTTTGAGCCCAAGAGTCATTTGTATCTGGAGGACATTTCCAAATAATCTTGTTACAGGGGTAATAGTGCTGAAGAATTTAAATTATATTTCTTTTACTTTGCTTGTAATTATAAATGTATGTGTGTTACTCCATGCTCTATTCCCATTAATATTTCCATACAAGGGACCATTTGTACCTGGAGCCAGGGATCGATTTCACACATAAAAGCTTTTTATTACTTTGTTGATGACTTTTCTGTCTAGAGAAGATAGACTATTTATTGAAACACTGCTGGAGATAAATACATTAATTTGATCAAATCTGTCCATCTCTAAGTAGGGTGATGATCTCATGGGGTTTAGCTCTGGATACAATATCAAACTCTTTTCTTGCAGGATGGACATTAAGTTTATCATAAGTTATAATTTGATTTGAGTTATTTAATAATTGGGATATCAGTAGAATATCTTGTTTAAAGCAGTTTTCCAAAGATAAAGTTTGGATCAATGTTCCAGAAACTGTTTGGATTTTCCACAAATCTTTTAATCAGTTGATTTCTAATATCTCATTGAAAAGTGAGAAGTCAATTACCGATAAACCCGCCTCCTCAATTTTATTAGTCAAGATGTTTTTCCTGATTTTATGAGGCTTCTTCCTCCATATAAGTTTGTCTAGATTGACACATTGTTACAATTGCAAAATATTTTAAAAAATTCATAAGTTACAAAGTTCATTGTTATAGGAAAGAGGAGGCGGGAACTGGTGAACATTGAACACTTTTAATAAGAAGATAAAGAAATAATAGTAATAATAATAAGACATTTTTTAAAGTGTCCGACAAAGACATAAAATTGGCCATTTGCAATGTATGTTGTGCTGAAATCCGTGGAAGCCACCAAAGGCATTTTAACACCAATGAAAGCTTTAGCATAAGTTCTGCCAGGAAGACTTAATTACCGCGTCACGTGTTACCTTCAGGTTATCCAATCACGTTCTTATTCTTATGTATAAAAGATCGGTACTTACACATGTTTGAGTTCGCAGATGCCGACGCAACAACAACCTCCACACCTCCCCACCACCACCACCACCAGGATGGTCCCGTCTATACTTCCCTGGGGGGTCGGCTGCGCCCCTGCCTTCGTCTTCAGGCAGGAAATGCTGATCCGCTACCCTCGGATTACGATCTACGGACGGGGCCTACGCCAAAGAACTTTGCAAATAATTGCCTGCTGGGCTGTCAATAAATGGATGCTTTGTTACATCATTTTATCTCCCGAGTCTTTCTGGTAGAACTAACATAATTAGGCATCTTCAAACCCGCCATACAACAACTGAATATGCCGAGTATGAGAAGCTAAACCAGCCGAACGCCAACAGTAACCTTAAGTTATCTAATTTTCTAAATACAATTAAATATAACTAACTCTAGATTATAGATGAAAGATTCCCATTCCCCTGCCATTCTGTGATCGGCAATCGGCCCCAAAAATACTGATCGGAGCATTTCTAAAATCATTATTATATTTGCAGGCCTGATAGTGAAGATTTCTGCTGACACTCATCTGAGCTTCTTCCTCTGTTCCACCTTTAATTACAACTAAACCATCATTTGGCTGAATAATAAACCAACATTAATCATTCAATATCACATGTTTCTAATACGCATGCTAACACACACGCTGCTTTATTTAATAGTGAAGTCTGAGTCTCTTCCACCTGTATGAAACACATTTACACATGTATTTCTCCTCATAGACAGCAGTGAGACTCTTCTGTGGATCACCTGATGGTTTCTGCTCCTCTCATCTCCGTTTCACAGATTTAAACCTTGATGGAAATCCACTGACGTTTTATGATCGATCTTCATCTACTCTGTAAAGTGGAACAGAAGAGAAAACAATCAGTGTTCAGTGGAACAAAGTGCAAATTATTATATTTCAATTACTGTTTTTTGAGTTAAAAAGGTTAAATTGAATTCCTGTAATCAGATTAATTATTGACTTTACATGATCTTGTGTTTTTAAATATAATAGATGTAAAGCCTGAATCATGTTCATATGTGTGTGTGTGTGTGTGTGTGTGTGTGACTCCTATTGAGTCTCTGTAAAGGAGAAACTAATGAGTGTACGGCGTATGGAATAAACCACAGCGAGCAAATACTAATGTTATTTTGAGTTAAACACAAACCTTTAGTTAAAGCCGTTTGTCCTCTAGTTTAAACATGTTTGTAGGCTCTTAGTAAATAACTGAGAGTAAAGTAAGTGTAGAGTAGTGTGACGTGTTGCTTGTCACAGTAAAAACACACTAGAGACAGAGACATTGCTCATGTGAGCTGGACGCTGTGAGCTGAAGCTGGAACTGCACTGATTTTAGCAGGAGTGCAGCGTTTCCTACAATCTGACCAAGTCTGTTTCACACTGAAATGATTCACTTCTACTGACACAGTTCATAAAGCAGGTGTTGATGTATAAAGCTGTGACAGTGAGCTTTTCTTCTCTTTCCTCCTTTGTGTTCAACATTTCAATAACTTCACATTATGTTCTCACACAAACCCTTTGTTGCAACAAATCTTAATGATAATTTCCTTTCACGAATGTTTGAAAGTATTGTTCACATATCAGAGGTAAATGAAGATGTCTTTAATATCTCAGTGATGTTTCCTCACCTCAGGACACAGTTTGAGTCTCGTAGCTCGTCTCTGAGCCGCTGCTTTGAGTCTCCTATCTTATTGTTCACTCAGATCAAGCTCTTTTAAAAACTGCAGTGCTTTTGAGTTAGTCAAAGACTGAGTTAAAGAAGAAACATCTGTAATGCCACAGCACTGAAGACTAGAGAGACACAAACAGAGGAAGAGAGATTATCTTACAAACAAATCATGAATGTGAAGAATTTTACACAAATATAATGTGAACTCAGACTCACTGTCAGATATTGAGAATAAAGTGTTTTAGTTTAATAAACCCAGAAAGTGCACTGCTATAACCAATGAAACATAAGCCCTGCTGTCTTCAAATAAATAAACTTCAGTCACACTGTAATTGCTGTACAGTATAATGACACTAACTGTAGTTTCTCCAGCTTGAATTGTGGGTTCATCAGTAGATCACTGAGGTTTTTCACTCCAGAGTCTCCTAGTTTATTCCAGCTCAGGTCCAGCTCTCTCAGGTGTGACGGGTTTGATTTCAGAGCTGAAGTCAAGATGAGACTCTGTTTCTCTGTAATACTGCATCCACTCAGACTGAAGACAGAGAAATAACAATAGTTCACATCTATGATGATCATCTTATTGAAGAGCTACAGCAGCATTTAGTTTCCAATAGTCTGTTTTAAAGAGCCCCTATCATGGATTTTTGAAAATGACTGTTCATATGGTGTGGAATATAGCTCTAAGGGAATGAAAACATCCTGCAAAGATTTATATCTGAAAGTGCACCGTATATAAAGTTATTGTCTTTCAAAAGTGAGAGTCGACTCTGAGTCTATGAAATGAATTGTTTTTGAAACGAGTCATTAGCTGGTTCGTCGTGACGTAGAGACATACTGGCCGAGTCCAGTTACTGCGTGCGCAGACGGAAGTCTAGATAGAACACATTCAAATACTTCATCATAGCATCATGTCGAGAAGACGCTGTGTTCTACAATGCAAAGATAGTTCAGCCACTTTGTTTTCATTTACCAGGGACGAGCATGTGAAGAATCAGTGGTTAGAGTTCATATTTGCAACGAGACCACAACAGTATTATACTAGCCCGATTGTGTTCTCATCATTTTAATGACGAATCGTTCAAAAACATAAATGAATTCAAATGTGGATTCACAAGCGGTTGTTCCTGAAGGAGGGCTCAGTAACTTACTTACCCAGTGTATATGGATCAGCTTCCTCCTATGAATCACAACCTGTAAGTATTATTAATAATTGTTGCTTTTATGGGTTTTGAACGGTTTTGTAGCGTCGGGCGCGAGGAGGGAAGGCGCAATAAGAATGTGTGTGTGCGTGTGTGTGTAAGTTACGCTCAGCGCAGCTTCTAGGTCTCCAATGTCAATTTTTTTTAAATATGTGAAATGTTTGTCGCTGTTATTGGAGTTGTCATAAAGAATAGAGCGTCTTGTAGTACTGCAGTGCTTTATCAATATGTTTATGCGTTATGCTAACAAACAATAACTGACTGGGTCATCTGACCAATCACTGCCGATTCAGCGTCACGCAAAGGAGTGGTTTGGAAAAATGAGTCGTACGAATCATTTGGGAGTCGGTGAGCAAATCAGATAAAAATAAATGCATATTATAAGAGAAATAAAGTTTTTTTTTATTCTTGCATGCATGTTAAACTGTTTTTGGGAACTCCTAAAACAAAAATAGGAACATTTCAAATGCTATGATTGGGGCTCTTTAAAACCCAGTCACACTAGTTCTGTGCGCTGGAAGACACTGTTTCTTCTCTTTCATCTTTAACTATTTATTTGACGTCTCACTTCTTTATTCTCTGTTGAAAAGGCATATTTCTGTGTGTACACAATCAGTACATTGTATCAAATGTTGGGAATTAAACAATTACAAACTAAATAAAAAAAACACATAAAAATGTGAGCAATAGGGAAACCCAGAAAGTGCACTGCTATAACCAATGAAACATAAGCCCTGCTGTCTTCAAATAAATAAACTTCAGTCACACTGTAATTGCTGTACAGTATAATGACACTAACTGTAGTTTCTCCAGCTTGAATTGTGGGTTCATCAGTAGATCACTGAGGTTTTTCACTCCAGAGTCTCCTAGATTATTCCCGCTCAGGTCCAGCTCTCTCAGGTGTGACGGGTTTGATTTCAGAGCTGAAGTCACATCAGAACAACCTTCATCTGTCATATCACAGTCATCTTAACCTACATTAGCAGAGAGAGAGAGAGAGAGAGAGAGAGAGAGAGAGAGATTTTATTTTTATTTTTAAAATACATTTTATTACAAATCGGTTTTAATTCACACAAGAGTACATATACAGCTGAAATAAAAACTCACAATATACAGTTAAAAATCAAAGTGTTACTAAATATATTACAAAGAACACCTTTTATACACCATCTTTGCTCAAACAACATTAGATTCTTTGTTGCATTACTTTTTCTGCTTACATAAATTGCCATTTTTGCTTGACCCAAGAAAAAGTTAAACAACTGACACTCATAAGATCGTTTTCTCGAATACTTAAAACCACAAATAAAAATGTCCATTGAGAAGACTTCATCAAACTGTTTTTACATCTTGTAAATAAATAAACAACAGTTTTAGTCTTATATAATGCATAAAAGTATGAAACACAGTTTCCCTTTGTGAACAAAAAGGACATTCCTGATTAACTTCATGATTTATCCTTGAAACAAACGCATTAACAGCTATAGTTCCATGCAAAACTCTCCATTGCAAGTCCCCTGTTTTTTTAAGCAATGGTGACTTATAAAGTGCCCCCCATTTAGGTCTAGTATTCTCACTTAAATGTAAGACATTACGCCATGGTGTATCTATTTTACCATCAAGACACTTCTGATTGAAAGCTTTAACACAACACTCATATATAGCTTTACTAGATGCTTTTTCTTTTCCCAACAACCTCAAATTATTACACTTAAAAAAAAAACCATCACACATTTCCAAATCAGGAATCAAAGACAAATTCGGAAACAGATCATCATTCTTTGGTTGAATACACCCTTCTTCAAAACATTTTTAACTCTTCTTTGGTAATGATTTCTTTCCATTTAGACAACAGCCGAGTTACCCCCCGTGTTGACCTCATCTTCAACTTCTCTTCTATTGCTTTAGAGTCAGATAAATCATGTCCAGTTATACGAACTAGGCTTCCAAGAGTAACGATGTGAGATTTAATGAGTACGTCCATCAAAGCAGGAAAACATCCCTCATTTGACACATCCAAACGTGATCCACAAATCAACGGTTCTTGAAGAGTCCAGTACAAAGAGTCCGTTATTTCACTTCTCAATATTTTAAAAAGTGACCATACTTTGAATAAATTACAATAAAAAAAGGTAACTTAGATACAGAAAACTTCTTAAGGTTCATCCAGAACAAAGACTTGCCAAGACCCAGACCTTCAAAGTTCTTAAAAATAATGGAAGCAACCAAACTCCAATTCTCATTCTCAGAACTTTCAAGAAACCTTTGTACATACTTTAGCCGAAAGGCGGCCACTCGACTCTGTAGATGAATGAGACCTTGTCCCCCTTCATTTTTAGGCAGATACAAAACACTTTGTGGCACCCAATGTAAATTATCCCCAAAAAAAAATTACTAAAACAGATTGAATTTTTTTCAGAAGAATTACTGGGGGGTCAATACATGCTAGCCAATGCCAAAGAGTAGAGGCTGCCAAATTGTTAATAATTAACACCCGCCCTCTATATGACATGTTAGAAAGTAAAAACTTCCATTTATTCAAACGACCCACAATTTTCTCTTCTATCCCCTCAAAATTTGTATTTACAGTTATATCGTCTCCCAAATACACACCTAAATATTTAAACCCATCTCTACTCCACTTTAACCCCGCGGGAGACTGGGTTGTCCATGAGTCCACTTTCCAACCAAGATAGCCTCACTTTTATTCCAATTTACTCGGAGGAAACAAGCATAAAATCCCTTAAAATCTTTGACACATCGCTGTGTTCTTTAATGAAATTAACAATATCATCAGCATAAGCTGATAGTTTAAATACTTGTTCAATATTTGGAATAGTTACACCCTTTAAATCTGCTCTAAACTTCCGTAAAAGGGGTTCAATTGTTAAACTATATAACATACCAGAAAGAGCACAGCCTTGCCTGATACCTCTAAAAACACTAAAGGGGGCACATAAGTCACCATTTACCTTCAGTAAACTTTCAACATCACAATAAAGAGCCTTTAACTTATCAATAAAAATGCTATTAAACCCAAAAGCTTCTAAAACCTCCCATAAATAACTATGTTCAATTCTATCGAACACTTTCTCTTGATCTATTGAAATCAAACCAAAATCCACATCAAAGAGCATATTGATGTCAAACATGTCTCTAACAAAAGAAATATTATCAAAAATTTGCCTTCCTGGCACACAATAGGTCTGATCAGTATGAATGACCTCTTCCAAAACCCCACTCAATCTATTTGCCAATGCCTTGGACAGAATTTTATAATCACTACATAGCAATGACACAGGCCTCCAGTTTTTTATTTCACTCAGGTCTCCCTTCTTGGGCAGTAAAGTCAGCACTGCTCTACGGCAGCTCAGTGGTAATCTTCCACTGTTTAGACTTTCGTTGATGACTGCAAGCAAGTCGGCACTAATCTCAGGCCAAAAAGACTTATAAAAGTCTACAGATAGGCCGTCTATTCCTGGTGCTCTGCCGCCTTCCATGCCTTGAAGAGTTTTCCTCAGCTCTTCTAACGTTATCTCACTACAGAGACCGGCGTTCGCCTCTTCAGTCACCTGAGGAAGATCCTCCATAAACACATTAGTGTTTGACCTGTGTATAAGTTCACTACTATATAGTTCTTTATAAAATTCTACCGCTCTCTTCCCAATTCCTGTATGATTCGACAAGAGTGCACCATCCTTAGAACGCAAAGCATGTATACATCTTTTTTGGCCATTTTTCCTTTCCAGATTAAAAAAAATGTGGAAGACACATCCATCCACTCTATATTCTTAAACCGGGAACTGATCAGAGCCCCTTGTGCTTTCAGGTCTAGAATTCCTGCCAATTCTTTGCTTTTTCGATTTAAAATTTCAATAAGCTCTTGATTTTGTTCAGTTCCAATAGATTCTTGTAGTTTCTTTATATCATTTTCTAGATTTACCATTGAATTATTAATTTCTTTAGTGATGTTGTAAGCGTACTGTTGACTCAATTGCTCTGATTTGCGTTTTTCCAAAATCCCATCACTGCTGCAAAGATTGGAAATCAGATTTAGTGGTTCTAAAATCATTCCAAAAAAAAAACTTAAAGATATCTCTAAATTCCATGTCATTTAAAAGACTTTTATTAAAGTGCCACATTGCACTCTTCGGTTTTACGGATCCTAAAGTTAAACAACACTGTGCTAAACTATGATCCGAAAAACTAACCGGAATAATAGAACAATCTCTAAAAAGGTTAAGTTGATGTCCAAAACCATAAAATCTGTCCAATCTAGCTAAAGACAACCTATTATTACAAGAATGAACCCATGTATATTGTCTGTGTGTCTTGTGAAAATTCTGCCAAATGTCAACCAGATCATGTGTTTCTAGTAACTGAATTAGCCTTTTTCGAGAAGCCATATGAGGCTCAACATGATTTCTATCTGAGGCAAATTCAGTGCAATTAAAATCACCTCCAAATAAGAACAAATCCTCAGTATTACAATCACTTAATGCTTTACATAATGTATTCAAAAAGCCCATTCTTTCAACTGCATTGGTGGGAGCATAAATACAACCGAAGCAATAAAATGCATTATCAAATTGAGCCCTTATTTTTAAAAATCTGCCTTTTACGACTTCTTCTACTTCATAAGAAAATGGAATGGAGTTTTTAGAAAATAAAATAGTAACACCGCCACTTAGAGATGAATTATGGCTAAAAATGGTTAACCCATCAAATGCTCTTGCCCAATCTTCCTCATTGGAAACATCACTATGAGTTTCTTTTGCAAACAGAATATCTATTTTCTTTATCTTCATTAACTCATATAATTCAAACCTTTTCTTCCCTTCTCGTGCCCCATTTAAATTAAGGGAAGCAAAATGAAACTCTTTCATTAAAGAAAAGAAAAGGATAATCAAGACACAAAAAAGCCTCATCTCATAAGTGTGATTTTAAAACTATTCAGCATTAATTCCTAATTGAGAATGTACTTTTGTGAGAATTTTTTTCAGTCTGTAAACCTCTTGATCAGAAAAAAGACCTTCACTCCTAAAACTCTTTGTTTTTTCTACAAATTGCATCAAATCAGGAAAGTATTCTGAAATACGCACATTTCTTGCATTCTTTGTTACTCTCAAAAAGAGCTTAACATCATCCACACTGTAAGATTTTTCTGAAGATTCGTCTTTTGTCTGATCAAAAGTAACACAATAAAACTCACAATATACAGTTAAAAATCAAAGTGTTACTAAATATATTACAAAGAACACCTTTTATACACCATCTTTGCTCAAACAACATTAGATTCTTTGTTGCATTACTTTTTCTGCTTACATAAATTGCCATTTTTGCTTGACCCAAGAAAAAGTTAAACAACTGACACTCATAAGATCGTTTTCTCAAATACTTAAAACCACAAATAAAAATCTCCATTGAGAAGACTTCATCAAACTGTTTTTACATCTTGTAAATAAATAAACAACGGTTTTAGTCTTATATAATGCATAAAAGTATGAAACACAGTTTCCCTTTGTGAACAAAAAGGACATTCCTGATTAACTTCATGATTTATCCTTGAAACAAACGCATTAACAGCTATAGTTCCATGCAAAACTCTCCATTGCAAGTCCCCTGTTTTTTTAAGCAATGGTGACTTATAAAGTGCCCCCCATTTAGGTCTAGTATTCTCACTTAAATGTAAGACATTACGCCATGGTGTATCTATTTTACCATCAAGACACTTCTGATTGAAAGCTTTAACACAACACTCATACATAGCTTTACTAGATGCTTTTTCTTTTCCCAACAACCTCAAATTATTACACTTAAAAAAAAAAACATCACACATTTCCAAATCAGGAATCAAAGACAAATTCGGAAACGGATCATCATTCTTTGGTTGAATACACCCTTCTTCAAACATTTTTAACTCTTCTTTGGTAATGATTTCTTTCCATTTAGACAACAGCCGAGTTACCCCCGTGTTGACCTCATCTTCAACTTCTCTTCTATTGCTTTAGAGTCAGATAAATCATGTCCAGTTATACGAACTAGGCTTCCAAGAGTAACGATGTGAGATTTAATGAGTACGTCCATCAAAGCAGGAAAACATCCCTCATTTGACACATCCAAACGTGATCCACAAATCAACGGTTCTTGAAGAGTCCAGTACAAAGAGTCCGTTATTTCACTTCTCGATATTTTAAAAAGTGACCATACTTTGAATAAATTACAATAAAAAAAGGTAACTTAGATACAGAAAACTTCTTAAGGTTCATCCAGAACAAAGACTTGCCAAGACCCAGACCTTCAAAGTTCTTAAAAATAATGGAAGCAACCAAACTCCAATTCTCATTCTCAGAACTTTCAAGAGAACTTTTGTATCGTAGAACCAGATTTAGTGGTTCTAAAATCATTCCAAAAAAAAAAAAACTTAAAGATATCTCTAAATTCCGTGTCATTTAAAAGACTTTTATTAAAGTGCCACAATGCACTCTTTGGTTTTACGGATCCTAAAGTTAAACAACACTGTGCTAAACTATGATCCGAAAAACTAACTGGAATAATAGAACAATCTCTAAAAAGGTTAAGTTGATGTCCAAAACCATAAAATCTGTCCAATCTAGCTAAAGACAACCTATTATTACAAGAATGAACCCATGTATATTGTCTGTGTGTCTTGTGAAAATTCTGCCAAATGTCAACCAGATCATGTGTTTCTATTAACTGAATTAGCCTTTTTCGAGAAGCCATATGAGGCTCAACATGATTTCATCTGAGGCAAATTCAGTGCAATTAAAATCACCTCCAAATAAGAACAAATCCTCAGTATTACAATCACTTAATGCTTTACATAATGTATTCAAAAAGCCCATTCTTTCAACTGCATTGGTGGGAGCATAAATACAACCGAAGCAATAAAATGCATTATCAAATTGAGCCCTTATTTTTAAAAATCTGCCTTTTACGACTTCTTCTACTTCATAAGAAAATGGAATGGAGTTTTTTAGAAAATAAAATAGTAACACCGCCACTTAGAGATGAATTATGGCTAAAAATGGTTAACCCATCAAATTCTCTTGCCCAATCTTCCTCATTGGAAACATCACTATGAGTTTCTTTTGCAAACAGAATATCTATTTTCTTTATCTTCATTAACTCATATAATTCAAACCTTTTCTTCCCTTCTCGTGCCCCATTTAAATTAAGGGAAGCAAAATGAAACTCTTTCATTAAAGAAAGAAAAGGATAATCAAGACACAAAAAAAGCCTCATCTCATAAGTGTGATTTTAAAACTATTCAGCATTAATTCCTAATTGAGAATGTACTTTTGTGAGAATTTTTTTCAGTCTGTAAACCTCTTGATCAGAAAAAAGACCTTCACTCCTAAAACTCTTTGTTTTTTCTACAAATTGCATCAAATCAGGAAAGTATTCTGAAATACGCACATTTCTTGCATTCTTTGTTACTCTCAAAAAGAGCTTAACATCATCCACACTGTAAGATTTTTCTGAAGATTCGTCTTTTGTCTGATCAAAAGTAACACTGCATTCTGAAAGGTCAGTGTCACTTTCAGTATCAGTTTGACTATTTCCCAGTTTTTTTGAATTACTGTAGTGGCTCTGTTTCATTCTCATTTTTTGCGGTGTTTTGAAAACACAATCATCTTGTTCCCCCCCGGAGTAAAGATCCTCGCCTTCCACCTCCATGTCTTGATTGACTCCTGAACCCTGCATTTCTAAACCATCAGTTAACTGATGCCCTTCATCAGGGACAGAGGCTTCTCCTACTTCTGCCACTGCCACTCGCTCCTCCCCCTTTTCCTTCAAAGCTGCAGCATCACCTGATGAATCTGTTGAGTTTGCATCTACAGGTTTTTGTACAGTGTTCATCAACTACCACTGTTGTAGGCACTTCACTCCTGACAATTTGTATTGCCCCTTCATCCTCACCAACCCTTTCAACTGAGACTGATGACACTTTTTTCCTTGATTTCTCATCTTTTTTTGGACAAACCCTAACGAGATGTCCTATTTCCCCACAACTAAGGCATTTCATGCTATTAGTCGTAGCATAAACTACGTAGTTGAAGGAGTCATGATTAAAATTTAACGTCAAATCCAATTCCTCCTTGTTGTCCTTTAATACCATGTAAACAAAACGTCTGAAAGACACTACGTGTTTCAGCAACGTCGATTTACAACCAATCTGAATCATTTTGATTGGGGAAACTAATCTACCATGCCTCTCCAACAATTTCACCAACACTTCGTTTTTTATGAATGGCGGGACGTTTGATAGAGTGACTTTTTTGGACGGAGTAGACAACAGTAACACTGGAACAAAAACATTGTCAATGACACCACCACTTTCAACCAACAAGTTTGCTAATTCAACGGTTTTCAAAAAAACAACAATTGCGTTGTTCATCCTCGATGCTGACAGAACATTTTCGCAGCCAACCACCTCTCCTATAGCCAAACTGCACTCTTCCACACTAGCGTTCAAACTTAACTTCACCGCTTGACGCCGTGTGAGGAAATCTAGCGTCATCACACCTGAAGTCATCCTGCCAGTTGTAAAAACTGGCAGACAGACAACACACCACTATTTTAACCCTCCCAAACCCGTATACCACAAAGTAGAAAGATAAAAGATAGAAAAATAGAAAACCTATTTTTGACACAGCGGCCAAAAAATGAGAAATAGTCCACACACTCACCACACTTCCCACTCACTCGCTCAACAAACGCTTACGCATGCGCGCAGAGAGAGAGAGAGAGAAATAAGAGACTCTTTATTCTGTAAAGTCACATCATCTTCATCAGCAAATAAAACAGACAGAGGAAGAGAGATCAGGGATGAACTGATACTGAGCTCATGTACTCGATACTCATTAAAATGCTCTGATACCAGCAACCGATACCAGTTAGCGTGTGTGTACAGTGTGTGTGTGTTTGTTCCAGACGAAGAAACACTGACAACAGAGAGTATAATGCGATAATAAAGAAGGCTGTCTATGAAGTAAATGTATCTAATTAGTGGAATATTAAAGGAAATATAGTAAGGCCTATATAGCTGTGGTGCGAGAGCTTATCCAGCGCATCCCTTTTCGTTGTAGTTCAGTCTGGACGTCAATGGCAAAGAAAGTAAAACGAGGTATGTAGATTATTATTAACTTTCACTGATGAGAGAGAGATGCTAAATCATATATGTGAGTAAAACATGAACTGTTACCTGGTTTATGTATAACGAGTGGTTCTCTACATTATTACAGGACGTTTGGGGGTCAAGAAGTTTCATGAACACAAACATCCAAAGTGCGCGCCCCGAAAACCAGCATCTCAGACAGCGCACGAATAATGAACTGAATTCTCTTTCACGTCTTGTGCTTGTGTGGACGAATTCACACAAAATTATGTAAAACGGCCGTCTTGGTGAGTATCCTCTAGTAAACAAAGTGGGTTATATCTCAAGTGAACGTATATTTTGATGGGGAATTACTCACTGCTCTTGACTAATAGGGATCTTCGCCCGTGACGTCACAACGCGGTTGCATGTGCTCTGGTTGGCAGAAAAGTAATGGCCGTATGCCGCACAGTATTATAAAGTCATAATTTAACACAAAGATTGGGTACTGTACAGTCAGTGTATCATCTGTGTACACACCCTTATCAGATTAAGGGCAAATTATTGTATTTTCTTTGATACATTTTTACGTATATGTTGACTAATGTTATAAATCAGAGGTAAGATCATTTTGATTCAAAATATAGCCCATGGACAAATTGCACCTCTATTTTACTACTAGTTGTAACAGATGTACCAGTTATCCAGTTAACACAAGTAATATTCGTAATTATGACTTATAGGCATCTAAAGATTTGTACGCCTTCATTGACTCTCTGATAAGCATAGATGGCATGTCGATGAGATACAGGTAGATGTCGACAAATGTCAAATCTGGCCATGTGTTAGGACTTTTGTTCCAATTCTCACTCAGGTGATATGGATCAGGCATAGAACATGAACCCTGGTTATATAAAAGCTTTACCTTATATCTCCTTTTAGCTTTTTCTTACAAAGAATTATAATTTTGCTGACAGAACACATAGACTGCTGCGTATGTTTTGGTTCTTTTGCCAACCAGTTCGCGCCCACGCACCCATTCGCTGACGTCACATATGACGCTGGCGAACATCCCTATAGGTAATAGCCTACCTTATAACTAAACAAAAAGTCTGCAGTGAGTAATGCAGTGTTATTTCACATTTGATTACTTTATTCATTTTTCTGTACCTGAAAACTACTGTTAAATCTACCAAAAACTCCAAAAACACTGTTTATTTCATTTGTAGCCTTTCTTTGTTATATTGCATTTATTTGTGCTATTTGTAATTTGATTATTTGTTCTTATTTTATTACTGACTGCTTACTTTTTTTAATAATGTTTTAAATTCACATTAATTAAGCTGGTAGTTGTTGTTGTAGTTAGTGATGTCACGGTACCAACATTTCAGTATTCGGTACCAATAGAGCGTAACGCGTGACGCGTAGACTGCTGCAGGCATATGCTAAAAATTATGTAAATGCATAACACATCAATATACCCTTAAGTAAAGTAAGTTTATTCAAGTGTGTTATTCAGTCTACTTTATACGAAAATATAAAAAAATATAAAGAATAAGAAAGTTTACTTTCAGTCTACTTTGTATGTACTTCTCAGACTTAAAAATGCACTTAGAGTATACTTGACTAATACTGACAGAAAGGTCAATGTGTTTTTGGACTATAATGTACTCTAATCTTTTGATCAGAACACTTGATCAAGTATTCTAAGTATACTGTACTTGGCTTGTAGTTGTTTAATCTTTTGGATGAGTAACCTATTAAATACATTCTTTACATAGTTTTACATACAATGTGCGATTTTCTCAGCTTTTTGTTTCAAATGTTCATTTTTTAAATGATACTTACCCTCATTCAGGTGTTGATAAAAAGGATGCATGAAACTAAAATAAATTTATTTCAAAATGGAAAGTTAAAGTACAGTTAAAGGTCTATTTCAAGTATAAAAAAATAAAAACCTAAATAGGAACATAGTTGTATACTGAAAGTGCAACAAAAAATATAAATAGTTAACTAAGTATGGTGTTATGTTCACTTAAAGAACACAAGAATAATTTCAATATACTGTAAAAGTATATTATAGTTTACTGAGAATATACTTCAACAGTGTACTTTTCATAAACTAAAACATTCACTACACGTATTAAAATAGTAAACTACTGGTATAGAGGGAATGCGCGTGACGTCAGCTCCGGCCGGAGTGCTTCAGTTCCTCACAGTGAGTGGCAAAAAGACTGAGCGGCTGTATATGTGTTTCAGCGTGAATGCTGCGAAAAACAAACACAACACATATAAAGTGGGAAAGAGCTTTTGCGATTGACTGTACAACTAGATTTGACAAAAAATCTGGAGGTATATTTTTACAGACTGCTATAGGAAGAGCAGCAAATGGATCACTGCAATTCACAGAAACAACTGGACTCCAGTCAGCGAAAGGTGGATCTGCAGTTTTCATTTTGTGTCAATATGCTGAATTTAGCTGTAAAACCATACCCATATATTTTGTATTGTTATATATATATATATTAACAACTCATCAATTAAATATGTATCATTCCATATTCTGCATTATTGGATGTTTTTTTAATAAACACTGACTGAAAAAAAGCTATAAAGTAATGATTTATAAACACTGATATAAGTAATCACCCATATTTAAACCTATATTGTATTTATATAAAACGTTCACAGGCAAATTTGCTTTATGTTTAGGTCTATATTGCTTTTATTTCCCTGGTGCCGAAATCAGGCAAACATAAATGTCAGGCAACACCGATTCCTGGCTGCAAGTCAATAATATCCATGGATCACGATCTTTAGTAAGTTGTAAGGAACACTATATTGAGTCCAACATTTAATTTAAATTGTTCGTTTTTAGTCGCATTTTCGCAGTTTCCCCTATTAAATCCAGTCACGCAGCAGATCTTTTGCCACTCGGTCAGGCTGAGAGGGGGTTGTTCGGCGGGAAGTCACGTCAAGTACATCCCCTCTATACCAGTGAAGATACACGGTTCTCTGTACCAACTTCAGTACCAAAGCTTAATTTAGATTCAATTTACATATATTAAAGGGCACTTGTTATGCACCTTTTTACAAGATGTAATATTGGTCTCGGGGTGTTACTCCAGAGTGTATTTGTGAAGTTTAGCTTAAAATACCCACAGTTAATTTATTATAACCATTCGAAAATGTCATTTTGGGCCTGTTCAAAAATGAGCTGTTTCTTGTGTATACCACCTTAAATGCAAATGAGCTGCATATCCCCCTGCCTTTGGATGAGGGCGTAACTTGATACCTTTGGCAGTCGGTACTGAGAGAGTGAGAGAAACCGCTGTCTTGCATGTCATTCAGCCGTACATTTCGGAATATATAAATAGTAAGAAGAGACTCCGGCAGAATGAACACAAATGAGAATGGACCAGTACGTCTCGGTATGGTTATTTGATACATTTATGTACTTATAGAGTTGTAATCGTGTCCCATTTGCAATTATGGATGTGGAACACACACACACACAGACCCACACAAACACTAACGCTGGCGCAATTTTTTGCAAACTACATACACATACTGTGATAAAGTTTGCTACGTACAAGCGAAATTACATTTATGCGAGGAACCTGTTGCGTCATGTTTACTGGTCATACAGATGCTTCTGTGGCAAATGTGAGAAGATGGAGAAGACGAACTTACAGATCAACAACAATATGCAGTTTTTAATACAATATCTTAAAAAATATATATATTTATAAACGTGTGGTTACACACTATACAAACAAGGTTTAAATTATATAGCCTACACAGACATCCTACGACACGACAACAACTTTACGCATTTGTTGTTGAATTGGCTTGCATGGACATCGACTGAAAAGACTATTTGCTCAAAAATCATAAAATACACTTACTGTTACTGGAGATGAGCGGTGGATCGTAAACATAGACGACGATCCACACTTGCCACAACAACAGACTAACCCACAACAGAACATTTATGTTTCCAAGAGACATTACCGACTGTCGTTGAAACAAAAGAGGATGGTGTACAGATCACTGGCGCAGGGTTGATGTGTGTGTTTACATCTGGAAGACGTCTATAGGACATTTCCTGTCAGATGTCAAATAGACGTTTAGGAGATGTCTTTAAGATGTAATGATTTAGAGTGGATGTTAAACTGACGTCTTCATGTTGAGGATGTTCAGAAGAACACAAGAGCTGAACTTCTACAAGCTCAAGAACATCCACAGGAAAAAAGAAGGTGAGAAAAATAGTTGGGTTGTTCTGGACAATTAAAAATGTGAACATGCACGTTACACTGTTGTGCGGGAGACTTGCAGCGAATTTCAGAATGAATAGAGTCGGCGTCTCTGTAATATCGAGGCTCCATAGTTAGTTTCTTGTATGATTATTAGGCCTGCTGGTATAAAATGAATTGCACTGTCTGTCTGAAAAAGACTCGTTCTCTTCACATGTGATAATTAACGGGAGTCTTCAGAACAGACTTGTCCTAGTCGTCACCCTGACATGACAGTGCGTAGAGTTAATTAGTCTATAATGTGAATGACTTACTTTATTCTAGCTTTCTTTCTTTTTGCAAAACAATAAAGTGCAATAGGCATTAATTAGTAGTAGGATAAATAGCAGCATATTAAAATTATGCCAAATTATGTTTTTTATTACAATGATAAAATTGTACAGTTGCCTAGTCAGGTAAGGTCAGGTCTGCCGATGTGTGTGTTATTTAGGACATTTATTTCTTTTTGTCAGCAACCGATGCTGGATATTAAACAGTTACTAACTAGATAAAAACACATAAAAATGTGAGCAAAAGGGAAACCCAGAAAGTGCACTGCTATAACCAATGAAACATAAGCCCTGCTGTCTTCAAATAAATAAACTTCAGTCACACTGTAATTGCTGTACAGTATAATGACACTAACCGTAGTTTCTCCAGCTTGAATTGTGGGTTCATCAGTAGATCACTGAGGTTTTTCACTCCAGAGTTTCCTAGTTTATTCCAGCTCAGGTCCAGCTCTCTCAGGTGTGACGGGTTTGATTTCAGAGCTGAAGTCAGGATGAGACTCTGTTTCTCTGTAATACTGCATCTACTCAGACTGAAGACAGAGAAATAACAATAGTTCACATCTATGATGATCATCTTATTGAAGAGCTACATCAGCATTTAGTTTCAAAACAACATTATTTAAACTACATTATGGAGAGAGAGAGAGAGAGAGAGAGAGAGATAGAGACAGAAAGAGAAAATGACTCAGATCTATGTGTTCAGCTTCATCCAGCAGACTTTTGCTGATGAATAAACAGTGATATTCAGGTGCAGCAACATGACATCATGAATTTTGTGTAAACATACACGCCACTTTCAAGTCAAGTGGCCATTACACTACTCCGCGTGTATGAGTGTATGTCTTACGCCTGTTAAATGTCCGAGTGATTCCGTGTGTATGTACACACCGTTAAATGTCCGGAGAGAAACGAAGCAAAATGTATCGATCTACATCTGGGGAGCGAAGTATTTTTTCCTAGGATGGTAGGGAAAGATTCATAAATGGTATTAACCCCAGTGAAGGGGTAGGGTTTAGGGACGGGGTTGGGGTAGGTCATATATTTTATACAGTAATGTAACGTTAAGTCAACGCCGTCATAAACACGCTGAAAAGCGATTATGCGTGTTGATAGCACGCCAAAAATGGAAATACAAATTGGCGTGTCATACATACGCCATTTCATGAGATCAGTCTGAGAGAAAGACACATTGTTCATTTAAATGTGCTTAATAACATCTGTAAGGCAATACAAAGGTTTGAAAATCGTTTATGTATTTATGTTTACACATTTCATTTCAAAAATAATTTTTTAAAGGGACATTTGAAACCACAAAAGACATTTTTGGAGATGCTGAACAGATACTGGATTTTGCACATCGACCACGATAAACGACCTTATTCTGAACTGCTTCAGCAGACTAACAACACTCGTCAATGTCAGAAATGTTTAGTGGCCAACCAAATAACAGTAGGCTGGCTAGGCATATGCTGCCGAAAATCACGAGCAGCACCCACGTGTGTCCAGACTGCCAGTAGGCTACATTCATTTAAAATTAAACTAAACATTGCAGTTGGTGCTATGTGAAGATGTCGCCATTCAGACCATCGAGCTATTCGCAGCTGTCCAGCTACTGCTCAGGACCTTGATCAAATATTGCCTGCAACGACACATAGTGCGATTTACAAAATTTTATATTAAAATTTACATTTATTTGTCTCAAATCACTCGTTAATGTATACTGACTAGCAATCGATTGTGTTTAATTGTACAGTACAATCATAACACAGTACAGACATGATCTGAATTCCACAATGTCCTTAAACATAAACATTACAATATTGCTGGCCATAAACTGACAAAGTGCGCGTCCGGTGTGCGATACCTTGAGTTGGTCATGAGATGTGGAACTGTGCTCGTCTGGTGCGGCCAGGCGCATCTGCTAATTATATTGTCTCACTGATATTTGCTTCTTCATTTATTAATCCAGGCAATTTGTTGATGAAACATTTATTAAAATGAAGATACAATTTATACAAACGAAATTTCACTTTAAAGAAAGGCTTTCAGCAGTGGAACTGATATGAAATGCAAACATTTTTTGATTAGGCCTACTTTTTTAAGCACCCACGGAGTAGAAACATTAAATCTGTGTTTATGGGCGGGCTTTATGTTCACAGAAGCTGCGAGTCACAGCGCGAATTCCAGCGGGACGTTCAGAATAACGCGCCCTAAATGTTATTCAGTCTTTCCCCTCATTTTACGCCATGGACACTCAGTATAGACTGGCAAAGAAGAGAAGAATCTCTTCTTTGAAAAAGAAAGAAAAAGAGAAGAAGAGAATCTTCTCTGAACGTGGAGCCGAAATGACCTATCACAATGCATTATTTTACAGCACGTCTTTTGAATTAGCATTCAATTTCAAATCACGTCACATGTATAATAGTGATGATGATGACGTGATGTGGAAGTACCATTCATTCACATAAATAATTGCTAATTTATAATATTATTCTTATTATTATTATGCGTTTTTATTATAAATGCCGCTTATTGTTATTTAGAAGAAGAATGATGTTATTATTATTTATTATTATTATTATTTAAAAGAAGAAGAATGTATTTTTTATTATTTTGTCAGTCTGAATTATTTTTTTGGTCATTGAAAGCCTTACATTACTGAACTCAGTTGGTGTGCACCTAACACTGAAACTTCAGGTAAAGCGCACAGGCTTGCAACTGAACGAATATATATTAGAGCAAGAGCGATATATTCGGCATGGCCAATATTATCTGAGCCGAATATTAGGCATTTCCAGATTATTGATATTCTGGCGGTTATAATGGCCGATAAATGAATATTTCGGAGAAAAATAAAAACGGACGAAACACGCTTGAACCACAGCATGAGTGTCGGAGTTGTATAGTTTGTCCACCAGAGGGCACTCTACACCGTCCCTGTTGACAACACTCGTTAAGTTGGTCACGAGACATACATTGCTTGAATAACAATTAAAAGATAATCCCCATCAGTTGCGGAATTAGTTAGTAATAATTACGTTACGCCGTTACAGTGTAGTTCACTGACTGTCCTTTTAACTTTTGACAATGTGACTGAAGTAATTTCTCTTTAATAGCGCGTGACAGTTATAGCAATGAGACACATCATCTCTCATTGGCCTGTTATATTGAAAAAATGTATGTTTTACACTTTGCTGTATGATCGCCATCCATTGCTAAATTATGGCTCATCATAGACTAGCTAATCACAAAGCTAGCTAATGCCACTATCATCAGTCTGTTCTGTTGTGACAATAAAAGAAAAAAGTTTCTTTTTAAAATGCATGATCATAATATTTTTAGTTAAAACTCATAAATAACTACAAATAACTAACGTTATGGAAATCTGTTAATGTTGCGCGTTTCGAACAAAAATAAAATATCGGCCGATATATCGGCATATCGGATTTTAAAACCAAAAATATATATCGGTATCGGCCTTCAAAATCCTTTATCGGTCATGCTATAATATATATGCTTACAAATCAAATGCTTTTGTAAAGTCACACAAATTAAACATTAAAATCCATGTTGCACAAAAATAAACACTGAAGTTTATAATTACTTATGTTTTAAAATAATGTTTTTTTGTTTTTTTACAGTGGGTCATAATAGGTCACATCTTTTAGTTTGTTGTGGTGTTATAAATAGTTTTTCTGCGCATTTCCGCACTAACTCAAAATGTGCGTACACCACCTCCTGAGCTGGTGTCAGGATTTGAGCGTGCTGCACGCAACGTCCATATTGATAAATCTCAAAGTCACTGTGGTTTTGGGTGTACGCTGGAAATTTGGTTTCGCACTTCTGATAAATGAGGACCTCTACGGCGCATGCGCACGCAGCGAGCCGGCAGAGAAAAGTTTGCCATTCTCATGTTCTCGTGTGTTCGTGTTTTATGTTCCTTATCTTTATTTTTAGTGCTATGTTTTAAAGTTTATTCTAATATCACTCATGGGAATTATACACCTGTCAGGGGCTTGCGCAGAAATGGATCCATTTTACCCCATTGTCCCTGGACTTTATGCGATTCTGATGGCACGTTCTGTGACTCTAATGACTTCAACGGCAAAGTCGGTTGCACTTCAATAGACAGTAGAAGAAATGGACAGGAGCGAGTCTCATTGGAACTCCAATTAGACGATTTGAAGCCCGTTTTTGGCGATTCTCGAGCACTTCCGTCCCTGACGCGCAGACTCAAACAGAGCTCTGACTGCACGTAGATGTGATGAGGGCAAACCGTCTGTCTTCTAGTGCTGTGGCATGAGAAATCTGAATCATTCCCTTCTGAAACATGCAGAGGCGGAGAGTGTGAATAGGAGCTGTCCATAAGCTAGGAGAAGGAGACAATTTTGCTAGGTATTCTGATTAAATTATTTTGTCATTTTGCCTCCACGCTTCCTCGATTGGCGCGCGAGTTTCTTCTCCCTGTCCATACGGTAACCTCTTTACTGTGCGACAAGAGAGTCTGCGCGCGGGTATGAGCGCAATCGTCAGCCTACTTTCACTGAAAAGACTGCTTCCATGGGGCCATAACATAAGCTACAAGGTAATGGAGCATTTATACATTGTTGTGTTTATTTAGAAATAGATAAAGGACAAATGGGGTCTTCTAAACGCCTCAGATGTAAAGTTATTCGCTGTCAAAGTGACGCCAAAATGGAATGAGAGTTGATGGGAATGCTAACGCAAGTGAAGTTCTGCTACAAGATGGCAACTCCCGCGAGGCTTCAACTTCCGGTCGATGGATTATCCCCTTGGTTGCACTACTCAAGAGAGTGCTGCTGCAGTTAAACTGTGTGCGTTATATGCGCGTGGTGGATTTTATCACACAACTTCCTGACTCTATCTTGTGAGACAACCATACAAAAAATTCTGTAAAACCGAAGGGAAGGAGAGGAAGCGGGAAAAAGAGGTGGTGTAAGTTACGCCTGAGGAAACAGCGTCTGTCTCGGATTCCTCTGCCCGCTGTGATCTTGGGAATGATTCAGCCCTTAAGAAATGCAATGAACTTCAGGGGCATGTCCGATTCCAGAAGGATTTGAAAAACTGTGGCATATTGGCTTTGACTGAGAAATGGCTCAATGAGCAGGACCCAGACACTGACCTGTGCATCGATGGATTTGGAACACCGTTTCTTTGGATCGTGATGCTCAGGTGAGGGGAAAAATAGGCGCGGGTAGTTTGGACGTCAGCAAACGACATCTGCAGTGCTGTGACTGTTCCAGACTCGGATTTGATCTCCAAATGTCTAAGCTTTTAACAGTGTCATCTGCTGTTGTTTTATTTGCCTTGCGAGTTTCTTCCGTATGACGCATATCCATCAAAAGCAGTTTGTCCAAAGACATTAAGACCAGTGGCTCTTACATCTATCTTAATGAAAATTTCCAAAAGAGATCTGTGAGATCTGAAAATTTAAGGACAACTGAGTGTTTATTAGACTCAATGCAGTTTGCTTATAGATCAAAAAGGGATGTAGAGGATGCAACGGTTACCCTGATACATCTGCTCTCCTGAAACATTTGGAGGGGAAGGGGTCTCATGCAAGGCTTCTATTTGTTGATTTTTCCTCTTGCGTTTAACACAATTCAACCTCACATCCTAGTAAGTAGACTTTTAGAGCAGTTTAAAACTGAGCAACAATTTAGCCTAATGGATTTAGATTTTGTAACTGAGAGAACACAAAGAGTGAAAATAAATAACATAATCTCTACAGAGGTTAGTTCTCATTGGTTCTACTCACAAGGATGTGTACTTTCTCCACTACTGTTTATTCTGTACACAAATATGTGCCAAAGTCATTTGGAAAATCGAGTTGTTTTGAGTAGTAATATAACACCTGTACATTTCCTGTAGTGTGGATCATTTTCTGCTTGACAAATAGTGTTTCTGCCCACTGACATGCTTTTCAAACACCTCAATCAAACATCTTAACACCACCATCAAACACCTTAAATTGCACATGTGTAGATCAGGAAAATCTAAATTTTCCCCAAACCCCCCTGGCAACATCAATTTTGGGACCTCAGTTTTTTAATAAAATTCTGCGTACAGCTTTAAAATCAATTAAACACATTCTACCCAAAATTATTCACAGTTCTGAAGCGTTTGAATCGACACACGCTGGCCAAGAACTGCATAAAAACACCTTCTACAAACCCATTCTGTTGTTTTATTGAAAGTCAGATCTATCAAATCCAACTAATCATTCAATATGATTACAATATCAAGTGTCTGTATAATATGTGCTCTTTTATCATTTTCCAGTGCTTGTTCAGTTTGTTTCATGGATAGCTCAGCTAAACAGGCCAATAAGAGACTATTAACTACTATTATTCCTTTTAATTATGATAATGTCTCATTAAAAATCAACAAATGTATAAAACTGATCAGAGATCAGGTTAAACCCACAGACACTTGTTCAATCTCAGTAAATCTGCATGATTCATGGGTTCACAGAGATCATCGGCTCCATTGGTAAACCACTGACATTTCCAAACCTTTCATCACCATCACTAGCGCTCAGTGGATCTTATTACAGGCAGAAACTGATCACAGACTTTTAAAATGCACTAGTTCAGTTTTTACAGAGTTACAGTATATGCTGCACCAAAATTAGACATTTTCCATTTTTGGAAATACAAACATTGAATTGAAAGCAGTTATGAACAGTTTTGTTCTGCCTCTATAGAAACTGAAATAATTATTGACAAATGATCAAAATGTCTGTCTTTGTCAAATATTTGAACCTTGAAATCATGTGTTAATTATGTTTTTAATTTGCTGTTTAATTGTATTACTTTATATTGTATTACTCTGTGTGACGCTGAGGAAAAACTGCTCTGACTCAAACAAGTGAGGATATATTATCATCAGCAAACATTAGTAATAAAGTAAAGTAATATTATAAATAAATGAGCAATACTCACGTCAGTGTGTTGAGTTGACAGTGTTTATCCTGCAGTAGAGCAGCGATCTGATTCACTCTTGTGTCTCCTAGTTTATGTTTATTCAGATTCAGCTTTCTCTGGAGAAACGGGTTTACACCCACAACTCTATTCACATACTGACAGGCTTCCTCTGCAGCAGGACTCAAAAACCTGCAGAACAGTCAATTCAGTTTCATTTAATTGTTGTTCTAAAGACAATCTTTAGTTAGTTGTTTAGATGTAAAATGTTTTTTCTTTGAAAATACACAAATAAATATAAATTTTAAATAAACAAGAGCAACACTCAGTCCTAAAGCAAACACTATATTAGAATAGAAACGTCTCACAAGGAGAGGGGCAAAATCTCACTAGATCATTATTTTCAGTATGAATACAGTGTGAAATTAAGATCTTTCTGACTTTTAAGCAGGAGAAGTGAGAAACGTCAGCACAGAGAAAACTGGCTTGAGAAACTGCGTGTTTGTGAACATTGAGACCATAGCCTGATACAGAGAGATGCAGTGAATCTGGGCTTGATGGAAAACAACTGTGTTCAGAAAACTATTTCACTAAAAGGTTATCTAGAATTTTTTTATGGGAAGTGTGCACAAAAAACTAAATTGTGCATGTTAATTATCATGGTATACTGTAGAATAGCAGCACAAAAAAATCTGATATTTTACTCACATCTGACACAGATCGGGATTTGTTGCATACGTGTAAACATAAAAATCCGCAAGAGATCTGATTTTTTTGTGTCCGATCTGAGTCGCTTCTAAATTTGGATTTAAATCAGATACATATCCGATATCTGGACATCTGACCTCCGTCTACACACACATATCCGATTCTCCTTTGAATTCCAAGCCACCACTAGACGAGGACGACACGTTTATTGACAAATACAGCTTTTGAAAGTTTAATTATGAGTCGACGTGCCTGCATGCACTCGCTCACAGCTTTTTATAGAGGTGGGAACTATATTTATCTTTGTAAAGAAATAGCACAAACACAGAAATATTCAGGAGCTGATGTTCAAGCCTCTGCCTGTGACTTTTATAAATAAAACAGCTTCACTACTGGAAGCTACATTATATTTCTGCAGCAATGAGGTGATAACTTCACTGTAATTAAACCAACAAGCTTCAGTATTAGGTTACTCTCTCTCTCTCTCTCTCTCTCTCTCTCTAGTTAATTCATTAAAATATATTAAGAAAAAAATAAATTTCTAAGGCTTTATTTCCCTCAAGAATTCTAAATCTGAGCAGTAAATAAAAGAAAATTATTTCTTACTATATATCTATTCCGTCAGATTTTGCATTGTAAAATATTCACTGAGTCATGACAGCTGTTATCTCGTCCATGCTGGCAAATTATCACGACCACCTGACATGAATTATATAAATAATTTGAATAGCACAGCCATTCAAAACAAGGGTCTACCATGTGCATAGTGAAACGATCACCGAAAATCACGCACAGTGGGGCACAGTGTCCACATATCAGACACTGTCTAAAGTTAATGTAAACAGACGGGCCAGAAAAATCAGATAAGTTCAAAAGATCGAATATGTGCATTAAGACTTGCAGTGTAAATGCAGCCTTTGACCTGTAGTTTGTAGCAAAACTAAATGTGTTGACAGTTATCATTATTATGATAGAATCTGCAGAATCTGATCTGATCTTGATCACTTTGATGCAACAATTTGTCCAGTTTATTCTATAACTAAATAAGGTATTTGCTATGAATATTTAGCCTGCATATAGCTAATTTAATTAATTATTTGATCCCGTCTCACCTCAGTGTCTTCAGTTGACAGTCTGGATCCTGTAGTAAATCATTGAGCTGCTTCATTCCTGATTCTCCAGGATCATTTCCTATGAGATCCAGCTCTATCAGGTGTGAAGGGTTTGATCTCAGAGCTGAAGCTAGAGCTTTATAACCTTCTTCTGTCACACTGCAGTTAGACAGTCTAGAACAGACAGGAAAACATTCAGCTGATTAATCCGTTAAACCTGAACAACATAAATCCTTAAACTTGAATTTTATTCTGTTCTTTGTACAAATGCATTGAAAGTTAGTTTTAACTGAATATGGAGTAAAACAAAAGGCACAAAAAAACTTTAATACGTTAGACATCAACATCAGTTTCGAGATTATCTAAAACAATTATCTAAAACTTTACAGTTCTGAAAGTATTTGATCTGAATGATCGAAAATACGTCACCTGAAAATGAGAAAATTAAAGTTTGAGAATAGCCTAATTTATTTGTCTGCTGGAAGCTAGATATTTTAGCCAACAAGGTTTTAAATATGGATACTTTAACACTTTATCATGGATAGATACACTTTGATGAGACTATAGAAAAAAATAGAAATAAAAAATATATAGCCAATCACTGCCATTATAAAGCTTGGAAGAGCCAGGACATTTTTAAATGGGTGTACCGTGAAATAAACCAATCAGAGCGCCATCCAACATACCCTTTAAGAGCAGGTGTGCATATTGCATGGCGGATTGATATTATTATGGCGGATTGTTTTTTTTTTTTTTCCTAGAAAACTGTTTAAGCTCACAATTTCGCAAGCTCACATGTTCGTAAGTTCATTCCCAAGTTTACAGATGTGCCTCTGTGGAGGGAAAAGCCTGCTTTGCGCGGGTGCAAAATAGGAATGATACATGCGTCAGTGTACAAAGTCATTTGCGCCGGGTGCAAGATAGGGCCCAATAACTCACTTATATTAAAAACATCAAACTTTTATGAACCAAACAAACTAATGCCATGATATACCCCCATTGTAATACTAATAAATGAAAGATCTTTGATTTTTCCCTTAATTTAAAACAAATGCTCAGTTTGTAGTTCATTATTATTAATGGAAGTACATCAATAATACATAGATCAACAATAAAATAGTACAATGACAAATTTGCTTATATTAAAGATTGACCTTTTATTAAAAAAAATTATGAGAAGAATAATGTTATGGTATACCCACGTTTTAACAAATAAATAAAAGATTTTTGAATTTTAAAACAAATGCTGAGTTTGTGGTTCGTTATTATTTTGAAAGAAAAACAAAACAACAATAGAACAAAGAGACTAACTCACTAATATTAAACAAAGAAGTGCAACTTTTATTCACATAACATTCTCTTGTGCTTTTGCTTCTGGGATAATCTCGTCAGTCATCACACCATCACTCTAGTCATGTGACTCCTGTGGCTCAACTTACCTCAGTATCTCCAATTTACACTTTATATTCTTCAGTCCAGTGCAGAGCAGCTTCACTCCTGAATCCTGCAGTTTATTATTGTTCATGTTCAGCTCTTTCAGATTGGTATCTGATCCAAGAACTGCAGCCAGAGCTGAACAGCTTTTGTCTGTTAAGTTACAATCATTTAACCTACAAGGGAAATTAATCACATCACATAATTAGATGGAACACATACATTTTTCTATATACAAATATTAAATTTATGTTCCACTATTATTATTTTTTTTTTACATAATCAGCATAGTAAAGAGGCTGAGTTAAACTAACATTACTCATTAAAAACTACTATTTCCTGTACATTACTATTTTTTATAGATGCAATAAAGCATGTTTGAAATTGTTTTTTTTTTTAAAGATTTATAGCTTTTATAGCTATAGGATTTTTTTTCTCTATTTCTGTCACCTGATGGAGTTTGGGCTCATACATATTGCTCATATGCCTCTGGACACAGAAGGATTGCATTGGCGTTTGATGGAAATGTGACATCTATGCAAAATAATCATTGATTCATTTCTCATTCCTGTTTCGAATAAGTGATTGTGTTTTGTCAACAAAAAGCATAACATTTCTGCATTTCCATTTTGTAGTGTGGATCATTCATTGCAACATTTAATCTGACTCTCATGTTTAAATCTGTTTTCTGCTTGACAAATAGTGTATGCTTCTGCCCACTGACATGCTTTTCAAACACCCAGGGCTGGCCATGACCAATTTGCTGTCCTAGATTTTATGGTATTAAAATTGATGGATTTTAGATATTATGGAATTAATTCAACTACTCCATCACGTCTTCAAATAGTCCAAAATGCAGCAGCGAGACTCTTAAAAGGCATTCGCAAAAGGGAACATATTACCCCGATTCTAGCATCCCTTCACTGGTTGCCGGTTCGTTTTAGGGTTGATTTTAAAATTCTTTTATTTGTATATAAGTGCCTAAACAACCTAGCTCCGCTCTATCTATCTGAGCTTTTAGAGCAATATAATCCCGCCAGAGATCTTAGGTCAGGTACACAGAAACTCTTAGTCATACCACGGTACAGGTTAAAACACAGAGGTCATCGTGCCTTTGCCATTGCTGGCCCGACATTGTGGAATAGCTTGCCTATTCATGTTCGCTCTGCATCCGACTTGTCAGTTTTCAAGTCACGCTTGAAAACACACTTTTATTCTATTGCTTTTAATAATGTGTAATGTTTTTGTGTGTAATGTAATGTGTTCTGTCTGCTGTGTGATAGTATATTGCTTTGCAAAGCACATTGGTCAGCTTGTCTGTGTAGAATGGTGCTATATAAATAAATTTTTACCTTACCTTACCTTACCTAGATTTTACCTGGCGCCCCATGCATTACAGCCCATTTCACCCCATCATTTGTGTTGGTGATTATTTAGTCATATATATATATATATATACTGTATATATATATACACATATATATAGCAAGAGCATTACATCTAGCATTCAAGTCAAGTCCCCTTTATTTTTATATAGCGCTTTTAGCCTATAATACAGATTATTTCAAGCAGCTTTACAGTAATAACAGGAAAATAATGCAACAAAGTTTGCTTCTCCTGTACAGCAGATCTAGAAGTGTCATAATCAAGCTTAAGTATGTTCAGTGATGGTTTATTTTGTTGTAATTAAAAAATAAATAATTTTCATATAGCCGCTCTAGATAAAACAGTGATGTCATGTTCCATATGTCATTCATGCACAAACTATTCATTGAGCACTAGCAAAAGTGTTTGTTTGGGAGTTGATGGCAGCAATCTTCCACTAAATTATAGCACATTTTATGTTTTCAACATGAATGAAACTGCTAAATGTCTTTAATGTGAATTTTACATGAAACGTTGGTCGTACTTTAAATAAACACCTATAAATATCGTTATTAATTTTGGCAAATAAATAAAAAATGCCATATATCCCAACTGTATAGTAAGACATTAAATAATAAAAGTGATCGTATGCGTCTAAAAAAGACTGACATATTTGTTACAAATAGCATTGTCTGGGGGCTCTGAAGAACTCAGAACTACTGTTAGCATAAAGTTATAAGGTAAAAATAACTGCCATTAAATTATTGCATCTTAATACTACTATGCAATTAGATAAACTGATCATTCATTACATCACTTTACCTCTGTCTTTATCCCCTTGTATCTTCTCTTTTGGCACTGTATCTAACGCAGCAGACTATAATGCTAATTTAAATGTGTCATGAAAATTCGGCCATCCGTCACAATGAGGAAACTTTCACCGTGTCTAGATGCCTGCCAGGCCCATTTCTAAGGGAGTGCTTGAGTGTAAGCGCCCTAAAACGAAAGCAATGTTGTCTACATTGGATGCGGCGAGCGGTGACGCTAAACAACAAATTACCAACAGTAAACTGATCGCCCGCGCTCTGTTTCTGGCGCATTTCAAGCACTCGCTGGGCAGGGGGAGATTGATGCACCTGACCGGAGTCGGGGGACTTAGTTAAGTTTTTGTGGAGTTGTTTTGCTTTATTTTGTTTTGTTTTGTTTGTTTTAAAATAGTATGAGGAAAAAAAAATTCACTTGATCATCCATTTTGGCGCCCCTTGAGTGGTAGCGCCCTTAGCATTTGCCTATACCGCCTATGCCATGGGCCGGCCCTGCAAACACCTCAATCAAACATCTTAACACCACCATCAAACACCTTAAATTTCACATGTGTAGATCAGGAAAATCTAAATTTTCCCCAAACCCCCCTGGCAACATCAATTTTGGGACCTCAGTTTTTTAATAAAATTCTGCGTACGGCTTTAAATCAATTAAACACATTCTACGCAAAATTATTCACAGTTTTGAAGTGTTTGAAATGACACACGCTGACCAAGAACTGCATAAAAACACCTTCTACAAACCCATTCTGTTGTTTTATTGAAAGTCAGATCTAATCCAACTAATCATTCAATATGATACAATATCAAGTGTCTGTATAATATGTGCTCTTTTATCATTTTCCAGTGCTTGTTCAGTTTGTTTCATGGATAGCTTAGCTAAACAGGCCAATAAGAGACTATTAACTACTATTATTCCTTTTAATTACTGATAATGTCTCATTAAAAATCAAAACTGATCAGAGATCAGGTTAAACCCACAGACACTTGTTCAATCTCAGTAAATCTGCATGATTCATGGGTTCACAGAGATCATCAGCTCCATTGGTAAACCACTGACATTTCCAAACCTTTCATCACCATCACTAGCGTTCAGTGGATCTTATTACAGGCAGAAACTGATCACAGACTTTTAAAATGCACTAGTTCAGTTTTTACAAGTTACAGTATTATGCTGCACCAAAATTAGACATTTTCCATTTTGGAAATACAAACATTGAATTGAAAGCAGTTATGAACAGTTTTGTTCTGCCTCGACAGAAACTGAAATAATTATTGACAAATGATCAAAATGTCTGTCTTTGTCAAATATTTGAACCTTGAAATCATGTGTTAATTATGTTTTTAATTTGTTGTTTAATTGTATTACTTTATATTGTATTACTCTGTGTGACGCTGAGGAAAAACTGCTCTGACTCAAACAAGTGAGGATATATTATCATCAGCAAACATTAGTAATAAAGTAAAGTAATATTATAAATAAATGAGCAATACTCACGTCAGTGTGTTGAGTTGACAGTGTTTATCCTGCAGTAGAGCAGCGATCTGATTCACTCTGTGTGTCTCCTAGTTTATGTTCACTCAGATTTCAGCTTTCTCTGGAGAAACGGGTTTACACCCACAACTCTATTCACATACTTACAGGCTTCCTCTGCAGCAGGACTCAAAAACCTGCAGAACAGTCAATTCAGTTTCATTTAATTACTGTTTCTAAAGACAAGCTTTAGTTAGTTATTTAGATGTAAATGTTTTTCTTTGAAAATACACAAATAAATATAAATTTTAAATAAACAAGAGCAACACTCAGTCCTAAAGCAAACACTATATTAGAATAGAAACGTCTCATGAGCAGAGGGGCAAAAGCTCATGGATCATGGTAGCAGCACAAAAAAATCTGATATTTTACTCACATCTGACACAGATCAGAATTTGTTGCATACGTGTAAACATAAAAATCCGCAAGAGATCAGATTTTTTCTATCCGAATCTGTGCCGCTTCTAAATTTGGATTTAAATCAGATACATATCCGATATCTGGACATCTGACCTCCGTCTACACACACATATCCGATTCTCCTTTGAATTCCAAGCCACCACTAGACGCAGGACGACACGTTTATTTACAAATACAGCTTTTGAAAGTTTAATTATGAGTCGACGTGCCTGCATGCACTCGCTCACAGCTTTTATAGTGTTGGGAACGATATTTATCTTTGTAAAGAAATAGCACAAACACAGAAATATTCAGGAGCTGATGTTCAAGCTTTGCCTGTGACTTTAATAAATAAAAAAGCTTCACTACTGGAAGCTACATTATATTTCTGAGCAATGAGGTGATAACTTCACTGTAATTAAACCAACAAGCTTCAGTATTACGTTACTCTCTCTCTCTCTCTCTCTAGTTAATTCATTCAAATTTATTAAGAAAAGAATATATTACAAGGCTTTATTTCCCTCAAGAATTCTAGATCTGAGCAGCAGATAAACGAAAATCATTTCCCAAACTATGTATCTTTTCCGTCAGATTTTGCATTGTAAAATATTCATGAGTCATGACAGCTGTTATTTCGTCCATGCTGGCAAATTATCATCGACCACCTGACATAAATTATATCAGTAATTTCAATAGCACGGCCATTCAAAACAAGGGTCTACCATGTGCAACTGTCTAAAGTTAATGTAAACAGACGGGCCAGAAAAATCGGATATGGTCAAAAGATTGAATCTGTGTATTATGACTTGCAGTGTAAATGCAGCCTTTGACCTGTAGCTCATAGCAAAACTAAATATGTTGACGGTAGGGTGTAACAGTAACTTGATTTCATCGTATCACGAATCCGTGGTTGTTCAGATACGATTCAAGGATCAATATTGGTTAATTTTGAATTTATATCAATACTAAAACGATTTCAGTGACTTGAAATTCGATTCAGTAACTTTTTAGCCAAAAATTCAACCAGTGTGACTGAAATAAATACCTGAAATTATTTATTTGTTATTAGGTTATTAATATTATTAACCTGGTTAATTTAGAATTCCTCTACAATTTCCAAACCCATATATTTTCGGAGAAAACATCTATGAACCTATTAATATTAATGATTTTTAAGTCTGAACATGCAATACAGATACAGATTTAACATCTGTGACTTGAAAAATAGCTTAGAATTAAATAAAACCACTTTTCCTAAAGTAGAACACAGTCTTCTTTTCAATTAATGATATATGCATTCTTTATAAATACTTGCATACATCATTCTTTTATTCTTTCAAGTAGACAAACTTATTTGTATGAATTAAATATAATTTATCCTTATTAAAGCTATTAACAAACAGTGAATGCTTTTCTCTTCATTTGTTGCTAGAATACAGACGTCATTGGGTTTATTGCCACTGTCATATCATGTCCAATGACATGCTGATACAATTGCACTGATGCACATCCAATACACTCACAACTGTTTAATTAATACATAATCAACATAGTTTACATTAATACTCTCCAAAACAGACATTTAGACATAATATTGTGTGTATTTGTCCATTCAGTACACGAAAGAGAGTTCAATTCATTATACTCGCGAGCTGTATAGGTGTCTATGTGCATGGTTGGACGTTGGGTTCGGTCTGGGTGTGAGCGCACAGAAATCCTTTTTTTGCATCGTTCACTCTTATTCAGATCTATATGCATACTCTACTACTCATTCTGCCAGACGTTGGCATATTTGAACATATTATGAGACCGCTGGGTAGATCTAGCACGTTACAGTATGTGCGCATCTAATTACCACACACGCAGGACATCAGTTCTGACTGAATCGCTTCCCAGATTCAGACACTATCTAACATTTTCATCTAGTATTTATTCATTGACGAAAATGTCAATAGATTTGTGTCATAGTTTTTGTAATTCAAAACTTAGTTTTATTTAGTTCGTCTCGTTTTCATCTGTGAAAAAATGTCGTTGGCGAATAATTTTCATCATCATCTTCAGTGCAGGTAAAGTTTCCTAGATTCCTGTTATTGACCTTTACATGTCCTGACAGCGAGTGACTCATTTAGAACATCTCCGTCTTTACAAAAGCCAATGTTTTTTCACACACACTGACCATTTCTCGCTCGTCGGCTTCTCCTTGTCATTCGCCATGTATGTATGTTGTCTTTGCGCTGCTGCTGGTGTGTGGCGAGAACGTCACAGAGAAGGCAGACTGAATTCGAGCAAGGTTTAAAGCCTGTGTCATTAAAACTAAAGTTCAAAAGGAAAAAAACATTATTTCCTAGTATTCATATACAATCTAATTCATTAACTTTTAAATTGATTTTAGATCGATATATGCAGATCTTAGATCGACTAGCAGAGCACAGATCGATGTAGTTGGATCATAGGAATATAAATCAATACATCGATGTAGTAGATGAATCGTTACACCCCTAGTTGACGGTTATCATCATTATGACAGAATCTGCAGAATCTGATCTGATCTTGATCACTTTGATGTAGGCCTGCACGATTCTGGGAAAAATATGAATCACGATTTTTTAGCTTAGAATTGATATCACGTTAATTTTCCTCATAAAGTGTAATCGGGGTTTGTACAGATTCTGTAAAAGGAAATTCTAGGACTTTCAAGGACTTTTATAACCGCTTCCTGAATTGTCACTGCATTTGTAATTTTTAAATCTTTAAAAACAGATAAATTACAAATAGGACAAATACACACAAAAATAGAACAAAGAAAAGCTGCAAATTAAATAAACAGTGTTTTAATAGTAGATCGGTATACATTTGAATAAAGTAATCAAATGTGAAAAAATTGCATAATCATTACTGTATAAATTAAATCTAGATGGATATTTTTTGTAAGGTTTAAAAGGGTAGACTATTTAGTCTAGAGCAGTGAGTAATTTCTTTGTCCTTTGATTAATATGAAAACACAGCAGCAGTTTTATTAAACTCCTGCCCCTTTAAGACCGAACGCACGGACCCCATTTGAACATGGCTAACTTACATTCACTTGAGATAACTAGTAAACTTTGTTTATTATAAACAACTTTATTTTTACATAATTTTGTGTAAATTTGTCCGTAGAAAGCGCAAAGACGTGAAAGACAATTTTATTCAGTATTCTTGGATGTTTGCGTTCATTGAACTTCTTGACCTGCAAACGCCCATTAGCAGCTAATAATGTAACGTTACGTAGACTCACGGTGTTCCGGACGACTGTAAATTTCTACTCAGTGTTTCAGACAGGTAGAAAGAATATATAACGCATACCTCTCAACAACTATAAGCTGGGTTGGTTTGGAAGAGCAAGAGGACTGAGGCAAAGATGACACGGATATAGATGCAATGACCGTTAAGAATTTGCGAGAAACGGTCTAGTGTCCAGAATACTGTGATGTCCGAATACAGCGAGTCTACGTTAGAGAACCTCTCGTTATACATAAATCAGGTAACAGGTCATGTTTTACTTTACTTACATGTACGATTTAGTTTTCATCCAAATAACACGTGACGTGAACAACCAGCAGCATTCAACAGAAGTGCACGCTCTCTCTCGTCAGTTAAAGATGTTAATAATAAGCTAGATTACTCGTTTTAATTTTCTTTGCCATTGACATCCGACTGAACTACAAACATTCCACTGATGTCTGTTTAAGGGATGTGCTCGACCAGCTCGCGCTCTGTGCCGCTGCGCGTTTCTAGTGTCTCGCGCACCACAGTTTCCACTAATAAGACGCATTTACTTCATAGACAGCCTTCTGTTTTTATCCCCATTCTACTTTCTGTTATGAGTGTTTCTTAGTCTGGACACACACACACACTCACACACTCACACACTCACACTGTTGTAGGCTATACACGCTTCAAAATAAAGGCAGATTTCTTATTTTTAAATTGAAGTCATTTAAAAAATAAATCATGAACAGGGTGAATCGAGATTGCGATTTTATAACGATTTATCGTGCAGGCCTACTTTGATGCAAAAATTTGTCCAGTTTATTCTATAACTAAATAAGGTATTTGTTATGAATATTTAGCCTGCAAATAGCTAATTTAATTAATTATTTGATCCCGTCTCACCTCAGTGTCTTCAGTTGACAGTCTGGATCCTGTAGTAAATCATTGAGCTGCTTCATTCCTGATTCTCCAGGATCATTTCCTATGAGATCCAGCTCTATCAGGTGTGAAGGGTTTGATCTCAGAGCTGAAGCTAGAGCTTTATAACCTTCTTCTGTGACACTGCAGTTAGACAGTCTAGAACAGACAGGAAAACATTCAGCTGATTAATCCGTTAAACCTGAAAAACATAAATCCTTAAACTTGAATTTTATTCTGTTCTTTGTACAAATGCATTGAAAGTTAGTTTTAACTGAATATGAAGTAAAACAAAAGGCACAAAAAACTTTAATACGTTAGACATCAACATCAGTTTCGAGATTATCTAAAACAATTATCTAAAACTTTACAATTCTGAAAGTATTTGATCTGAATGATCGAAAATACGTCACCTGAAAATGAGAAAATTAAAGTTTGAGAATAGCCTAATTTCTTTGTCTGCTGGAAGCTAGATATTTTAGCCAACAAGGTTTTAAATATGGATACTTTAACACTTTATCATGGATAGATACACTTTGATAGACTTAAAGATAGAAATGGAAAAAATATAGCCAATCACTGCCATTATACAGCTTGGAAGAGCCAGGACATTTTTAAATGGGTGTAACGTGAAATAAACCAATCAGAGCGCCATCCAACATACCCTTTAAGAGCAGGTGTGCATATTGCATGGCGGATTGATATTATTATGGCGGATTGTTTTTTTTTTTTTTTTTCAGAAAACTGTTTAAGCTCACAATTTCGCAAGCTCACATGTTCGTAAGTTCATTCCCAAGTTTACAGATGTGCCTCTGTGGAGGGAAAAGGCCTGCTTTCGCGGGTGCAAAATAGGAATGATACATGCTTCAGTGTACAAAGTCATTTGCGCCGGGTGCAAGATAGGGCCCAATAACTCGCTTATATTAAAAACATCAAACTTTTATGAACCAAACAAACTAATGCCATGGTATACCCCATTGTAATACTAATAAATGAAAGATCTTTCGATTTTCCCCTTAATTTTAAAACAAATGCTCAGTTTGTAGTTCATTATTATTAATGGAAGTACATGAATAATAAATAGATCAACAATAAAATAGTACAATGACAAATTTGCTTATATTAAAGATTGACCTTTTATTAAAAAAAATATATGAGAAGAATAATGTTATGGTATACCCACGTTTTAACAAATAAATAAAAGATCTTTGAATTTTAAAACAAATGCTGAGTTTGTGGTTCGTTATTATTTTGAAAGAAAAACAAAACAACAATAGAACAAAGAATAACTCACTAATATTAAAAACAAAGAAGTGCAACTTTTATTCACATAAGTTCTCTTGTGCTTTTGCTTCTGGGATAATCTCGTCAGTCATCACACCTCACTCTAGTCATGTGACTCCTGTGGCTCAACTTACCTCAGTATCTCCAATTTACACTTTATATTCTTCAGTCCAGTGCAGAGCAGCTTCACTCCTGAATCCTGCAGTTTATTATTGTTCATGTTCAGCTCTTTCAGATTGGTATCTGATCCAAGAACTGCAGCCAGAGCTGAACAGCTTTTGTCTGTTAAGTTACAATCATTTAACCTACAAGGGAAATTAATCACATCACATAATTAGATGGAACACATACATTTTTCTATATACAAATATTAAATTTATGTTCCACTATTTATTTTTTTTTACATACATCAGCATAGTAAAGAGGCTGAATTAAACTGAACATTACTCATTAAAAACTACTATTTCCTGTACATTACTATTTTTTATAGATGCAATAAAGCATGTTTGAATTTTTTTTTTTTTAGATTTATAGCTTTTATAGCTATAGGATCTTTTCTCATGTCTCTTATGTAAGATTACTTAAACCTAATAAGCTAATACATTTTTTTTAATATCTCAAGTTTAAGTTGTCAAGCGACATATTATTAATTTAAAGATAGTAAAGAAGCATCAATGACAACTGCCGAAAATAAATATATAGTTATTTTACTTAATATTTACTAAATTAGAAAATAAATTATAAAAAATATACGAAAAAAGGATTTTGAACTTGATAAAAAATAATTTCTAGAAAATCCATTTTAAAATTTGAACATCAAATTTGATACAACAGGTTTTTGATAAATGTTTATTTGTAAATCTCTTAATGATTTACATATCGCATGTCAATATTATTACATTAAACTAGTGTATAAAAATAAACACTTATAATATCTCATTACTGGGAGATACAGAGGGACAACTAATATATGTTGTGGTAATATATATGTACTTTATTTAAAGGTGGGATCAGCAGTTTTTGAAAAACACTTTTGAAAACTGTATCGGGCCGAGTATCAAAACACACTTGTAACCAATCAGCAGTAAGGGGCGCGTCTACTAATGATGGGGAGGAGCTATCAAAATATGGATAAGATATTTTTTGGGTAGAGATGTGTTTGTTTTGGTGATTTCAAATATCAACATTGGACAAAAGTGTTTTTCAAAAACGCCTTGGTTACGTATGTTACACTAGATGCCTTAATAGGGAATCGAGACGCAGTGTCAAACACTGTGGGAACGCTAATATCCACTGCCACTTAAGAAAAAGTGTCCATCCATGTTAAATCAAGGCGCACATTCGGTATGCAAAACACCAGCGCCCCGCGAGTGGAGATTAGAGAGATTAAGTTCTCTTGGTCCAACGTCAGAAACAGCGGCAGGACAGAAGACCTACAGAACTATAGGTCTAACAACATTAGTAGGAACCTGAGGAACGTTATCCGGGCCAAGGATGAAGAAAAGCCTTCACCATACCAGGCGAAAATTCCAGACACGGGGAAAAACCGAGAGAGGTTGAATATCTCCAATGCTTTTAAGAGAAAGAGAGTCGTTAGTGTATCAAACTTCTCAGGAACTTCTTCAATGGGCTCTGAAGGGAGCTAGGGAGAGACCTTCTAGTACAATAGCCAAATCCCAATACCAACCTGTCTTGACAGAAGCGGGACCCGAGCCGTGGGGAGAGTTAACCAAACCACTCTCCTCAAAGAGTGATCGTGGGAGTGGAGCGTTCTGAGTGGAAAATGATTGCAATGCTCACAATCAGCCCCATCACTCCCAAACAAACAACGCATAGTTGGTGTGTATCCCCACCCGTGGAAATCCGAAGTGCAGGGAAGAACACACTTCCTATATAGTTATATTTTGGAAATATATGTGAGAAAACTCCTACCTAGTATAAAGTAAGGCCAGACAAAAAGACTTGAGACAATGATTCACAAAAAGCGCTTGCTGAAGGCACAGAAGCTGCCATGGTTGTGTTTTCGGGTTGCTTTATAGTTTCCTGGTCGATGACGTCACCGCCTATGACATTCCATCTCTCCATTGGACTGATTCCATACGTGCTTCATGACTCAATCACGCAGAGGCGTTCCCACAGCGTTTGACGCAGCTCAAGCTCTCTTGAAAAGGAACTACTGATCCCACCTTTTAGTAGCATAAAAATATTAATGTTTTTTATTTTATTGCTGTCAATGTTAACAAGTTAACACTATAGAATTTAATTTAATGCAATTAAACACAGCATCCGTTCTTTGTTTTTTTTTCGTCATCCTTTGGCTAGCGTTACATTTACTGATCCCGCTCTTATTCATGCAAATGCTTTAAACCATTCAAGAGTGACAAGACAAAAGAGAACTGCACTGCCTGTGAATGTCCTGCGTGACTCTATGTGACACACACACAACACACAGAAAGGCCCTCTCCAGTATCATGCGCACAGACAGTGCACCAGAATACAGTTCTCTTAGCACTGCTTGAGCGAAAAATTACACACAATTATGCCAAAATGTCTGTTTTGTCGAGTAGCCTCATAACATAAGAACAGTCTTAAATTAGTTAAATAAAGTCTTAAATGAATGTAAAGAGTTGTGAGAGAATGAGGTGCATGTGAGATCTGTGTCTCTGTCAGCAGCGGCTGGGTTTTAAAGGGACAGCAGCCAATAAAGCTTTCTGTCAATAAAGTTAATCAAAGAACATAAGGGAACAGAGACAATTACTGACCTGCTCTTGACTAAAGAACTTTGTAAGATTTAAATAAGGCATTAGTCAATATTTAATCTAATTCAGTGCAGACTGTTTGATAAGCAGTGTTGGGGAGTAGTTGACTACAAGTAGCGACTGCTACTAACTTAACTACATTTTTCAGTAGCTTGGCAGTAGCTCAGTTGCTTTTTAAACAGTGTAGCTTTTCCAAGTAGCTAACTACTTTTTGCAGCAAGTAGCGGTGTAGCGCGAGCAAAAGCTACATTGCGTTTGTTCGAGCCTGCGCGAATCAGCGCGATTCAAGGATTTCTTCTTGTTAGATTACAAACTCATTTTTTGCCATTACCGCCACCTGTTGTTTAATCATGCATTTGCGGCTAATGGTTCACTGACGTACAGAAGTGGGTTGACACACCCATATTATGATTATATAGCAAGACGTGACAGCAGATTTGGAGGATGGAGAAACAACTAACGTTAATTACCCATGGCCTTATTTGTCCAAGTTCAATCAGTATTTTTGAGAAAATGTTCTACATGCAATTTATGTTGGATGTATATTTTGTTCTTGCAATGTTGTAGGCTATTTGTTGCAATTTTGCACTTAAACAGTCTGAGATATTTGAGTGTTGTGTGTAATAAAACAATACTCTTTGAAATCATAATTGTATTGCATTGTTTTAAACACTAAATATTTTACTTAAAACATTCCTCAGACACTTATTCAGTTATTTATAATATACATTGTTCAAAAAGCAAAAGTAGTTTCAATGTAGCTAGCTACTTTTTGATAGTAACTTGTAGTGTAGCTAACTACTTTTCCAAAAGGGTAGCTTGACTGTAGTTTAACTACTTTAACTTATGAGTAGCTTGTAGCTTGTCAAACTACAGTTTCAGAGTAGCTTCCCCAACACTGTTGAGTAAGTTTATCAAATTTCTGTAGAGTTCAGTGACTTTAGACGGAAAGCGAGGCAACAGGTAAATATGACACTTATGGGTTAATGTGAGGATTGTTTAAAGTTCACTTTAATTAAATTTTTTTATATTTTTTAAGCCTAATAAATGTAAAAAAATGTATAGCTATCAATTTCACTTTAATAATGAATGGCTATAATTAACCCTCTGGGATCAGCAAACACACCAGCACGTTTTGCATTGATTTTGTTCATATAGCAGCAAAATATACTAAAAATACTCCATCATTTATGGTCACACAGTCTTAAGAAATGTGAAAAAATAAACTGTTGAATGTCTTCTTTTTTACAGTGTCCACTTACAATCGAAACAAAACATTGTGCTTTTGTAAAATAAAGAAAATAAACAGGGTGTGCTTTCTGCCTCTCCGTCTCCGTGAACCTTTTTTCTTTAGACACGTCTCTAAACTTAAACAACACTCAGTGAATACTATTCACCCAGGCATGAGCTATATATCTTTATAATCATTTAAGTGTGTACTTTTAAAATGGTGTAATTCATAACAAAAACAAATATTCTTTATGTAATCTATATGAAAACAGAGAGGTCAGTCTTTCTCATATCAGCTCATTATAGCTCATTATCTTTTAATGTGATCACGCCCACGGAGAGCGCTGCTATTCAAACGCAAATGATCTTAGGCAATATATGCAAACGTGTCAACGCCCACAAATCAATGCGATAAAACACACCAAGTTTAATCAGATTATAGTACTTTACTGTCATCTTGCGAGGCTGTGAGGAATAGTCCTGGAATACATCAGAAGTACTGGTTTAAATTCATTTCAAGGAGCAACGGTGAGATAGCCGACCCCGAGAGCATAATAAATAGTATATATTTCAAAACTTGTATTTTATATGTCAGGCTTTACAGGGATGGTTCATGTTTATGATGGGAAACGCTATAGAGTAATGTAAATAAATGCATTTTTCAGATGAGAGCTAAACATGACAAAATATATTAAAAGACTTACAGAGCTCTTCTGGAGGCTTTAATGACTGCCGATAATCTAATGAGGCACTCGTCTGATTTCTTGAATTTCTGAAGCTCAAACTCCTCCAGCTCTTCCTCTGATGTCAACAACACAAAGGCTAAAGCAGACCACTGGGCAGGTGAAAGGTCACCAGATGAGAGACTTCCTTTGCTAAGGTGGGTCTGAATCTCGTTCACCAGAGTTTGGTCGTTCAGTTCATTCAGACAGTAGAACAGATTGATGGATCTCTCTGCAGGAAGATTATCTTCTAATTTCTGCTTGATGTACTGAACTATTTCCTTGTTGCTCCGTGGCTCAGTGCCGTCTCGCTGTGTCAACAGACCTCTGTCAAGAGTCGTGATCTGATTGGACTGGAGTGACAGACCGAGGAGGAAGCGAAGGAAAAGGTCCAGGTGTCCATTGTCACTCTCCAGCGCCTTGTCCACTGCAGTCTTGAGAAAATCAATCATGGTTTCATTTCTGTTTTTCTGTTCTGTAGACTCATGATCAAACACACTTGTCTTGTTGATGTCTAGAAACAGATGTGCATAAAGGGCTGCAATAAACTCTTGAATGCTCAAGTGAACAAAGCAGTACATGGTACCAAGAACGATCCCTGTTTCCTCCTTAAAGATCTGGGTACACATGCCTGAGTACACTGATGCCTTATAGACGTCAAGACCACAGGCTTCCAGGTCTGTGTCATAGAAGATCAGGTTGTTTCTTTCCAGCTGATGAAATGCCAGTTTCCCCAGTGAAAGGATGGTGTCTTTATCCCAGGAAACATCTGATGTGTATTCTCCATCATATTTCCGGCGGCTCTGCTGGATCTGAAAGCGGAGAAAGTGTGTGTACATTTGTGTCAGAGTCTTGGGAGTGTCTTCAGTGTTTGATTCCTGCAGTGTTTTAGAGATCTCATCAGCCTGAGTGTTTCTCACATCATTATTTCTCTTCTCCTCCAGAATGTTCTGGAGAACAGTGGCTGAAATCCAGCAGAAGACTGGGATGTGGCACATGATAAAGAGACTCTTTGATTGTTTAACATGATCTATGATTGTGTTGGCTTGAATATCATCTCTTGAATCTTTTTCTGAAGTACTCTTGCTTTTGTGCGTCGCTGAATCCTCTGTATCTCTGTCAGCCGGCTTCAATACAGTCAGGAGGAATCTTACTGGCAGCTGCTGGTCTGCTGGTGATCCAGACGAGAGCAGAAGGAAGCAGATTTCCCTTCATGAGGTTCGTTAGGAGAACATCCAGAGAGGCTGGTGACGATACATCACGCCACGTCTCATTACAATCAAACTTCAGAGGAAGGCGACATTCGTCCAGTCCATCAAGGATGAACAGCACTTTGAACTGATTCCTTCTTGTAAGGTTCAGTCCTTTTGTCTCTGGGAAAAACTGAGTTATAAGGTCCATCAAACTTAGTTTTTCTTTCTCCTTTAAGTTCATCTCTCTGAATGGAAGAGGAAATATGAAGCTGATATCTTGATTTTCTTTTCCTTCAGCCCAGTCCAGAACAAACTTTTGCACAGAGACTGATTTCCCGATGCCAGCGACTCCTTTTGTCAGTACAGTTCGGATCTCCTCGTGTTGTTCAGGCGCTTCAAACAAATGTGTGCATTCAACCTGTATCTCTTGTGCTTCATGACTGTCTGGAAGCAACTTTCAATCTGTCTCACCTCATGTTCAGTATTGACCTGTTCACTGCCACCCTGAGTGATGTAGAGATCTGTGTAGATGTTATTCAGGAGTGTGGAGTCACCTTGCTTCGCCATTCCTTCAAACACACATTGATACTTCTTCTTTAGGCCACATTTCAGCTGATGAATGAAGAACAGCTCACCTAAACACAGGAACAGAAAATAGATAGTTTTAGTCTTCATTTTCTCTCCTACATTTATAAGAGACAATCAGACAGATGATCACGAGTCTCTTGCCTTCTAGAGCATCAGCAGCTTCATCTTGCTTCATCTCTCTCAGGTAATGTAGTGTGAGATCAAGAGCTGCTGATTTGATACTGGATCTGTTTTCATTAAAGTCCTTCACAAAGTGTTGTGTGTTCTCATGTTGTAATATTTTCTTCAACTTCTCCAGCTCATTCTTCAGAAATGTGATTATTTTGCTCTCAAGATCCTACAAAAAAAGTGAGAGAAAAGACAGAATAACACAATTTAAGACAAATTGTACATCTACATTTGGTATCAAGAATCTATTCAATAATTATTATACATGTACATAAATAAATCCAGTTAAAAAGAATAACATGCTAACCAAGTTGTGGCAAAATGTGTTTAAAAGGAAAAAAAATTGATTAATTAAATTTCTTTGGTCAATAACCTATTTGTTTGTTATAAATATCAAACATTTATGAAAATGTGTTTTCCTACCTGGAAGATCCCAAGAAGATTGTCTTTGAAATTCTCGTGGTTCCTGTGAGTCTGAAGGTCTGAGTCTAATGTCTCATATTGAAGCCTGTAATCACATTAGTAAAATAAAATACTAACTGATATTTTACAGAAAGAGAAATAAGCATTAGCTGTGAATACTCTGACAAATATTTGATCTAAACATGTTTCATGATTGGTATTCACTGATACAACTTTTAAACACAGTCAACGTGTGACAAAAAATTGTAACACAAAATACCTTATACCTTTTAGAGCTGGACACATGTGAGCCTGATCTTACACTGATGACACAAAGAACGGAGAAGAAAAAACTAAGTTTTTCAAAACAGTAAAGTTTTTCGTAAAGTCAAGCTTCAGTTAAATATTCTCAATAGTCTGCAGCACACACTCTAAATTAAAGTAGTACAACATGCCTTTAACTGTAGAGCCTCCACTAACTTACTTCTCAAATAGATACTACAGTCTCATTTGAAAAGTTTTAATGTTGCAAATAGTAATTAAATGCAGTATAACTGTGCATTTGTTCATTTATAACTACGGTTTGTAAGGCCTGCTAAATCGAATCCAATGGCAAAGGGATTTTTAATTAAATGCAATACATTTTACCTTATGTATTAACTCGTTTCATCAGACTCCATAAAATGAAAAGGTTTTTCAATGATATCTGTGCATCATTAAATACATGTTAATGTTTGACTATTCCTTTTAACTCTAATGAAAATAAAGTCAAAGTCTGTTAGAATAATCAAATATAACAATTTATTTTGTCAGGTAAATGTATCATGTCAATTTCAAAATCAGTTTAAAGATAATCAATACAAATAATCAAATGGTCTGGAATAAGAGGAAAAGATGTGAACCCAATATTGTATGCTACGTGAGCTGAGAGTCATGTGACCCTCAACACACGTGAGTTAGTACAGAAAAGAGCCCTGAGCTCTCCGCTGCATTTCTTTATTATATCCAGACCTCCTTTAATATGTAGAACATGAGTTTACGGAGGGATGTTACTGTGGTCAGACATGTGTGTGTGTGTGTGTGTGTGTGTGTGTGTGTGTGTGTGACCATCTCTCCCTCTGCACACATGTGAAGCATTCGGCCAGATTTATGCTGGGGTAGAAATCACTGGGGCTGATTTTCAAGGAACAGTGGAATCAGCATTCATGAGTTTACACCTTTTGGAAGTAGAGAACACATTCCTTTGTGTGACAGTTATTCCTAAACTCTTAAAAACCTTATGTACCTTTTCTTTACTTATTTGGAAATAGAACACTTGTACCATTCACACTGAGACATTTCAAATAATACTAAACATATGTATAAAACTTTATGATATTGTTCAAATTAAACCATATACATTCTTATGTAAGTTTGGGTGATCTCTGCAAGAGTGGCGTGAGAGTTCAAATGTTAATTTGCAAGCAAAGTCCTTTGTCTTATAGACCTGTGGTGAGGTTGATTTCTTCAACCAGTTCTTCCAGTATCTTACAGATATGGATAAATGGACATGTTTCAGTTGCAGGATTTATTTTCCATAGTGAATTTATGCCTCCTTGTGTCTGCCTGTGTAACTGTGTTACTGGAGTGAGTTTCATAAATCCCTTACACAGTCAAGTTCAATCACACACACCACTGTGGACAAATAATACAACCCTATAATGTAATGTAAACACACACAATACCTTTTATTAGATGATGGTGTTTTCTCACTGAAGTTTGGTGGATGATCACTTTAGACTGATCACTCTTCAGAGACACAGAGCTGGACACATGTGAGCCTGATCTTACACTGATGACACAAAGAACAGAGAGAGAGAGAAAACACTTTAGTAAAGGAGGATCAACTGTGTCTGAAACACATCTGTGTCTTTATCTAATCCTCCACAGAAACACACACACACACACAATTTACAGTTTTATAGTTAACCATCATTTTATTTACTGGCTCACATTAGTTTAACAATTTCTTTAATATACATGAGTGAGATTAAACATGTTGAGGATTATAAGATACTTGACAATAATTTAAGAGAACATTTCAAGTTTTTATTTATTGACAGAATAGAGAGCAGAAATGTCTGTGACACAGTTTTGTTATCATACTTGAATTAAATTAAGTGTATAGTTGTTTTCTAATGTCTGTCAATAATTTTATGATCTAAAAACTAAAGTCATTTATTTGGATTAATTCAGCGTCTAGAAGGTTATTAACAAATTATTAACTGTGATATTTTCTATAGAGCAAACAGGGCTTTATAGACAATGTCAGTGTTAATTTAAGAAGTTAAAATTGAAGTTGTGCAAAGCATTTGCAAATATAGAGCAATGCTTAAAGTTGTGTTATTGACAGGGAAACACAAAGTCCAGTGGAGTTTAAAGTGAGAGTGTGAAAACAGACGCAGTCTCACCTGTGTTTCTCTGAGAGACTCATCTGAGAGAGAGAGTCCTTTCCTCTTTCCTCTGACATACTGCAGCTAAACTGACCCTGAAAACTGATCAGAAAACACTCAATCCTTCAGCATCACCTGCAAATCACAACATTTACACACATCAACAACATCTTATTGAAGAATAAAGACTTATCATCAACAACAGCAACAGCAAAAACAATCTATCAAATAAAAGGGATTTTGATTGTTTAATGAGTTTAACTGACTCTAAATATAAATTCATTGGGGAGCAGAAATGTACACTGTGCCTGGAAAACTGAACCCAAGTTGATATATTCGCTATTCAGTTTAATAACATCAGATTGTTGTTGTTTGACGTTAGGCTTCATGTCTGTCTACTGTAAATGTCTGCTTCAAAAATACTTTCCATTTCACATCACAAAAACATCAGCCTAACACAGAAGAGGAAATGGGAGAAAACTTTTAGAAACATATTCGTGTTGAATAAACGTTTCTCAATAAAACGTTTTGTGTTTAACTTCAAAAGATTGTAATTTTTGTCAGATTCTTCTTCTGTTCGGAGTAGCAGAAGAACAGCCTTCTGTAACTTCACATTTAAATCTCGCTTAATATACAATATGAAGTTCCTAGAATAATTACAAATGACTGTAATGGAGAATGTAATAAACTTACTTGCAGTCTTGTCCACTAAGAAGAGAATTTATCAGTATTTTAAACTCAGTAACGCTTGTTGTCAGTCCTGCGCGCGTCGTTCTCAGAATCTCTTGCTGGTCTCTGATGGATTGTGGATTAAACACATAAATGTCCGCGAGTGTTATTAGATTTGGTAGGCATTGAGCTAAACTGACATTTGTAGACATGTTTTGTGAATCATAGATTAAATCAAATCCAGTGAGCGACAGGTTTTGGTGTGGACAGGTGTTGCTTTCGTTTTCTTTTTCTTCTTCTTCTCCTTAAGAGTTTTATGGCGGTTGGCAAACCAGCTAAAAAGGTGCATTTACCGCCACCAACTGGACAGGAGTGTGAAACGTCAACAGAGTTAAGCAACTTCTCTATATATATTTAAAAAAAAAAAAAACATTTTCCTATATCCTGTCAACCAATCCTGTTTCCCTTAGATAGCTAATTAAAGCACTATACACCCTTTTCTCTTTCTGTGCATTTTGGAAAATGATATCTATTGTCAATGTACTAATACCTACATGTTCTAATGTTTCAATAAGATTTCTTCTTTCCCTGTTGTATCCTGAGCACTGAATCAACACATGTTCAACTGTTTCTGACAATCCACATTTATTACAATTCCCTGATTCTCTTTTCCCAATGATAAATAGTGAGTAATTAAGTCCTGTATGCCCTATTTGAAGTCTAGATATAATAGAATCTTCCTTTCTACTTCCGTATTTCTTTCTCTCAACCCCAACTTTGTTTTGAATTTTGTATAAATGTCTACCTTTGGTCTCCTTATCCCATTTCTCTTGCCAGATCTTATTTAGAGCAGATTTTATTACTACTTTAACTTCAGATTTACTCAGAGATACATTAATGTCTATTACACTGCGTTTTACAGATCTCTTTGCCAGGCGATCCACCTCCTCATTACCCTCTACCCCCACATGTGCTGGAACCCATAAAAATGAAATACTTACTCCTATTCTATATATTCTATACAGGTTTTGTAGTACTTCATACAAAATATCCTGCCTAGAGGCTGACTTTCCACTATTTATACTCGTTAAAACTGAAAAGGAATCTGAACAAATCACTACGTTTATTGGTCGAACTTCTTCCACCCATTGAAGTGCCAATAAAATCCCAATCATTTCTGCAGAATAAACCGAAAGGTGATCTGTAACTCTCTTTTCAATACTGTATTTAAAATGGGGGATGTAAACTGCTGCTGCTGTATGTCCAGTGTCTGGGTTCTTAGAGCCATCCGTAAATATCTGAATACTATTGTAGTATTCCTGATTAAGATGCTGTTTCACCACTATATTCTTTGTTATGTATATTTCCTTTGTTTGTATCTTTTCTTTCAACGTTAAATCTACATATGGTTTAGGGAAAAGCCATGGAGGTATCGATGGTATTACCACTGTAGGACTAATATTTATATTATTTATTTCTATATTCTGGGCTTCTTTTTCTACATTCCATCCAAAACTTTTTATTTCTCCTTTTCCATACTCCCAGCACTTTTCTAGGACCTTTTTCACTGGATGATTCTCTTTGTGTCCCTTTATTGTACTCCAATATGACATTTTTAATTGTAACCTCCTAACATCCAGGGGCATTTCTGCCATTTCTACCTGCATTGCTGGAATAGGGGATGTTCTGAATGCCCCACAACTTATTCGTAAAGCTTGCGACTGAATAGTGTTTATTGTCTTTAACCTGGATGCTGATGCTGAGCTATATACTATGCATCCGTAATCTATTACTGGTCTGATCATTGCACAATATATTCTTTTTAATGATTGCCGACTTGCTCCCCAATCTACCCCTGCCAGACATCTTAAAACGTTTATTCCTTTTTTACATTTATCAATTATTTTCTTTATGTGACTATCAAATTTCAGTTTTGAATCCATCCACAACCCCAAATATCGAATTTCTGATACTTGCTCTAACGTTTGACCATATAGTTTTAATTTTATTTGTGGGCTACTCTTCTTTTTTGAGAAACAGACAACTTGCGTCTTTTCTACTGACAATTTGAAACCCCAGTTGTTTACCCAATCTTCCACTTCCTCTACTGCTCTCTGCATGCTTTTCTCAACAAATTTAACATTCCGTCCTCTTTTCCACATGGCTCCATCATCTGCATAAAGGGATTTACCTATACCTTGTCCTACCTGAGAGAATATATCATTAATCATTATATTAAACAAAATGGGGCTACAAACACTTCCTTGTGGAGTACCGTTATCTATTATATATATTTTTGAAATAACTTGAGCCGATCTTGACCTGTATTGTACGCTTGAAAAGAAAATCCATTATCCAATTATATAACCTTCCTTTAATACCTATTTTATCCAACTTAATTAATAATCCCTCCTTCCACAACATATCGTATGCTTTTTCCACATCAAAAAACACTCCAACCAATACTTCTTTATTTACAAATGCTTTTCTAATTTCTGATTCTAGACATATGATAGAATCCATTGTATTACGACCCTTTCTAAATCCACTTTGATGTGAGCATATAAGATTTTTATTTTCTATTATGTAATTTAGTCTAGCTATTACCATTCTTTCCATTATTTTACACAAGTTCGATGTTAGTGCAATTGGTCTGTAGTTAACTGCTCTGGAATGATCTTTCCCAGGCTTAGCTATTGGAACAACTACTCCATGTTTCCAGGAAGAAGGGAGTTTCCGTCCTCCCATATTTTATTGAACAAATGTAATATTAAATTCAATGATACATCTGATAATTTCTTTATCATCTCATTACATATTTCATCCTTTCCTGGAGATGTATTTCTCAAACCTGTCAATACCTGTTTGAGTTCATACAAAGTAAAAACTTCATCCATAGTGCTTTCAGAAGGCCTTCTTTGGACCATGATATTAGGATTATCTCTTATTGCTTGCTCTCTTTACAAATGCTTTCGCTAATACCTCTGCTTTTTCACTTTCAGTAGTTATACATTTGTCCTCATTATAATGACTCTGGTCAGATCTGATTCAGGGGAATTTGCATATCATAATTAATAATTATTCATACAGATTTGGATTAACTTAGTCTTACATGTTAATAAATCCTTCAATGAGGGCTTTCTGTTAACTTTACTTATATTTATACATGTGTATCTCTGCAATTAACCACAAATTAATTGTAATAGATTGCACAGACCACATCTTACAAGACAAGTAAAATTAATTAGCTCAATTAATTTTATAGAGCAGGGAAAACTTAATTCTCTGGCCAGAAGAATTCAGCATTCCAACTCCATAAAACATACCCTTTTTGTATGTTTAGTTATATAAAGCATGTAGCTTGATCTTGCATTTCAGGGAATTGTATATGAACATACAGTGAATCAGTCAGGATGAGTATATTGGTTTAATTAATCCACTATAGCATTCAATAAGGCAACTAAGTAAGCATTTACTGATGTTACAATGATACATGTATATACAAACATTAAACACAAACTAAGACGATGCAGGGCGTAGAACGATAAGTGAGTTGGAGAGAGAGAGAGAGAGAGTGAGGGTGAGAGAGAGGGAGTTGCAGTCACCAAACAGTCAATTAATCTGACTGAAACACCATGAAAACACTTTCTTTATGCTTCTGAGAAGCTCTAAAAGAAGGTAACGTTCATACTTGCACAACATGTTTGGTCTGTGTGTGTCACTGGACTCGTGGTCAGGCCCGGTTGGGCCGCACGATGAATGGAGAGGCTCTCCTGTGTGCGCGCGTTCCGTGGAGCCGCGTGAGCGCGTTCCGCTGGAGTCGCGGCGCTTTTGCACTGCCCGTCCTGGCGCGTGCATGGTTGGTTGCGTGCGCGTGGCTCTCTTGTTCGTGGGGAGCTCACGTGCGTCGTTGGCATTCGGCGCGAATGTTTGAAAGGCTTAAAAGTCTTTGAGGGTGACGTTACCCGAGGAAATGGATCGGCAAAGTCCACTTCCTTTCCTGGGGAACGAACTTGGTAGTTCATTTGAGGAGAAGACGAAACTTTGGACGATCAAAAGAAAGGTATCCCGGTTGGGGGTGGGATCTCCGTGAGGAGATCCTTTACGTGCTTCTGACATGAGGCGTTTTCGGAAAGAAAGGGCGGAGCTGGCGCACTGCCTTTATCCTCTGGCAGACATCCATCCCTTTCTGTTGGCTTGAGCCAATCAGGGAGATGGATGTTGCAGCGGGAAATTCTTGGTTTATTGCTCTTTGTTTCACAGAGCACGCGCTTCCTCCGTGGGAGGGTGTGTTTCAGGAGGCTTAATAAAATAACAGTTTGATCTTTCATTGGCAATAAAACATATTAAAAATACCCTTTGCCTTTATACCTCTGTGCATATTCGAGTGTTTCATTTCCTACGCATCATAGAGACACCAAGGATCATTATGTTACATTAAAGGAAAATACACTTACATTTAATCATGCATGAGGCCAAGTATTCTAATTTCTATTTATGCTGCGAACCAACAAAGTTACTTCACTGTGACATGGGGGAAAAACACACATACATAGAAACACATTGAATATATCTGGTTAAATGTCTTTTAACACAGAAAAGTCCATCTCTTGGTTCAGAGACATAAAGCACATTCCACAGTCTTGTAACGTGATCTCACTCCAGTGAGTGGAAGAATGTGTGTGCGTGTATGTGTGTGTGTTTGTGTGTGTGTGTGTGTGTGTGTGTGTGTGTGTGTGTGTGGGGGGTCGATTCGATTGATCCATGACTGGTCGATTTGTCTGGCAAGATCCCACATCTCTCCCCTTTTCGTTAGATGGAAGTCCTGCCATGTGGACTTCGCATTGAGCGACACCCATCAGCAATGGGATGGATGGCAGGTGAGATCATGAAAGTCAGGTAGCAGGTGGTGGCTGAGGCTGAGGTTCAGGCTCAGCTTGATGAGGTTGGACGCAGTCTCCAGTGTGGTACCCTCTTCCTGAGGGTCCAGTGGTGGCTGTGGAGGTTTGCGTTTGTTGAGTCTCTCTGTGGAGTGTGTGAATGTCAGAGTGTCAAGGCGTGGTTGAGTTACCGTAAGAGGTATCCAGCCGCAGCAGATGGCTGCGGTCCAGGATTGGACAACAGGTGATGCAGTGCAGTGTAGCAGGTGTTCAGTTCAAACACAGCTAGGAGAGCTATGTTGCTGGGAACAAGTTCAGTTCGGCTGGGCACCCCGTTTTCACAGTTCATAATTCCAGGTTCTGGAATCAGGGTGAAATCATGGGTTCCGTCAAAGGATGGGACTTGACTCAGGCTCAGTTGCAGGCAGGGTAGCTCGAGTCTCGGAGCAAAGGCTGCCGGATGCTGAGTTTTGAGCAAAGTCCTTCTGGCAGACAGTAAACAGTCGTCCTCGCTTGAGTTCACCTGTCTGGTTCAGTAGAATGCCATGAGCGTTGTGGATCTGTCACAGCCTCCTTCAACTCTGATGGTCTGTGAGGAGGCACTCTGTGTTGTGAGTTACCTTTTGGCTGAAGGATTTCAGTTACGTTTCTGTAGTGATTTTGGCCAGACTGAATCAACCGTCCTCTCAAGGACTGCACCCCGTCCTCCACAGACACACACACACAAACACACACACACACACACGCCACACACATTCTTCCACTCACTGGAGTGAGATCATGTTACAAGACTGTGGAATGTGCTTTATGTCTCTGACCCAGAGATGGACTTTTCTGTGTTAAAAGACATTTAACCAGATATATTCAATGTGTTCTATGTATGTGTGTTTTTCCCCAGGTCACCGTGAAATATCTTTGTTGGTTGCAGCATAAAACAGGAATTAGAAATAACTTCCTTAGGCATTGTAAACAGAAGTATATGTTCATTTAATGTAACATAATGCTCCTTGGTGTCTCTAGAATACGTATCAGATGAACGACCCGAATATGTACAGAGATGTAAAGTAAAGTGTGTTTTTAATATGTTTTACTGCCAAGGATGATCGAACTGTTTCAATAGTAGCCCTTATGTGAACACACCCCCTCCCACGAGGAGCGCTGTGGTCTGAGAACAAAGCACCATAAAAGAATGTTTCCCGTGTGCAGCCTCCATCTCCCTGATTGGCTCAAGCCCACAGGAAGGGGATGGATGTCCCCAAGAGGATAAAGGCAGTGCGCCAGCTCCGCCCCTCTCTCTTCCGAAAACGTCTCATGCCAAGAAGCACGTAAAGGATCTCCTCACGGAGATCCGACCCCAAACCGGATCCTTCTCTCTTGACTCAGTCCAAAGTTTCGTCCTCTCTCAAAATGAACTACCAAAGTTCGTTTCCCAGGAAAGGAAGTGGACTTTGCCGATCTATTTCCTCGGGTAACTGTCACCTCAAAGACTTTTAAGCCTTTCAAACATTCTCGCGAATGCCAACGAAACGCCACGTGACTCCCCACGGAACAAAGAAGCCACGCGCACGCAACCAACCATGCACGCTGCCAGCAGTGACAGGCAGTGCAAAGCGCCGCGCTCCACGGAACCGCGCTCACGCGCTCCACGGAAGCCGCGCGCACACAGGAGAGCCTCTCCATTCATCGTGCGGCCCAACCGGGCCTGGCCACGAGTCCGTGACACACACAGACCAAACATGTTGTGCAAGTATAACGTTACCTTCTTTTAGAGCTTCTCAGAAGCATAAGAAAGTGTTTTCAGTGGTGTTTCAGAAGATTAATTGACTGTTTGGTGACTGTAACTCCCTCTCTCTCACCCTCACTCTCTCTCTCTCTCTCTCTCTCTCCAACTCACTTATTCGTCTGAACGCCCTGACGTCGTCTTAGTTTGTGTTTAATGTTTGTATATACATGTATCATTGTAACGTAGTAAATGCTTACTTAGTTGCCTTATTCGAATGCTATAGTGGATTAATTAAACCAATACATTCATCTGACTGATTTACTGGCATGTTCATATCCAATTCCCTGAATGCAAGATCAAGCTACATGCTTTATATAACTAAACATACCAAAAGGGTATGTTTTATGGAGTTGGAATGCTGAATTCTTCTGGCCAGAGAATTAAGTTTTCCCTGCTCTATAAATTAATTGAGCTAATTAATTTTACTTGTCTTGTAAGACGTGGTCTGTGCAATCTGTTACAATTAATTTGTGGTTAATTGCAGAGATACACATGTATACATATGAGTAAAGCTACAGAAAGCCCTCATCGAAGGATTTATTAACATGTAAAGATCGAGCTTATCCAAATTGTGTATGAATAATTATTGTAATTGATGAATCATTAATTATGATATGCAAATTCCCCTCGATCGACACCCGCCCAGAGTCATTGACATTTTGTTGCTGGACATGCCGGTGTTTGTACTGCGTTCTGACAGCAGCGCGTGGGTGTCCATTTAGCTCTGCTTGCGTGGTGGTCGACCTGATGCTGTGTGATGTCGGACCTGGATGACTGCAGTTGTCCTCTGGTTGGCTGGAGGCACAGGAAGACGACCACAGCAGCAGCATCCTGTAACAGAGACAGGGGAGAGAGAGAGAAAGGGAGGAAAGATTTCAGCGGCTGTCGGCTGGGACAGCCTGATGCCTTTGAGGATGCCGAGATGTCCTGGTGCTGCGGTGTGCAGCCCACATGGTGCGTGACAGGCATACACTGGCTGGCATATCCCCCTTTTTGTACTGTGGCAGCACAAGCTGTGGCGAAGTGATGTCACGAGGTACATAAATTTCAAGTGTTGGGCCGTTTAGCAGCATGTGCTTGGTGAGCTGCCGTTGTCGTGGTTGACGGCCGGTTTGGGCGGTTGGAGGGGTTGAGAGGTGGTTGTCTCAAAGTTCATTTGGTTAGTCTCAGTTTTTGGTAAGCTGAAAGGTGCAGGGTAGCAAGTTCACGTTTCCATTTGGTGCTGAGGCTGTGCCTTTATGGCTGGCTGTGGGAGTTCTTGTGACCTCTGTGACCTGCCAGTTAGGTTCTCTTGACCTGTGTGACTGGATGGGGAGGGGTACTTGAACTTGAGCTCAGCCATGCAGTTGTTTAAAGTCTATGAAAGGCTCATAACGATCTAACAGATCTTGGCCAATCAGAAGTGGGTACGTGATCGTTCGTGATCGGTACACCGGGTAAATCAGGCTCATAGGGACCAATTGTTGGGTGAATGGGAGCTAGTTGTTTGAGCCAGATGTCGTTTTGGCTGTAGGATTGCACCTTCAGCTCACCTGTTTGGGATTTGAGAGTTCGCTCTGATTGTTTGAGTCTTTTAAAGAGTTGGGCTGGCAGTAGCGTGATGTTTGAGCTAGTGTCTAGCATGGCTTCAAGGCTCAAATCATTGTCTCTAGGTGGCTAGGCAGAGTTTGTGCCACCCCCTTTTTGATTAGGTTTCCCAGAAGTCCTGGCGTCTGGGCTGATGTTGTGTGGGACACGGTGTTGTCATGCTCAGGCTGTGCAGCTGTCAGTTGTGGTGGCTGCTTGGTGCTGTCACTTTGTGAAGTGGCAGTGAGCTCTGTGGTGTGATGCTGACGAGCAGTGTTCTGGGTGTCTGTTTGGGTCTTGCGCTGAGACATAGCATGTCTGGCTTGTCCTTCTTGTGAGATCTTGTGCAGAAACTCTTTCAGCACCTTCAGGATTTTTGCTGTCAGTGACATGGCTGCACTGTTGTTATCTGATGTGTGCTCAGATTTGTGCTTACCAGTGGCGTGTTGAGAGGGGTACCGCTCTGGGCTGGTTGGGCTTGAGTCTCTTGGTGATGAGGTGCGGCTCAGAGCTCTTGCTCTGGTGCGGTCGATGAGCACCAGGACTGTTGTGTTGCCCTCTGTTGGCTTGGAACGGTTTACTCTCAGTGAAAGTGTGGGGTGCCTCCTAGAGGCAGCTCTGAGTCGTGCTCAGAGACAGGTTAGTTTGAGGGTGTTTACCCAGTCTTTTCGGACAAAGTCTTTGCGTAATGTGAGCTTGTGGTCTCGTAGCTATGGTAGATATGCTACAGGGACAGGCCAGGGTGCTTACGGAATAACTCACTGTGGGATGCAAGCTTCGAAGAAACAAAGTTCTGAGATTGGCATCCTTTCCATACCTGGTGGTTTGTCGGAGTCGGTGGAGTTTCAAGTCGGTCTTGCTTGATGTCCACGGCGGTGAGAACCTTTGGTCTGATTCTGGATCAGGGAGTTAAGCGATCGAAGCTTATTGCAACAGCTGATAGTCCATTTTGGCAGTCTCTGTTTGACGAGCTAGGAAGCTGTGCACCTCACGACTGGACGTAATCCATATCGAGCAGAATCTGTTTCATGCAGTCAGGTTGGTTAGACAGTTTGCAAGTGACAGTCTGGTCTGCATGTCGTGGCTTTTCTGGTTAGCTTGGTCCAATCCTTTTGGAGCCATGCCGTGGTTTGTGGCAGTGGTTCCTTGGGAGGTTGAGGTCAGGTTACGCAGGGGCTCTGTGGCATTCTGGCACACTTGTTGTGAGTGATTAATGCGTGGCCTGAAAGTTCAGAACTACTGCTTAATAGGTTCGTTAAGTATTTAAGCATAAAGCTAAGTGTCTCTTGTGTCCTAATCTTAGCTGCGAATGTTAGGGGGCTAAGTTTTGTGTGGTTCCAAGGGTATTTCCTGGGAAGGACATAGCCGAGATGAAATAAATGACGTAAGGTGGGTCTTTATGACTAAGTTATTTCTCTGGACTTAGCTGGTGGTTCACTATGGCTCGATGGCGTGAACGATAATAGGGGAAAGGACAGCTTTCTTATTTAAATTCTGCTTATTGTCGATCCTCAGGACTCTAGTAGTGCCTTTAGTAAATTGTTGAGATTACTTGTGTTAGAGGGTCACAAAACGAGTGCACTGGCTGGAACTAAGCCAAAATAACAAATAAGGGTGTCTGCTTCCTTTCTGGGCCCTATGGGAAATGGAACCACACTCGGACAAGAGAGGCAAAGGAATTAAATCATATAGAGGACCTAATGGACAAGGGAATAGCTGCTTGCTATTATTATCAAGGTCAAAGGAATGAAATAATTAACGAGGAAAAATAAAATCAAAATTAAAGCAAAAGGAAATAAAATGATCAAAACATGGGAATGATCTGAAGTCGAGAATAATCAGTGGCATTAGTGGCTAAACTTTGGATTTGCTTTGATCAACACTCTATAGTGGGTTGTAGCGGTTGCGTGTTCAAGACCACATTGGGTGTGTTCCTCCAAAGGTTTAGTCAACATGCCGACGAAAAATTCCTATGGTTATACAAATTCTTCTGTAGTTAGTTACGCAGTTTACCTGCAGTTAAACTTGAGTTTAATTAACAGGGCATCTGTGAAGTTAGTCTTCAATGGTTAGCAAGGAGTATTCCTAACCCTGTGAGGGTAAACTTTGGCTAATAAGAATTGCAAACACGGAAAGTGAATAATTAGAAACCCTAAGTGGTGTTGAGGAAAGTATTCTAGAATACTTTGCACTGTGGAACACAGCTGTGATTAAGGGTTCAAGAAAATAATGCTAACTGCTAACTGTGGAGGTTATTCAGCTTAGCCTGCATTGGATTGGAGCTATGTTAGGTTAGCTTAGCCCAAGTTAGCTTGATGCTAAGCTAGGTTAGCTTAGCCACCCAGGCTGGTTTGTTTACAAAAGTGACATTAAGAGTTAGCACTTCCTGTGACAAGTTGTCATGGGAGCCAGAGGGTGTCAGAGCAATTCAACAGTACCTGAAGAATGTCTGTGTATTTTACATGAATCATGCATGTTTTAACGGGTTAAAAGGGAGGCACCTATACTTTATGATTTTCAAGAACTTGGTTGCATTAAGTAAAACGCAAATGTGTTTTGGCATTTGCTAATTTTCTCATGGAACTCTGCTCTTTACTTCACAGTCTTCTATTTGTTTACAGAGTAAGGAAATAGATTTGCTGCAAGTCAAAGCTTGTCTTGTTCTATTTGCTTACAGAGTAAGGGAATAGATTAGCTTTCCTAAGCATATATAGTTACGTCTCTCTCATGCATGAATGCTGACTTTTCCGCGAGTTACTTCTTTTGATCGTTTAGTAGCTTTCTGCTTGTAGAAGCAGCTAAAATTTAGGTGAATTGCATCAATCTAACAATAAAATTAAGGCCTTTACTTTGTAGAAGGGGAACGTCGCCCAGGTTTACATACATATAACTCTGTCCTGAGCTGTCTTCGTCAGAAACAGGTTTACTTATACCGCGATTTTGGATTTCTTTTTTTTTGTTTGTTTCCAAAGCGGAAAAGATATCGGTACAGATTACAAGCTGCTGAGATGATTCTTCTGTTACACAGACTTACGCTTTAATGCTGAAGTTCCTGATACCAGTTGGGAGTCTAAGGCCTAACATTTTTTCAAAGTAGAGATGTCAATTCCCGCTATTTGTTTTATCTGCATTTAGGCAAGCCAGCTATCAAGATGCGTATTGCACGTAGTGTTTTAGTTGGACCGCGATGGTCAAGTGCACGCCTGTTGATTAACAGTAATTTAAACTCGGGTGATTTTACTACACTCTGTCGTCAAGGCAAAGTATGGAGTGGGTGTTTTCTGTGACTCTTCACTGTCGTGAAATGTTTAACGGTGCCGTTCTAAACAACATCTAGAAACTGTTTGTTTCAAAAGAGTCATGCATAGTCTGTCGGCCGCTGAGGCCGTACATGTCTATGTAAGATTCCTTTAACTTAGTAAAATTCTAATTCTACAAACGCAGAGTCTTGCAACTCTTTGAACACCCATTTTCATCTACTTTTAAAAATCTCTACGCCTCCGATGTTGATCAAGGACCTTTCAGCAGAGCTCTTGACTGCGCCGTGCAGTGTCTTCTGGGTTGCAGTTCAGAATAATTTGGGGTTTTAGGAATTCTTACTGAGTGGGGCCTTGCGTGGGGCAGGAGAACTATGGTGACTGACGGGATAGGAGGAGAGGTTTCTTGAAACTGGTGTCCTCCTCAGTTATAGGTTCGCTGCAAGTTCCACAGCAAACTCGTTCGGAGCCGGTGGTGGTAGCACAGGCCCTCCTGGGTCTGTTCTGCTGGGTGTCGGTGTCGTGTCAGACACCGGTTGGAGACAGCAGGTGGAAAGTCGATGTCTTGTAGATTGTCAGAGATGTGGTGGAAGGCGGGCTTTCCCACCTCCCCCTTTTTCAGCTCTTGTGTTGTTGGCTGAAATGTGCAGACTGGTTAGGGGAGACTTGTGGTGTGTGTTTCCCCTTTTCCGGTCATGCTGAAGTCTATAAGAGTATTGCAACTCTGTGGATCAAGTTCATGTTCGAGATCTTGTCTCTGCTGAACGAGCTTGTGGATGGTCACACGGGCCTCTTGAGAGTTTCTTTCGTAGGCCGTGGCTTTCAAATCTCTTTAAGTTCAGCCTCTGCTCTTTGCAAAGGGGCTTCACTTTGTCGAGTTTCTCGTTGAATTCCTCTTTGGTTCTTTTCTCTGACTATTCTCTTCAGTCTGTGTAGAAGATTTAGACAGGGCAGTTTGAAGTCTTTTACTTCCTTCTGTAGCTCGGGGTCGTTGTCATCTCTCGGCGCGCAACCTTGTGCTCCAGGGCGATGCGGCTCCTTTTGCGGAGGCGTGCGTGTGCGCTGAGCTGGTAGGCGAGGTTGACGTGTCTGGCCCAGTCTTTGTCGTGGGAGCTTTGGCTTGGTTTGTGCGCCATCAGCTTGTACACGTCTGCGTCCAGTTGCTCTTGGCTCGGGGCTCTGAGTAACCGGTGGCTTTGGGCAGGGATGGAGATGTCATGAATCTCGGCCATGTCTCCAGGTTGTCCCCGCGGGTTGTGGGACTGGAACATACTGGTTTCACTGTGGGCGAGATGAACACAACACACACAGAGAGACCAATGCAAGTTCGACTACGTCTAACGAGCTATAATACCGGCTAGGCCGTGTATGAAAATTTTGGTTAACTGATGCAGACAGTTAAACCGTTAGGTGGGACAATTTGGGTAGGTCATCATGGGTCTGAATGAAGATTTGACAGGGCGCTAGCTTAGGGGTCACCTGTTGATGCTAACGACTTGGTTGTCAAACTATTCTTCAGCTTTCCTTGGTGTGTCAGAGAGGTTCTGTCTTTAGGTGAACTGAAAGGAACAGAGCACAACAGAACAGAGCAATGGCAAGCTAGCAAAGATTGAAGTAACATGCAACCATCAAAGATGGGGAGGTCTGTAATGAAATGGCATTCATAGTACCCAAGAAGTGTCAGAAAGGGAAAGAGGAGGCCTAAGCCTGCGGTTTGTGGCTTGGAGAGGCGGAGGAAGTCAACCACTTCAAATATCAGGGGAATCTCTAGATTCTGTGGCCAATATAAAGTGGATGGGTTTTAATACCTTTTCCTAGTTTGCCTGGGGTGAAATGAGGTCATCCCGGTTGGAGTCAGCCTCGTGGCTGGTCCTTCTGTCACCCTTTCCAACACATGACAGCAGTGTCCCGGACGTTTCGTGCATCTGTACCGAGGTGCGCCTTTTTCAAGCAACTTGACCTTGAACACAACCGGCGGTGCCAGATTGGTGATGTCGTGTTGCGGGCCGCATCAACAGAAAGATACAGGAAAGTACGGAGACCTGCGCTCAGTCAGCGATGGTGGCGCAGATCAGACGAACCAGCCAGCCGGACCCCAAGCGAAGGTGACTGTCACATCACCACAGCACTTGAGAGATTTCTACCTACAAACACAAAACAGGATGAAGAGCAAGTGTGCCTCAATTTGAATTAAAGCTCCTCTATCTACATCAAGTTGAGTGTCTATTTTTGTTGAAAAATCAAAGGCAACGGCTTTACTAAAGTCTATGGTATAAACACAAAGGGAATTGTGACAATGTCAATTATCAGAATAACCCAACCTCCATACAGGGAAGAGATAGCATTAAGTGCAGCGGGAGGAGCACAGGAGGAAGCAATCTGTAGTGGCGAGTTTTGGCCACTAAGGGTGTGTGTCCCTTCCTCCTAGTGGTCAATCTGGCTGACAGAGAGCTTGATTTGAAGTGCATTCAAACTGATTTAAATACAATTCAAATTGAGCAAATGCATAGGGGTTAAGTAACCTTTAGATTAGTAAGGATACAGTTGTAATAAAACCAGATCAAAATTATTAAAAATAATTTGAAATGGAAATATAGAAATAAAGCCATAAAGCAATTTCCCAATGGGAAATGAGAGACTTAATTCAAATTAACTTTGAAATTTGTTTGTTTCAAACCAAATTTAAATAAGTGTAGTAAAATTACAGGTTGGTGTTATATTTGATGACAATCACGATTACGGTGAGGGATCAGTGACTGTAACCAAAACAAAACCGACTGGGAGAGAGAAAGCCATTCAGGACAGTGAGGTTAGGTGATGGCCACAAGGGGGCGCTTTCCTCCCAAGTGGTCATCAGAAACTGTTAAGACTTAATTCTGAATTTCAAGTTCAAATGTGGTTTGAACCAAATTCAAAACAAGTGCACACAGTCAAGGCAAGGAAAATCATGTTAATGAAACAGGCTGTAGATTGCACATGCATTGAAAATTAGGGAAACTAGTTCGAAATTCAGTAAGGAAGCAGGGTGTTCCTGACAGAATTTTGAGGAAAGAAATGACCTAGCTGTTAGTGTCCACACGAGGGCGCTATTGCGTTCGTGGAGGTTTAAGTCGGGGCTGGGGTCATCTGATACTGGAAAACACTCAGGGGTGCACCCTAGTGTTTGGCAGTAGTATTACAGCCAGCCCGCTTTCAAATGTGATTGTTTCAGAGGACGTGTAGCGAATTACACACCTATTTTCTGCATAATCACGAATAGTGCGGAATTTAAATCTCGACGGATTTCTTTTCGGTACTATATTTTACAAACACGTTTGGCAGGATTTTTTTTTCGCTGCGCCGTGCGAAAGGGAAACAGGAATTATCCATCTGTTTCAAAAACTCCAAATAACATTTATCACAACTACCGTTAATGATTAGAATGTTTTCAGTTTGGATTTTCTTTTGGTGCTATTTTTTTTTTACAAACACGTTTGGCAGGATTTTCTTTTTCGCTGCGCCGTGCGAAAGGGAAACAGGAATTATCCATCTGTTTCAAAAACTCCAAATAACATTTATCACAACTACCGTTAATGATTAGAATGTTTTCAGTTTGGATTTTCTTTTGGTGCTATTTTTTTTTTTACAAACACGTTTGGCAGGATTTTCTTTTTTTCGCTGCGCTGTGCAGAAGGGAAACAGGAATTATCCATCTGTTTCAAAAACTCCAAATAACATCTATCAAAACTAGTATTAATGATTAGAATGTTTTCAGTTTTGGATTTTTTTTTTGGTGCTATATTTATTTAAAACACGTTAGCAGGATTCTTCGCTGCATTGTGCAAAAGGGAAACAGGAATTACTCATCTGTTTCAAAAACTCCAAATAACATTTATCACAACTACTGTTAATGATTATAATGTTTTCCGTTTGGATTTTCTTTTGGTGCTATTTTTTTTTACAAACACGTTAGCAGGATTCTTCGCTGCATTGTGCAAAAGGGGAACAGGAATTACTCATCTGTTTCCTGCTCCAATAGACATATATCACAATAGCACTTATGATAATATGCGGTTTTTATACATTGAGTAGCTAAGTCAATGTTTTTTTCAACCAGGAGCTCATCGTTTTTCTAACGATTATAATATAAGATAAGGCCTTTTAAGACTAGAGGAAGAATCTCGTTCAACTAAATCTTGTCTTCCAATGTCAGAAGAATCTCGTTCTGACAGAGGAGTTAAAATTATTAAAAATGTTTGTCCAGAGGTTTCTCTTCCATCTGTGTCAGAACAAATTTAATACTGAGGAAACTGCAGTTTACTTTTAGCAATTTAACAGTGACTAAACGTTTGAACATTTAGCAGCTTGTTAACTATGCTTGGCTGAGGCAGCTTTTGTGCCCAGCTCAGTCATATCGCAAGTTCGCAAAGCGTTCACTCTCTATGTGCGCGTGTAATATTAAATATTACATAACAATATTAAATAACAATATACACATTTGGACTGAAACTGATTTGCTCATAAACAAGTTTGAAGTGCCTGCATTCTCCACCATTCTGTAATGACTCTGGCGGGTCTGATTCGAGGGAATTTGCATATCATAATTAATAATTCATAATTAATAATTATTCATACAGATTTGGATCAGCCCGGTCTTACATGTTAATAAATCCCTCGATGAGGGCTTTCTGTTAACTTTACTTATATTTATACATGTGTATCTCTGCAATTAACCACAAATTAATTGTAATAGATTGCACAGACCACATCTTACAAGACAAGTAAAATTAATTAGCTCAATTAATTTATAGAGCAGGGAAAACTTAATTCTCTGGCCAGAAGAATTCAGCATTCCAACTCCATAAAACATACCCTTTTTGGTATGTTTAGTTATATAAAGCATGTAGCTTGATCTGCATTTCAGGGAATTGGATATGAACATACAGTGAATCAGTCAGGATGAGTATATTGGTTTAATTAATCCACTATAGCATTCAATAAGGCAACTAAGTAAGCATTTACTACGTTACAATGATACATGTATATACAAACATTAAACACAAACTAAGACGACGCAGGGCGTTAGACGATAAGTGAGTTGGAGAGAGAGAGAGAGTGAGTGAGGGTGAGAGAGAGGGAGTTACATTCACCAAACAGTCAATTAATCTTTCTGAACACCATGAAAACACTTTCTTTATGCTTCTGAGAAGCTCTAAAAGAAGGTAACGTTATACTTGCACAACATGTTTGGTCTGTGTGTGTCACGGACTCGTGGCCAGGCCCGGTTGGGCCGCACGATGAATGGAGAGGCTCTCCTGTGTGCGCGCGTTCCGTGGAGCGCGGCGCTGTTTGCACTGCCCGTCCTGGCGCGTGCATGGTTGGTTGCGTGCGCGTGGCTTCTTTGTTCCGTGGGGAGTCACGTGGCGTTCGTTGGCATTCGGCGCGAATGTTTGAAAGGCTTAAAAGTCTTTGAGGTGACGTTACCTCGAGGAAATAGATCGGCAAAGTCCACTTCCTTTCCTGGGGAACGAACTTGGTAGTTCATTTGAGGAGAAGACGAAACTTTGGACGATCAAAGAAAGGATCCCGGTTGGGGTCGGATCTCCGTGAGGAGATCCTTTACGTGCTTCTTGACATGAGGCGTTTTCGGAAGAGAAAGGGCGGAGCTGGCGCACTGCCTTTATCCTCTTGGAGCATTCCATCCCCTTCCTGTTGGCTTGAGCCAATCAGGGAGATGGATGTTGCAGCGGGAAATTCTTGGTTTATTGCTCTTTGTTTCACAGAGCACGCGTCCTCCGTGGGAGGGGGTGTGTTTCAAGGAGGCTTAATAAAATAACAGTTTGATCTTCATTGGCAATAAAACATATTAAAAATACCCTTTGCCTTATACCTCTGTGCATATTCGAGTGTTTCCATTTCCTACGCATCATAGAGACACCAAGGATCATTATGTTACATTAAAGGAAAATACACTTACATTTAATCATGCATAGGGCCGGTATTCTAATTTCTATTTATGCCACGACCAACAAAGTTACTTCACTGTGACATGGGGAAAAACACACATACATAGAAACACATTGAATATATCTGGTTAAATGTCTTTTAACACAGAAAAGTCCATCTCTTGGT